>JAPMOQ010037314.1:2026652-2092082 GCA_026543055.1 Argiope trifasciata | reverse complement strand
TGTGTGTGTGTGTGTGTGTGTGTGTGTGTGTGTGTGTGTGTGTGTGTTGACATTCTACAACTGTTTTGGAAAGAGGAAAGTCTGAACTACAAAAAATAACAACAAAAATAATTCGTCAATATAGTCGAATACCTTAACTGAAGTATATATCCAGAGCCTGGCGATTCTATGCACCCAACAAAACTGAAAATCAGTAACATAATGAATTAAATTTTATGTATGCCGTGTTGGCTAATGGCAGTTGGGGCACGTTAAAAATGTCGTGACTGTAAAGTCCTCCAGATTATTAACAAATGTTACCTCAGGGGGTACTGAATCGGGCATGAGCCAGTCTTTGATTTGGATCTCAATTTGGACTGGCGGATGGATGAATAAGTTTGACCACCCCCTAAAAAGGGCTGTGTCGTGTGTTCGAGCAATAGTCGTCCTTTCACCTTAACAGTGCTCGTTAACAATGAAAGCGCACAAATCTGCCTTAATTCGAAAGAGCTACTCTCATTCGGCTTGGTATGACCAAGTGGCATTAAACCGACCAATACAAGAAAATCATCATTTTAAAAGCATGATGTCCATTTTCTGTATATCGAAGAGCTATTTTGTTTTCCTGATACTTGCCTAGAGAAGTAGTTTTAGTTTTTGACGAAAAAGACTAGTTTCTATGTATTGCTAGATTAACGTAAACTTCAAAATAATGTTCTCTGTAAAGATTAATTTGATATTGTAATTGATAGATTGGTTTAAAAAAATATGTTTTGTCTTGTTACAGATGAAAACATAAGAAGAATGTGACCGTTGAATAATGATACTTTTCTTATCTTGCATGGATATTTGAACAAATTTAGGTTCACGAACTGTAATTTGCAGAAAAAATCTAAATTCTGAATGATTTATTTCTTTACATTAAGTGTGAACACTCCCTTATGTAGGTTTAAAGGCTTTCCATATACTAACTCTGCTGATGAAAATCCCTTTAACTCCCTTTATGGCAGAAAGTAGTCCAAACAAAACAAATATTATACTATTTACCAATGGCTCAGAATTCAGATGACAATTGAGTGAAGCTATGTGTTGACGTTGAGTAAGACAGATTTCTTCAGGACTATATGTTGTGGTTGAACTGGTTTTGAATGTAAATTATTCTGACAAATTTCAAAAATGTTGACTTTCAAATTATCTTTCTTTATTTGTCTTAATTTGTGGAAAAAAAATCTTTAAAAGAGGTAGGATTACCCATTTAACATGTATATTAATAGAAAGTGAATATTCTCACTTTTATTTCTATAAAAATAGATTTCTTCAAAATGGTGATTAAAAAGTCAAATTCTGAACTACAGCTTAATATTTTTTATTGAACAACGTTCGATATTTCTTCCTTTTTCAATTTCTATTATTAATTCACACCCTATTTACGAGGGCAATCCCCTAAAAAAGGTCTATTTATTTGGGGACGTAGAGAAAGTTTTAATGCGGTTGTTGACAACACTATTGTGAGTGGTGCCTTCTCCGCTACCACTAAGCAAGCAGGCACTTCACTCGGATAATCAGTCTTGGCTTGGCAGCCATCCGAAATGGAGCTCCCGATAAACGTTACCGCCAAGTGCGAAGTGCGCGCAGTTATTCGATTTTTGAACGCAAAAGGCATTAAACCGGTTGAAATTCACTGCCTACTGACGGAAGTGTGTGGACAGTCGTGCATGGATGTCAAAAACGTTCGCAAGTGGTGTAGAGAATTTACAGCCGGTCGTACTGAAATTCATGAGAAGAAAGGAGCAGGTGGCCGTCAATTGCCGATGAGACAATCGCGAAAGTTCAGGAACTCATGCGTAAAGATCGGAGGATCACTCTGGATGCTCTCTGGATTTTGGTTCCTGAGGTTTCCAGAAGCACCATCCACAGGATTTTAACGGAAAATTTCCAAGGTTCAACGTTTCCTAAAGGGCATGGCGGCAAGCTGGTATGACATGGGCATTGTAAAACTGCCACAGCGTCTACAAAAATGCATCTACCGAAATGGCGATTATGTTGAAAAATAAAGCATTCTTCAACCTTTAAAGTGATGTAGCAATTATAGAAAATAAACGGTTCTTTGTATATCTAAAAATATAGACCTTTTTGGGGGGGGATTCCCCTCGTGTATAAGCATTTATATAACTTGTTACTTGTTTAAATTTTCAATCGTTAATAAAATAATTTTCCTTCATCCACTGAAGTTCAAAAACAACTTTTTTGAACTTGTAGTGGATGACACTCGATGTTAATACAGTTTTTTTTTCAGTTATATATTCATTAATTAATTAAATTTTTAATCCTCTAAATGGAATTTTAGCAGTTTGCAATGAAAATTGAAAACGACAGGCAGTAGCTCAATCGGTAAAATGCGAGATTTCAATATTTTTCACGTGAAGATGAAGATCAATTATTGCGAAAATCAACCATTTTTGATACTTAATAATTTTTTGATAATTATTTGACAAAAAGTAATTAAAATAAAAAATTTCTTTCTTGATCTATGTAGGAATTGAATTTTTTTTTAAAAATTATATTACTTGTACTGACTTCAATGAGAAGCAAAAATTACAACCTTATGTAGCCATCTTTGTTTCCTTTTTCTTATTGTTTTTGCAGCTAGTTTAACATATGTTTCAACAAAAATGTTATAAATTTTAAAAAATTTTAAATTAAACGCACTAGATCTTTATCACATTCCATCGTTGGAAAGGACAAGCGCTTACACTTTGTCCAGTCTATCAGCTTAATGTTGTCTATGATACTAAAACGTTTTAAGAGCGTCATAAAAAGTCTTATAGACTACGAATTTTGGGTTTTATTTTTAGTGCCTACCTATACCTCAGCTTTATTTTTATCACTCTTTCATTTTCAATGCCAACAGCACGTTTCCTTGGGGACACAAATACGAAAGTCATTTAATCGCAGGATAGATGAATTTTTTAATGTCCTTTAACTTGCATCTAGTTACTGTCAACCTTACTGGAAACCTTATTTCGCAGTACAATATGTATTTTCGACAATCAGCATTCTCGATTTTTTTTAGAAAACAGATTAATAATCCTTTTTTTTTCTTAATTTTTATATATTTGGAATCTCCATTTCAATATCTTTCCAACAATATTATTAAAATTATTCTCTTGATCGTGCTTGAATTAGAAACAAGTTAGAATTAATTCTTAATCATTGTAAACAAGCCATTAAGGTATCCGACTATGTTGAAAACATTGGTAATCGACCACATCGGCGAATTTTTGTACTGTTATTTCTTGTATTTCAGATTTTCCTCTTTCCAAAACAGTTTGTCTTTTCTAGGAAAAGGAAGGCCTGACCTATCACAGAGGTAAATTTTAAGCAAAACATATTTTTCAACTAAAATTTGCCTTTAACTTCAATTTCCTCAAATCTTTAATTTTCATTAAAATTCTCCACCGTTAATATGATATCTCAAAAGCTAATAGAGGTATTTACACACAAATTTCAATGTGTGATTTATATAATAGGGGAAATGTAATAAACCAAAACTTTTATTGTTGGTCAAATGCTTTTTTCATTTATAGGTGTTTTTAAAAAAAATTAAGTTGTTAATTTATGAAAAAAATGCATATATACGAATTTTTTTACCCATAAGTTTTTCCATCTCATTATTTTTCTTAGATTTTGGCTCCTTTCATCCGTCATATTATTATATAACTTGTGTACAAGAAAAATAGGATTGCTGCATTAAAATTTTAGGTAGAGTGTTAACGGTTTTTGTTAAATTTCATTAAAATCTGATACAAATTTTCCTATTTCTCAAAATATTGCATTTTGAAATAGTTTTTTATTTTTATAGTGTTTATAAATGACAAAACATCTAAAAACCATAAACAGTTTTAAAGCAATCCAGCTTTTCAAAAATCTTTCTTCGGACGTTGTCGGGTACCTTAAATGACAATTTTTTGACAGAAGAAAGCATAAACATTGAATCTTTAACCCAGCAGTGTGTCTGCACAGCTTCAAAACTTATTAATTATTTGACTCCTAGCGAGTAGCAGTTTAATTGTAACTGTGTTTGCATTTTGAATTGTTTGTTTATATTTTACTCGCTTATTTTAACCGTGTTTCATTGCTGATGGCACTGGTTTTGTGTATGTAGTAACTGAAAGTTTTTCTGCTTTTTTATGTGCTGTTTAATATGCATTTGTTAGATTTTTAATTCGTTCCAATCAATTAAGAGAAAGATTAAACCATGCCACGATAAAATAATATTTAAAAAGGAAGGAGGGGTTAATTCCCAGTGAACGGTACGCTCCTTGTCCGCCACGGTACGCTCCTTGTTTTTGGCGATTATTGGCGAAACACGACTCCGCGAAGCACACGCCAAGTACCTAAGCCTAACACGCAGTGGGACACCAACCGTTCGCCATCGCAACATCGGAAAACGTGAAGAGGATCCGATAACGCACACAAACCAAAGGAGAGAACGAGGTTACCATCTTTTAACGGGAGAGAAAGGGTGAAGTTGACAAGGAGAAAATAAGTATCACCCGAGAAATGGCGCCAAAAATACTCCAAAAAAATTGCCAAAATAGAGCGTACCGTACACTGGAATAGAGCCGGAAGGAGGAAAATATTCTAAAAAAATTGTGGATAATATGCTTTGGATATGTTGTGAATGTACTTTGGGTATGTAATGTTTGTACCCTAGGTATTGTAACGCTCACCTATCCCATTCACAATGAAGCAGCGTTTCCAGACAACTGCTCACAATCTGTCAACGCTTTCCATTGTTAAAAGCCGCCAGATTTGGGGATGGGGCATTTCCTCATCGTCGAATATTCGTATCTGGTCATTAGACCACACGTGAAACTCACTGTGAAGAAGAAACCTGTCGCTTCTTCAAAGGAAAGGAGTGTCCAACATCTGGATGCCAGGTGGTTCCTTTCTGAAGGAATATCACTAATACGTTTTCCAGAGCGGTTAATTACTAGAACGTGTCATTGATGGACAATCACACGCCACGAAAGATTGGCGTCACAAATGAGGGAAATTTCAGCTGGGCGATTGGTTGATGGAAAGTTGACGTGGACGAATGGAGATTGAGGAGGCGGAGTTTGGACCGAGATAAAGAGCAGATCTTGCTTTGAAGAGAAAGATATTGTTTTTGGATTGCAGACTGTGGCATTTAATGATCCATCCTGGTAGCCGTGCTGACTAACACTTTTGTGTTAGTGTCTTGTTGTGTTAATAATCCGAATTGATGGAGAATTGTTTCCACGAACTCTTTTCTCGGTATTCAACCTTCAAATATTATGTAAATAGCAAATATCTAACCTGGATTAGAACAAGTTGGTATATATGTTTGTATGGTATATATGAAATGTATAAAAAGTTGGTACATATGGCTGTATGGTATATATGGAACATATACAAAGTTGGTATGTATGTAAATATATGACTGTAAATAAACGAATTATCAAAAATCCTACCCTCCTATTTGATCAGTCAGGATCAAGTCATTACAGGATGGAAATATATGGATGTAATTTGGATTGTCTTAATTTTCTGAAGATGCAGCATAAACCAGAATTTTTTCAATAACTTTCTTGTAGAATTTATACAATTTATTTGTAACTTAAAATAAATATAAAACGAAAACCAAAAATCGACTTATGAGAGATTTTACTGACATCTTTCGGTCGCAGTCATTCTTGCAAGCTGTAAGCAAAAACAACTTGATAGGTAGATAATCTAAAAAGTAGGAAAAATACATTTCAGAAAGCTACATATAGCCAAAATTGAAACTAATATATGCACTTATTTATAGAATTTTATAACCCTTCTTATCGAAAATAGAATCATAAAATATTCAAAAGTCTTTCTCTTAATGACTTTCTACATTAGGACATTTCTTCCTAATCCTATTTCGGCCCTAAAGTGCTCAGGCTCTTTCAATGAACAGAAGATTTACTTTCACCATTAAATAGCAAAGAGAATCATTTTTCTCTGATAACAATGAGATACGTGACTTGGCTGAAATTTAAATTAAAATGTTATGAAAATAACATGCATTTAAAATGGGCGTTCAAAAAAGAAAGGAAACGCAATTTCATTTTATATTTCACGAATCGATCATTAAGATGCAAAAGAAAAAGTTCTTTAACCAAAAATTCTCTGTTATCGTAAATAAACATGATGTTGTTTTGAGAAAAAGATGCTTGTGATTTTGTGGTTCAGAAATTTGAGGATACTAAAAAGTGGCATCTATAAGCGAATCGTAATGTAAAACAAATCTAAAAAAAGAATCTCTTAAAATATCATGTCTTTATTTCTTCTTTTTTCTTAGCTTTTCTTATTATTCAAGCTTCCTATTTATTCAAGCTGCAATTTGAACATCGCACTCACAGTTTACTTTTTTTAAATACGTCATAATATGCTAAAATGAAGAAAAAATATTTTTTTAAAGCTTTTTCAAAGAGTCACATTTACAATTTAGTTCAGTTTTTATATAAGAAAGGTCAGGAACATTTTTTCTATATTCTATCTTCATTATATTTTGTGCTTCAAACAAATTAAAAAATAATCATTATTATGTTTTTAAACGGGCAATTACATGGAAAATTCGATTTTAATTTTTTTTAATTCCATATTTTTTTAACTATTTTCTTTATAAAATTGCTTGAATTTTGTTTCTAAACCTCTTTTTTTTTGAGAAGTTACACTGTATTTTACATATGCATTTGTATGCGTTTTATTGTTATTTTTATATCTTCTATTTCTCCTATTTTCTCAAATTATTATATTTGGCTGAATTTTCTCATGAAAAAAGCCTCATAAATCAAAATCTAATGCATGTTGGAAAAAAAATAGTCAAAGTTTTAAAACTTCTGAACTTTATAACCTAAAGAATCATTACTGAGAGGCTATACAGAGGTGGCCAAAATTATAGGCACTTTTGAAAATCGTTATATTTTCTAATTTTGTATGCATATAGGAAATATATTTCACAAAACACAAACTCTAACATATCATTTTAAATAAAATTTAATGCTGATTTCAATATAAAAGAAAAAATTCAAGTATTTACAATACAAAAAGAAGTTATTTTTACTCTAATCTGAACAACAAACACGATGACAAAATGAATTGTAATCTCTAACTTTTTTGACAAACCACTGTTCTTTTTGAGAATCAATCAAATGTTTTTAACTGCTACTGCACAGCAAAAATATCAAAAGAGTGCTTTAATACAAAGAGCATTCAATTGCTATCATGGCCAAGAAACAGTCCTAATTTAAAAATTAATAAGAGACTATGACACAGTTTGAAAATTCTTGTACATATGAATCATTCATGAAATAAAAAATGATTAATTGAGGCTATAATTGTTTCCTAACATTATGCAATAACAAAAGAAAAGCTTAAAACTCTCGTCAGCTCAATGAAACATCAGTGTGAAGCTGTTATAAAAAGTAAAGGCTACCTTACTGTAAGTACTGATTATTCACTGCAGCTTTCAGTATTTAATGTATCTCGATAATTATTGATACCACCTTTTTTCTACTACAAATATTTAAATTTTGCTTTTAGTATTTCAGCATTGAATTTTCTTTCAAATGATATATAACAGTTTGAATTTTGTGAAACATTACATTTTCTATAAGCACCTAAAGTTAGAAAGCATAAAAATTTTCAATAGTGTCCACAATTTTGGCCACCACTGTATATATTTTTAGCATTTAATAATTCCCATATCCGATTTTCACAATAGAAATTGATCATTTCGATATTTTCTTAAAATTTTATTTTCTGATAACACTAAAAAAATCATACTTAATTGTTTCAAAAGATTTTATTTATACATTTTGAGTGCGAAGAATATGAAGGAAAAAAAATCGTGTCTATGTAAAAAGATTATCATTAATATTTTTAACATATTATTTAATTAACTTCTATTAATTACTGATGGTTAAATAGCTTCCAAGTTCAAATTATTTTCTTTTTTTATCGAGCATTCTTAAAAGAATTAATTTTAAAGTATTTTGATTTTACTGATATTTTTAACAGCCTTTTCCCTTCCATACTAAAATAAAATAATTCAAGTAGCAGAATTTTTTATTTTAAATATTTTTTTTTACTTTTAAATCTTGGTGAATATTGTTATCCAAATTAACTAATAGATGTAGCCACAGGTACGGAATCAAAATTTAATAAATAATTAATCAACAAAATAGTTTTAAAACATAATGCCTCAAATTCCCATTATACCAAATACCAATCAATAATGCCCCAAATTCCAATCACATTAAGAAGAGATTATTATAAAACTCTATATCTTATACAAAATATTATAACATTCTTTAACAAACATAAAAATAAAAATTATGTGTTGAAAAAAGAACACTTTTCTGAATACAATTTTAATATGGAACAGTTAAAACCTTACAAAAACCTTGTATCGAATGTTATTACTTGTAAGCTTTAATTCCATAATCAAGCAGACGATATTATTTTTGCTTTGCACTTCTGTATTTCCTCCTTCTGCAATGTATTTATTCAGTACAACATTTTTGTTTTTACTATGTGTTCAAAATTAGCCACTGTCTCGATACTTTTTTTATGTTCCAAGATTTCTTGTCTGGTTTCGACGCTTGTCACGTTTCTCTCATATTTTGTGCCACACCCTCTTTATTTGGCATGAATATTTGGCATGAGCTCGATCTGATGTGATAAAATTGACGATTAAATTTAGGAACATTACAAGATAAATGGAAATTATTGTCGATGGCAGAATTTGTGAAAGAGATTTAGAAGTAAAGTTTATTCCAAATTCATCTTCAGCTTCTAAATGAATATGTTTGGAACAATTATTTTTTTCTCTTACTCTGCTTTTATAAATTTATTTTAAAAAATGATTATTGCTTGATACAGAATATTACATAAAAGATGGGACCAAAAAAATCAACAATTTTTCAGCTCAGAACCCATAAATTGGAATAAAATGCAAAGTCACTGAAAACACATCCATTCAATGAACGCTACAGTTACCTATTCATATTGTAGAGATACTAGAAGAAACACCAAATATGCCAAATATCATCAGGGAGAAAGAATGATTAGAGATGTCTGAAACCTGGAAATAAAAATAAAAAAAGATAGTTTAAAAGTTTTCAAAATTTATTTTCTTTGCATTTGTATGTCTAAAAACAACTTTTACAGTATTTAGAAAATGACAAAAAAAAAAGTTTTAAATTATTACCGGAAGAGGTAAAAAAAATAGTGACAGTCTTGCAGATTCATACACATTTTTAAAAGCGATAAAACTACTTGAGTAAACTTATTTTTCATAAAAATAGTGTATCGAAAATGACTGCGGAATATTTGGAACCAAATCTTGATGGTTTATCTAATTCAATTACTTGAGAAATAACAGCATGATGATATGCAAAATTCCAAAAGGCAGCATTCCAAAGAATACATTTGTACAAATACAAATTATTTCTCTAATTAGTATATATAATCATCCACCACCGTCTGTAACGATAAGGAAAGTTAAATATATATCTACTCATTTGATATACGTCATTATCGGGTGTGAAATCTCTTTAATTTTAGCCTCAAGTAAATGAGATATGATTTTTTGGGGGTAGTCTCAATGTTTTATAAGTGTGAAAATAAATCTATAATTAAAGCAAAGGTTAGGGTACTAAGGTCTGCAATTTTTATTATTTCAATTTTATACTGTTTCATTACATTCTCACTTCAAGGACCAAAATGAAGGGGATTCTAATATTTTCCGGTAGCAATTTTTCATTTTATAAACCAACTGCTCAAATGTTTTTAAAAAGATTAAATACGTTTCCTTCAGTGAATTTTTTTTGATGAGTTTCTTTTCTTTTTTTTTCAAAAAAATTATGAAATAAGTCACCTTTTATTGAGACTAATATAATATTCGATAAAATTTTAAAAATTTGTCATTTAAGTCATTTTTGAGTGCATCTTTTTTTTGTTGTTGTTGGCAAAAAAATGTAAATACAGTAGCTTATTGCGTGATAATACACTATTAACAACTTAATGTACCTGAGATATTTAGAGTGGTTGTGCCACCAGAAAAAAAAGGAAGGACTTTGTTCAAAATTAGTAAAACAGATAACTTCCAAAGTCTATTTTCCGGGTATAAACAAATATAAAAACAGCAGCTCGAAATTGAAATTTTCACTCACTCATTGACATTAAAACTTTTATCTAAATTTGAAGCTATATATGATATCAAACATTCTCCTCGGACCCTAAGGTATCCGATTACGTTCAAAGGAAAAGTTTTTTTAAATTGGATTTCTTTTAATTATTTAAAATTATGGGGTTTTTTTAGATTTATTGTCAGTTATAATACAAAATACTATAAATACAAAAACCTTATTTGAAAAAATATATGTTGAGGAATAGGAAAGTTTGTAGAAATTTTTAATGAAATTTAACCAAAACGGTTAACACTCTACACAAAACTGTAATTCAGCAATCCTATTTTTCATTATACACAAATTATAGAATATAAAACTGAATGAAATGAAGCAAATTCTAGGAAACAATTTGAGATGCAAAGAAGTGATGGGTAAAAATATACGTAGATATGCAATTTTTTTCCATAAATTTACAACTTAATTTTTCTAAAAACACCTACAAATGAAAAAGCATTTCAGCAACAATAAAACTTTTAGTTCATTTCATTGTCCATATTATTTAAAACACACGCCGAAATTTTTATGTAAACACCTCAGCTAGTTTTTTGAGATACCAAGTTAACAATGGAGAATTTAATGAAAATTAAAGTGTTGAGAAAATTGAAGTCACAAAACAAAGCTGAAAAATATGCTTTGTTTTAAGTTCCCCTGGATGATAAGTCAGGCCTTTCTTTTCCTAGAAAAGATAAACTTTTTTGGCAAGTCTGAACTGCAAGAAACAATATATAAAAAATTCGCCAATGTGGTAGATAACTAGAGTTTTTAACGTAGTCGGATACCTTAAAAAGCTCACACTTTTGGCAAATGAGAGGGTGAAATTGTATGAATGATAACTTATTAAAAAAATCCTGTCATTCCCATTTTAAATCTTTTAGCTGTTTTCCAAAATATTGAACTGATTAGTAAGCCAATTTAACATTTTGCCCCCTTCCATTACTTTGTCATCAACATTTTTGAAAATATCAATACTCGCCTGAAACATCTAAGCCAGAGCTTCCCAACCTTTTTTGAATTGGTGTCCCCTTTTCTAGTGAATATTTCACAACCGCCCCCCTTCCAATCCAGATAAATAAGAGCGTACATAGTGTATGGTGAAAACTAATTAAATATAACAAATTATTAATAGATAGAAAATTGTTGGATTTGAAACGCTACTGAATTTCTTCTTTATTTAAAAAAAGGGAATAAAAGTTTTATCTTATCTGTTATAAGAACAGGCAGGGTTTTTAATGATACTAAGTAATCCATAATAAACTATTGTTTTCTAAATAAATAAATTGACGGTTTCAGAGTACTATAAAAACGCATACTTAATTATATTAATAAGTGTTTTTATTAAAATTTAAAGGCATCGATTTCTAATTTTGGCGTACGCAGCCAGAGAGCCGTATATACTAGAGAGCTATCTCTTTCTCTCAACAGTGAAGTCTCATATCGAAATATGGGAATTTTCGCACACGTGATAGAAATGGATTATTACCGTGATTTTTGTCTATTTAGATAACATTTGGTTAAACTTCCCACACCCTTCAGTGCCATATCAATGCCCCCTAATTTTCTCTGGGTCTTTTACCACCCCCCTGAAAGCCTCAAACGCCCACAAGGTGGCGTTATCGCCCACGTTGGGAACCTATGATCTAAGCTAACCATAGTAATTGCAGGTGTCACGTCTTCAATAAAATCGCTTTTCACGACGCTGAAAAGTTTTTAGATACCCAGTGAATGTATTTTTCATAAAGATATGTCAAAAGTAGATAATACCTTTCGTAAAATTTCAAAAATTGTTTGATAATTTTGATCAAATACAAGAAAAAAATCAATTTGAAAGGTGCGATGAAATCTTTGTTACACCTTACAAGAAATTTATTAGGATTTTACAGTGGTGATTACGCCTCCATATCAAAAATTCTCGACAGCTATTGTGAAGGTAAAATTCGATAGAATATCAAATAGTTCTGGATATGCACATACATGTATAGTTTTTTTTTATTCATTAATACGGCAAAGAGAGCAATTTAGGTAAAACCAAGATTGTAACAATTGCGGTGACATCTTAATAAGCCAGTAACAGCCGCTAGACATCAGCGTTCGCTTTTGTCGGATGGATAAGTTACTGGATTTCAAACCCAAACATCGCTGGTTCGATCCTTGGTGGAATTCTAACCTCCATATTGGCACAATTCCCTCCAAAACAATACCAACAAACAGTTATATAACTCTACTACCTTCTTTTTTTAATACAAAAAATGGAGTAATTTTATTAATATCAAGGTATATATCCCATGATCCTCGAGGGGATCTGTATTAAGACGTTATCACATGGCGAAATATCATCCGCACTTTTCGTCAGCAAACGACAACGAGTGTGGATATCATCACTTCAAAGTTTCACATGATTGGTTGAATTTCGTTTGCAGATCATATTTCCATCTCTATCGTCGGCATTTTCAAGCTGGTTAAAAAAGTTGACGATGGCGAAAAACTTGCTTGACGAGTTCTTGAGAGTAGAAATGGAAAATTGCTGTCGAAAAGTGCAGACGATATTACGCCGCGTGATAAGGCCTTTAAATTAAGTTAAGCCTAAGTAAGTGTCGTGTATTTTTCGTGTCCATGTTCGTTCATGTCTTGTGAAATGTGGAACTTAGAAAATAATTAAATAATTGTTCCTGAAATTCCACTATTATTTTCATCTATCCCATAAAGAAGGTATAAAGAGTCATTTACCTTTACAATATATATTTAATTAATGAGCAAAATTTTAAATAATTCTGTGATATTTTTATTTTTTAATAATTTCATTCACCAAAGAAAAAGTGAAGATTCAAAAATAATTATTCCTTGGGTCATTTCAAATATACCCAACATTTTATTTTCTCAACATTTTTTTTAATTAATAGTTGAATTCTGGGTATTTCGGTACTGGATAGGCAATTCTGAAAATTATTGTTACATTTTTTCTCCGAAAATTAATTTATTTCAGTTCAGTTTGATCGGGAAAATATATACATTTTCACTGAACCCTAAAATATTTCATTAAAACCTAAAGTATCTGTTTTACCAGCCATTGGAAAAGAAATGAAAAGAGAAAGCTCATTAGGAGTACGAAATTTTGATAAAAATGGATGATAGAAGCAATAAGTTTTCCACAGAATCTTGATAAATGAAGCTTGGTAGAATTTTCTAATCCAAAGATATTACAGGCATATTTGTAACATCGCTGGTTGAATTCCGCCAAGGATCGAACCAGTGATGTTTGAGTTTGAAAGTCCAGTAACTTAACCATTTGGCAAAAGCGCCCGCTATTATCTAGTGGCTGTTACTGGCTTGTTAAGATGTCACCACATATTTTTTTAAAGAAAATAAATAAATGTTTTACTGTCAGCACAGCATACAGACTAAACATTGTTAAAGATGTTCATTCTATATCAAATTACTCACATAGTTACATTTTCTTTCAAAAATGGGTTACTGAAATAAAAATAAATGAATAAGTTTTGAACATCTTTCTCAACAAGTAATAAATTTATTTAACGCATATCTCTTTTAGAAAGCATTTAATTTTATTTTCTAATTAAATGGACATTGCTTGAATTCCCAATAAATTTTAAATGTATAGTACACACCCGAGAATTCCATCTAATATGGCGTAAGAGCAGGAGGAATAACAAAAATGCCGGATAGGCCAAAATTCTATTTCTTTTTTTCCCCACCAATACCAGAAGACAAAATTCATCCTAAAACTATGTTATAATACGTATTTTCTCACTTCTTACTGAGTACTAAGTCATCTCAAGCCACGTAGAACTAAAATAGAAGGCTTTTTACTGGTAGTTTATATACTGCACTGTGCATTTCAAGAATTTATTGGTGAAAAAGTAAGTTAAAGGATATAAACTGTTCTCATTTTAACATAAATTCTGTAATGCCCAGCTTAAATGAAAGAAACGTTAAAAAAAAAAAATTTGAAAAATTCGTAGGTCTCTTAAGAAAATAGACTCAAACTGATATTATTTTTCACTGATACGAAAAGATAAACGCTAAAATAAAAGTAAAAACTTACTATTTTTAGTTTTTAAAAAAGTCCTCAACAGATGACTGCTTCTGCAAAGCCTTTCCTTCTTCATTTAATGATGAAGGAAAAAAAATAATAACTAGGCCTAATAATCGCGAACTTGATACTAGGGAGTGTACTGTGTTTATACTGATAAATTCATTAAAAGTTAAATTATCGAGTAGATGATTCCCTAAATTCTGGATATGATTCTTAAAACTTATTGTAATGTTAATATATTTGTTCCAAATAAAATTACGCTGAACATCTTGTCACCCAAGTTCGAAAAATCGTCGGCATCTTGAATAGAGAAGTCAAAAAGTAAAATAATTTCATTTCATTTAATCTAAATTTCACGAAAGATCTACATTTTTTTTGTCCGTGTGTATGCTTTAGGGTTGCAATTGATATTGCCTGAATTGTCACATCTGGCGAGTTATCGACTGAAAAAATTCTAATTTGTTAATTACTAAAAGAAATTAAAAAACAGGCAAAATATGAGAAAAATAACAAGCTTCAGTAAAAAATTCAGAAACTTGGGTTTCAAATAAATAAATAAATAATAATAATAAATCACTCCCAGTAACTGGTGTTGGATTTAGCCTTTAGTGTAAGAAACTTGCCTTTTACAATATTCGTAACATAAAACATCAAGTCATCATTCCATAGTTCGATTACTAATTCAAGAGCAGCTATATTTGTTAAGACATCTGTTTCAGTAAAAATTCATTCTAACGTACCTACTCTCTGAAAATTATAAGTAGTCCTTTCTTATTGCAAGAGAATCCTTAAATAAATAATGCACATTAGAATTTTTTTAAGAAGTCCAATATCCCATATGGATGCTATTTTGCCATGTCTAAGAAATAAGCAGTTCCACTATCATTTTTTAACTACTTTGAAAATTCATTTTGCATTTTATCATTCGATAAGAAAATCAAAATATCTACTTTATTGATTAATCATATAGGCATAGATAAAACCTCTCTCATATCCAATTTCTCATTAGAATTACGAAAATTCGAAAAATATCTTCGGTTATGAATGTTGAAATCACATATTAGGTTTCAGCCTCGGGTTCCTCTTTTTTTCCCCGCTCTAAAAAAAGTTAGATTAGACATTAAGATTAGTGAAATACTTATATTAAATACCTTTAACAAAACGATGTTTTACCACGGCCCCGAGAATAGCAAAATAAAATTCAAGGAGTTGTCATTGATCGAAAGAATTTTTTTCCCCCATTTAAGCGAGGTTTCGATTATGAACAGTATCACTTGGAAATGAGGCTGCAAAAATAAATGAATCGTTCGGCTATCTTCAAAATATTTTTCTTTCTGAACATTTTCATATAATATTCAACGGTAATCCAGAAGGTAAGCTCCATTTAGCAACAAAAAAAAAGGAAATAATAATTTAGAATTAACCCTTATTAAATAATGGGCTACAGTGAGCAAACTAATTTTAGATATTGGCCCGAACATTTTTAAGGATTTATCTTATCGGGACACGAGCTTTGGATGTCCTCATCAAAGAGCAACGCCACCTGGGGGTGCAACCAATCGTCAACAAAAGATTTGACTTCGTCGTGCCAAAAGCCAGCGTCGTTGTCAGCAAAAACGGACTTCGCCTGAAAAGATGAAAGTCACATGGTGCGAGACCTGGATTTCAAAGTTAGTCCAAAACTTCAAATCGCAACTTCGTAAAACACTGTTGTTTGTAAAGCGCAGTATCGTCATGAATGAGAAAAATTTCATTACAATCCATGCTATAACACTTATTCTGTACTGTGGGACGCAATTTTATGAGCATCAGACTTATCCGTCTTCTTGTTTCTTTCCGCCTTGAAATCCGACAACAAAATGCTGAAACAATCCCAAAAGATTTTACGCCCAGCACCTGACAATGGAATCACTTACTGCATTGTGTCCGTAAACGTCTCAGGTTTTGTTACCGAATTTCTAAAACTTTGTGTTAACTCACATTCAAAAATTAAATGACCAACCGCAAGCGTCCTGGCTGAGGGGTAGCATGTCTTCCAAGTGTTCTGGTGGTCCCGGGTTCGGGCATGCTTGTTATTCTGTATTCTATCTGTGAGTAGTGTGAATGTGCTCCCCCTGTAAAAAGGGGTTGTGTAAGTGAATGTGAAGCATGAAAAAGCTAAGTCGTACTCTTGGCCCTAGTTGGCTCAACTGAAAAAACAAGAGACGCTAATTTAGGCCGAAAAATCGCTGACAGCGATCAGCGGGCTTGTCCATGACAAGTGCGATTGTAAACAACAAATGGCCGACCGGACTTCGCATACAGTTGGATGCTCGATTGTTTTAAACATTTTTAACCTCACCAAACAAACACCACGTAAGTCAAAAATGAAATGCCTTTCCTCGCTAGCCAATGTGTCAGCAGAGAAAAGCTTATGCTTAGATTAATTAAAGCAACTACTCTGCGGTGAAAATGGGAGCTCGCTTTCTGGTTTATCTACAGTAATAATGTACCGGATTTTTTAAAAATCTTTTCCGATACATAAGGTCTTAACTATCATAGCATTCACAAGAACAATGTAAATTTTTAGATCCCGTTATTTTGAAATATGCGCTCAAGAATCAATAAAAAACGCAACACTTAAACTCTAACAGTCACGGTTATAATGAGAAAGTTTCAAAATTATCAGATGAAGCACATATTCTTTAAATCGATTTTTTCATAGCAATGAATATCGAAAAAGAAAAAAAGTTGGTGTTGCCATGGCAAATGCTGAGGGTATCGCCTAACACCATTCATTAGGTTTTGCAATAAAGAACGCATTCAAAAAAAAAAAAAAAAAAAAAAAAAAAATAGTGCTGTCAATTTAAAAAGTTTGTCACTGTAACCATAACTTAGTTCAATTGTTGTTTTTCATGATTCAATACAGCTAAATCCCTTGAAATAAAGTTTTATTTCATTTTTGCAAACGGCATGACAGTTACGGTCTCATATATCGGGATGGTTTATAATAAATACCCAATTCTTGTTTTTGATTTGCCTTACTATAGTGAAAAATTTATTCCTCGTTTATGCATTTAACAAGAAAATCTTATAAAAAATGCTGTCTTAACTATTTATCTAAGTTGTTTTGAATTTTGTTATTGCAACTGGATGTTTTTTTTTAAACCTTTGTATTAATCAACTGTGTATTTAAAATGATTCAACTGAAACTAGCTTAGTTATAAATTTAAAGCTTGAAGAAGGAACTGAAACAACGCATACTAATATAAGGCTTCCAGTTTCATTTTAATTTTTATACTTTAAAAATGTATTTAAATCTTATTTCAAATGCAAGAGCTTTTCAATTTTTTTTAATTACTTTTTACCATCAAATCAAACATAAGTAAATATACTTCTATATTTGCTTTAATTTACAATTATCTTTATGATACAGAAGTCGACTAATTTAAATTTACTTTCTATTAATATCATTTTTTCACTGCCAATACAAAGCCTACAATACTGAATAAAGTACCATTGTATAGAATTTATCAACTTCGGAAAAAGCATGCTCTTTCCCTGTTTTAATATAAAGTTTGAGGAGATAAGAGAAACCGAAAGTTAATTTGTAAGATTCTCATGGGTTTATTGGTAATAACTATAAATACAGAGCAACAAATTTGAATTATGACTAACACCTATTATTGTAGACCTAGTCATGGAGCTTCAAAATAACTGTATTAAATAATACTGTAAGTTTGGTTTTGGGTTTTATTGTGTGTTATTTGACTGTACTGCATCAAATATAACGTCAAAGCCTTTAATATAAAACTAGACTAAAGGGGAAAATCACTTAATTCTTTAGGCTCTTCATTTGTCACAATCATTTTCATTCTTAAATGAACAAAGCATATCTAACAGATTCAAAGACTTATACTTGATACGTTCATCTTATTTATAAAAATTTTCCTAATTCACTTAAAAATCAATTTCTGAAGAAAAGGTAAAAGAGCATTTTATAAAATAATAATGTAATCAAAAAAATTTTTTTAAAAAATTGATTGGCCTAACATGTTATTTTTATCCATTAAATAAAGCAGTCAACAAATAAGGTTAAATAAAAATGTTAATGAATTTAAAAATACACCATGTTTTGAGTACAATATTTCTATTTTAAGAATGAATTATGCTAAGCAATTCAGATGAGGAAATTTGTTAAGTTGCTTGAAAAATTTACATGCTTATCATAAAAATTTAGACATTTAGAAAAGAATTCAATCCTAAGAAAATTGCAGTGAATGTGCCATTTTATGACTTCATTATTGGGTCAAGACAGACATATGCTAATTTATATATACTACTAAAAAGAATTTTTGAAACAAGGGACTGACACCATAAGTTCATTCAGGAAGAAAGTGAAAAATGCTTCAAAGAATGCATGCTTTTAGGCTAATTAATCTGGAAGAGAAATATATCAGAGTGCCATTAAATTGTTTCAAATATTAATTTGATGCAAGTAAAAAATAGATTCCCTTCCCACCTGTACATTCAACAAAGCTTTGAAATCACCAATATATATTTCGATGCAGGTAATTTATCTAATATAAAATTTTAATTAAAAACATTTTTCTGTCAAATACATATACTTATACCACTTATAGCTTTTTATAGATGCCTCTCAGTTTAAATAACAATACTTAAAAAAAATTTTTAATTCACATTATGCACCACTATCTGTACGGTCCTTTGCAAAATATTAAAGTGGGAACTGTAAAATTAAACAATATTATGCAATGAAATCTTGTACACTTTAGCACTGCAATATTTTTCAATGAAATACCCACTTCTGTACATTTAAAGATTTTTCTTTACAATCTGAATGAAGCTAACAAAACATTGTAGTTTTCAAATTTTAAAATAGTTTTGTTGTTGTAGTTTGTTTTCCTAATTCTTTTCAAGTAAGAAAAATGCATCAATTTTTAAAGGCATAGATTATTTCTATATAGAAATATATACAATACAGTTATTTTACAGAAATTATCTTTTAAAGAATTCTCAATTTTTTTCCCCTTGATTCCTCATTATTTTTGAAAGAAATTTTAAATTGTAGTTCATGTATAGAATTACAATGCCTAAAACTAGAGATACATTCATTAATTATACAATTAAATATTATTTCAGATGAAGGAATACTACAAGTGTAATAATCTAACTAATAGAGAGTACTAAATATGTTTCACTGCATCATTGAAATACATAATGACCTGTATGGGGGAAAAAAAGGTTTAGAATAGTCTAAATAAAATACAACCCATTTGTATGCAAAACTTGTTCAAATATTTTAAAATAATGCAAGCTGAAATTAAGTCTTAAATTATATATACATTCAAATTATAAATATGTTTTTGTATTCTAATGGACATTTTATTTAAGTCCATAATAATATGTTACACCTTTCTTTATACTGTAAGCATGAATACTGGTAGTAATACTTTCATTAGCTTTTCTCTTCAACATTTTGGGTAACAGCATCAGTAAATCCTAAATGCAGTTTTTACAGCACATGTATTAGAAATATTACCTTATTTGCAAAGTATGTGTAATAAATAATTGAATTATATTTTGTAAAGTTGTTATCCATTTGATGTGTGACAATTTGATTCTTTTCATATGTTAACTATTTGATTATGATAAAACTAAAAGTACTATCATTTCTTTGCCAAGATAAAGAGTTATCATTTTTCTTTTAGAACATTAGTGTTTCATTATTCATGATGAAACAATAAGCGACAAACAAGCTCCATTTGAATTTGATACTTTGTATAGTATTCATTCAGACAGTCATTCCTTTTTTGCATCCAATTTGCTTGCATAATTACATATTTGCATTTGTCATTTAATCCTAATGATCTAATATGAACAGAGTTCAAATGTTAAAAGCTTTTTCAATAAACCTAAACAAATCAAGTAAACCTAAAGTCAAGTATTATGTAATCAAGAAACATTTACCAGACTAATTAAAAACAACAAGGCATTTCCCTACATTTTAGTAGTCATTGCATATAAACATTTAATCCCTCAAACTGCTAGAAGGGTTCTTATGTTGTTTAAAATTACTGAAAAAAAATAATCCTATTATTATAAGTTAAAATCATATAGTAATTAGATTCAACAATTTGAAATCAACTTAAGTTTTTAAATATTGGCAATGGTTTCTTAAAGTTATTAAAAGTTATTTAAATATACTGATAATGTTACTTAAAAATCACACAATCCCATTAATAAATTTGACAATTTTTTTAAAAGACCAATTTATCAAATGTAATGCAACTAACAAACCAAATTGTGTACATAAATCCCATTAAATGTTTGTGAATTGTGATGTATTAGCTAATCTAATATATATATATATATATATATATATATATGGTGAATACGGGGAAAATTTTCAATAAAGGATTACAGATGATGAAAAGGAAAATTTTCGATTGCATTAAAAGTTTGAATTAACTTTACTCTGACAGAATAATTTTCAGTTTATATTAAGAAGGAATAAATTCAAGAAAAGTACAAGAAAGAAATTTAATGCATTTAAATATAAACTTGATTTAATTGAGAAGTCATTTTACAGGTAAAGATGTCTACGAATGGGCATTTCAAATGAAGCAAGTGTGCGGCGATAGTTTAAAATAATTTCTTGTTCAATATGGACTTCAACTCTGTGTACATTGAAGAAAAGGCTTTACTTGAGACTTGATAACTTATGTTGAAGGGGAAGGTAACGAACATATGATAATAGATAGAAAAGTATGGAAAAAAATGGGAGTAAATATGGAATGCCTTTTGCTTTTTTTTTTTAATCCAGAGGTTGAAGTGCTTTCCACTTACAATAGCAAACTATCATCATTCACTTAGTATATATATACACTATACAGACATGTTCATCCCACACAGCAGAGTACATCAACATAATTAAGGTGATATGACAATTCCATAAACTAAAAATAAACCACAATTTGATAGAAAAGTTTTACAAATTTTACTAAGAATGATAGAAATGTTTACAAACAGATAATTTCAAAAGAACAATCTGCTTATCAATAAAGCATAGTAGTTCAAACTAAGTGTTTACAATGTCTAAAACCAACATTCAATGAGTTTAAACCATTGAGAGTGCAGTCGGGTTCTTCGAAAAACCACATGAAAAATCAATACATGAAACATTTGTTTTAAACTGTTTTTATACATATAATTGGATGAACAATTTTATACTTCTTTCTGATGAAGATGAACTGACCACACAGGAAAAAAAAATGATGTAAAAGGGAAAAGGTACACTCAATAAAAACATTAGAAATAAACCATTGGTATGATTAAATTTCAATGGCAATATGATACAACAGTTAAAACTTTGCAGTCACCAAGTCTATCTCTCATACATATGAAATTCCATTATCAGCATTTGAATTGGAAAATTCTTTCAAAATGTGATCTCCACACCGAATTCAAAACTTTGGTATTTCTTTTTAAAATATTTACAGTAGATAAATAGTGTTTCAGAATGGTATTTCAATAAAAATAAAATTTTTTGAGTCAAGAAACATTTATGGCAAAGAAAAACTTACATGCTTATTGCATCCATTATAAAAACAATGCAAGCCAAAGGCTAAGGCTATTACTTCCTTTTTTTCCTTTTCAATCTAAATCATTTAAGTAAATTAAGAAAAATTATGAAATAAAAAAAATTATTGAAACTTTCAAATTAAACTTAAGCATAGAATTTCAAATTTAGAACTGCAATTCAAGCACAATGTATTTAAGTGCTCCAAAATTCAAATAGCCATAAATTTACAAACATATATGCCCTTTTTGACCCTAATGTAGTTAACTCTAAAATGAATATGGCTGGCCCCAACTACAAAACACAGGTATGTGATGGACAGTGCTGTGTGGTGACAGCTTTCGTGGACTCTTTGCTTTTACTCGTCATGTTCACCTTCTCCACCCTCTGGTTCCATTTCACCTACACATAATACAAGAAAAAGGCTTTATTAAAATGAACATAGGTATAAAGTAATGACTGTTAAACTATTAGCAAAAAAACTGAGCAAAGCATTACTTTCAAACATATATAGAGGGTATGTGATAACCCAAAAGTATCAAATTTTTTTTCAACCATGAAATATTCAATTTAAAATAAATCTTAGGCACTGTGACATTATTATAATAAAATAAAGTATAAATTCATTTTATTTATACAAGAATTACAATCAATTTTGAATTTTAAAAATATTTCGCTATTAATAGAAACAAAAAAATTTTAATTGTCTTGATTAAATTCTTTATAAGACATATAAGCATTTTATTGCATATATATAAAACATTTAAAGAGTCAGGGTTAAAATTCCTATACATTGAGAACTGCTATAATCGTGATCAGTACATGTTAGTTAACTGTCATTTAAATGCAAGGCAATGCCATTTAAATGCTTTAGTACATCTCTTTAGACATAAGTTGAACGTAGCATATTATCATTCAAAATTTAAACTTGCACACACAAAAATTTGCAGATAGCTTAATTTAGGCCTACAGGAATACATAGGTTAAATTTTATGAAGATTGTACTTATTGTTTTGAATTTGAAGTGTTCCATCACATGGAACACTAGAGTTCAGGAAAGTGCAACTAAGTGGGCATTGCAAAGAAGTGCAAAAATGAGGAAATTTGAATACTGTTGAATTTGAATTTTAAAAATGCACTTCATTATATTTTTGTAGCAGAATAAAAAACAGGGAACTCCATACAGTATTAAGTAAAGATTGCAAAGGCTACAGATAGAAAAGAAAAACACAAAATTTCGAACCCATGGTAAGGATTGGTCCTTTCGAAATCCGAAACAATATTCTTTGAAATGAGTTCATTTCTCATGAAAAAAAGAAGCTGAAAGAGCAGGTGTTCTCTTACTGGCATAAAATCCCAGTGAGTAATGCTATTGATGCAGTGTTCCAGCTAATGGAACACTTAATTTCATTCAACAATAAAATGAGTGCTTTCTCAATGAAAAATTTAAAATTACAAATAATAAATAGATTAAAATGCAGCCAACAAAATACACTGTAATTACTCTTCTAACAATTATTTTTTACTAGAAAAACTCTTAAAAAATAGGTTTTTACAGTGTACTGTATCTGATAATTATGGATTCACTTGATTTAAATTTTTATTCATTATTATAAAAGATTAAAAATAATTCTAAACTTTTCCCCACATTTATAGTTGAATTTAATGATTATAAAAATGAGTGAAAGATTTCCCATGTAGTGCAACACTGCACCACAAAGGGTTAACACTAAGATTAAAATAAATGTGAAGTAAAATTAAATTGCAAAATTATATTGTGGCTCTTACTGACCATTTTATATAAAAATGATCTAAGAAGTTGATAAAAATTACTTTAAGACTTTTTTTCAAATTGTAGTAAAATATTGTGGCTCCAAAATCTGATGAATAGATTGTATATAGCAATTTGAAATTCTTCAGGATTTAGGAATATATATTTGACTTCACAGATAATGTAAACAAAATTGAAATATAGCTCAACTATACAAAATACTAGCATATGATACAAATCCAAACTAAGCAGCAAATTAACAAATATAGTATGACTATAAGCTTTGCAATTTAAGAAGAAGAAAAAAAAAAAGTATGAAAACTATCTTTATATTTATCATTAACAGACCATATCAAATAATAAATTGCTTCAACAGAAACATTAGTCCTTTAAATACTACTGATGTAAATATGAATAAAGGTAGCTGTCACATATCCACAAAAAAACTTATAACAGAAACTTCGGCAATAAAAATTAATATGCATTATTCAAATTAAAAGGAAGAAAAGAGAAACTTAGAAAGTACTTCATGATTAAATTCATTCATCTTATCAGATAAATTCAAATTTATTCATTAGTATTCAGATCATGCTAAGATGATATAATGACAAAGATATCTGAAAATTGTTACATAAAAATTATTCTGGTGATACTAGATGGCACCAGAAAGGATAATCTTTTGTATCACAATATATATTATTACGGACTTAATGTTGTTCAGTTCAGAGAGCTAAAAAATTCTCAATATAAATTAATCATAACAATTGCCTTTTTAATTTGTTTACAAAATTTCAATACATTTCCTTTTTCAATAAACATAAAAGTCTATCATTTAATAAAGATACATATTTCACCCAAGTAAAATAAAATGATTCCATAAAAGCAAAATTATTCAACAAGAAAATTTTCTAAGCAATTAAAAGTACAAAGCAATGCTACACATATATGTCATTAGAAAACTCTAAATAATTAAGCACAATAAATGGGTTGAAGTTCAGTAATTCTTTATAACAGCTTTGAAATCTGAATTTGCAGGAAAAATCAGAAACTAAAATTGAATATTTTCCGATTGGAAGTTTTCGTAAGCAAATAATTGTAAAAAGAAAAATGAATTTTCATAATTCGTAAAATTAAATAGAACGCATAATACGACAAATAAAATTCTAAAATATACAAATTAAGATTATTTTTTTAAAATTTATACTCTCAAAAATTATTTACTGCATATTTTGAATATCTACACTTCATTTGGCCTTATAATTGAAAATTACACTCACACACAAGAACAATTTTTAAAGGCAAACCTGAAACATATAAATAAAGCCTTTGCCTTCTTATTGGAATATTGCCATAATAAAAATTTAATATATGGCAAGACTATTAAACTAAGACTCCTTGAAAATCAGGTTTAAATCTCTTTCTAGAAATTAGTAAATATACAAACAACTTCCCAATGTCATCATGGAGATACATTTGACAGGCACAAGACTTGAAATCCTTTTTAGAAAATAAGCACAATTCATGATTCCTTCACAAAAACAAAATTCTACACTTACTGTGCTAAAAAATTTATCTTTCCCACCCACATTTTTCTAAATGAAAAATAGTTTTATTAAATAAATCAGCAATCCCATTAAAATTTGTTTTGCAGAGCAAAACACCCGTTACCTCTTTCGGATAATATATAAATTTCATATAAAAATTGAATTCAGAAGATATGTGCTAATCTGCAAAAACACCGTCTATCCCCATATGATTTTGGCTAATTAAGGAAATTATATTGCCTATCACAGTAATTTTTAGGCTACTGAATAAATTAAATTTACTAAATCATTCTGTACATCCGAACAATATCCAACAAAATTAAATGTTCTGTCACACTGCTACTGTAAAATGAAAAAAAAAATCCAATTACCGTTAATTTACACAAAGCAAGTTTACAGATAATTTCAAGCACAAAGCTCTAAGTTTTCTTTAACTTCAATGTTCTTTAACAAAAACTTGAGATTTAAATTATGGTTGAAATATATGACCTAAAACCTGCATTACATATCGTAACTGCAAAAGAAAAAGTAAAAAGCTGTTTAATCGTTCAAAAGCAAAAAATACAAGATTTAAATTTGAATGTATTGAAGTGAAATAAGAGATTAACAAAAAATAAGCGATCAAGATTTCCCATCAAGTGATCAAGAATATTTACATTTTAATAATTTATTAATATGTTCATAAAATACTAAATAATTTCAAAAATTAAAATCAAATGTTTAAAATCAAAAATTAAAATCATAGAAATTGAACTCAAAAAAAGCTTTAATTTACATAATTTCAATAATATTTTATAGTAATGATATCAGGGGAGATAAATAAGTTATGCTCTTAAATTTATAATTTGGGAAATTTATCAACAAAAAAATTTTAATTTCATAGTAAAAATATGAAGATTGAAACTTCTTTAAATAATTTAGGCAAGTGCAAAATGAATTGAATTTAATACAAACTATCCTTTAATGAAAAATAGCACTGCAAAAGCTCATTTATTGTTGTTATAACAGTCACATATTAACAATTAATAAAAAATATTTCATACATTAACTTTAAAGGGGGAAAAAATTGATAACTTATCCAATAACTGAACTGGTACAAAAAATTTTAATTTTATTTTACAATTTTATTTGTTTAATATTCACTGTCCATTACATTGTGGTAAATGATGAAAAGTAATTAACAAAATCACTGCAGTGATTACCCAGCCTCTTAAACTCCCATTAACATAAATAACATATTTCACCCAATATCAATGACTAATTTAGCTACATATACAAAAACTGCAAGTATTCTCCCCCCTCCTCTTTTTTTAAGCAATATATCTTAACTGTGTGACTCATAATAGTCTAAAGAAATTATTTGTTCTTAGTTTAAATTATATATTCCAAATAAATTATTTAACTGTTTTCAATCAACAAACATCAAAGCCCCCCCCCCATAAAATAGCATAGCAAGCAAAAAATAAACAATTTTTATTTTATCCAGAGAAATATCCCTTTGATTATTGAAGAATGTTATATACTTTAAATCAATACGTTTGAAGGTAAAATAAGTATGATTATTCATAATAAAGGAAAAACTAAAATTTGATATTTACTAAAAAAATAATTCCAAGTATAAATAAAGTGTATTTGAATATTTCAAAGGTAAGGTCTTTAAATTTACTAATAATTGCTTTAGTCATTATATTACTTAGTTTTTATTTATAATAAATGTTAACTATATCTGTAGATACAATTTTCAATTTATAATCTTAGCACAAAGCTAAATACAGATTTCTGTGCAAGAAACAATCATCTGCTTAAAAACAAAAAATATTCAACAGAGGTATTTTATGAAGGAAATAAGGTCCAAAAAGGATAAAAATTTGAAAATTCTACTTAAAAAATCCACTATCAAAAAAAATCTAACTGCAGCCAATTCAAGACCAATAAAAAAAATTAAGAAAATGAAACAAAAAAAATTTTATTTTGAAATGTTCATATTGAAGTAAATGCCATTCCTTTATACATGCATCAGACAGATGAAAGGTTCTGTCAAGAATGAGTAAGTAAATACTATCCTAGTACAAGATTCATTTTTTGAATACGCTGTGCTGCGACATGAAATCCTTAATGCTATCTTAAAACTATGCAAAAGTAAATTTATAATCAGATATTAAAAAGGCAATTATAAATTAAGAGCAACACAAATTTTATCAAGACAACCTAAGTAGCCTAGCATCCCACAACCACTCTTAAAATGATGAAAACTTAAAAACCTATAAAAATCCATTGTTTCTTTTATCCATGTTTGTTAAATCAAATAACTGCAATGATGTCTTTCACTTTTAGACTATTTAAAGATAATTAACTGTAATTTAAAATAACTATAGAATATGGAAAATTCAGTAAAAAAAGTGAAGCAGGAAAAACGGCCATTATTAATGTATAATTTCTTTATTTGCATTAAAATAATGAAAAAATTAAACATTACATCACTTACTCTACATATTATCTAAAGAATATTTTTTATAAACATCAAAATCTTAAAAATTTCATATTTAATTGTTTTCTTCATTTAGTTCTAGAATTAAAGGCCATTATGCAGAGATAAAGATTTGAATACAAATTAAGACAAGCAGAATTGTCATTTAAAAAAAACCTTTCGATTCTGAAATTGGTGCATTAAAGAGATGAGTCAAATTACAACTAATTACACACTTGCATGCTATTTTACCAGCAACAAAATTACTCACGACTGTCATTGAAAATAAAGGACTGAACGATTGATTATTTAAAAACAAACTTTTATTATGTACCTATGGAATATACATAAACTAAGACAAGAATCTAACGCTCAAATGTGATGCTTGTGCGGTTAATATCGCGAATCATTGAGTCTCCACAAGATGAAAACAAGCAGCGTGGCACAATGATGCTCACATACCTTCTCCCTCAATGCCATCCCCAGCATCTTCTTCACCTTCTTCATACACTTCCTCTTCATCAACCTCTTCTTCTGAAAACAATTTCATAATTAATAATAAATTAATATTAAAAGTTAACTTCTCACAGATCAAAAGCAAGAAAATAATCCTTTTATTTAAATTTTCAAAAAAATTTAAACTTTCATTTACTGGTTCAAGTCTAATTTATGTAATTAGTTAAAGATGGCCTGTTTTCAACTAAGAGTTTAATTTTCAAAATCCAGGTAACTTTAATTATAAATTATTCAAAGTCGAGCCTAGTTTCACCATACATATTGAAAATTACACCCCAAAATTAATTTCTTAAAAAGCACAGAGAAAAAAAAGCATTATAAAACAGAAGATTAAAAAGCAATTTTTTATACTTTAAAAAAGACCAAATTCATAACATAAATGAAACTGTCACTCTTTCAAATGCTCTACTTCAACGAAACTATTATGTTAAAAAATAATTTGCAAATAACCAAAAATGAATTCAATTGCGATGAATTGAGAAAAGCTTCAGTTGAATCAGAACAGGCATAAAGGCACAACATTCTTTAAAACTTTTAAATATCCAAACTTTTAAGTTTAACAAATATCCAAAGCAATAATAGTCTATTGCCTGAATTGAAAATACTTGCTTTTCTCAAATATAGAGTACATCTACAATTTTCTTAGTGCCCATCAAAAATAATTCATTTTCATTTCTACAAATACAAATAAATCTGTTACCTATCAGAAAAATATTAATTGATAATACTTTAAATTAGAATTTAAATACAAGATAGAAAACACTGCTAATTATAGTGTGATAAGTTTAAGGGAAAATTTCAACATTCACTTATTTTAACTTTCAAATGGGATACAATAGCAACAAAACTTCAAATTGCAATTTAGCTATAGCATACCTTTTAATAAACAGACATATGTATTTTCAGTGCTGGCGAGGATGTCAGCTGTTCACAAGAAGAAGACATACGTATTCAAATGCTAACATATATTTAGGACCTAACTTTTCTTTCTCTTAATACAATCCAACAACACTTTTAAAAAATACTAATATTAATTATAATAGATTAAATGGTTATTGGTCTAATTTTAAAAGTTGTTATCTTTGTACTTTTAATATAAGGTAATTTAACATTTCAGAAATAAAATGGCTGAATTGTAGCAAAACAAAAAGTTAAAATTTAAGAATATATAAAAGAATTCTTTAAGAGCACACTTGTTTTAAATGAAGCATTGAAATAAGAGTTGGTATATGAATAACTATTTTCCTTTTTTAAAAAAATGGTTTCATATCAATACAATTTATAAAAGCTTTACTATCTGAAGATATTAAAAAACTGTCAATTTATTGCAGAAATAGATACCAGCTGCACATTTTTAATATTTCCCACAAGCCAAATGAAATTCATAAAATGTAACGAAATGGAATAAAAATTAGGTGCTAATACTTATAGCTCTCTTCACTTTTTTTGTCTCCAACACGTAAACATTCATTCTACAGCAAATTTCTCAAAAAGGATGTTTTTAATATCAATCAAAAAATTATTTCAACTCAATTTTTTTAAACAAGTTTGTTTTTTCATTGATCAGAAATAAAAAGTATAAAAATTATTGATATAAGAACAGGAAGCAATAATGAACAAAAACAATAAGAAAAATTAAGATTCAATGCCCATTACTACAGAGTATATGTGTTTTTAATGACACAGCTTATATTCACCTACAATTAAAATCAAAAGTTACCTGGAATTTTTAGAAATGCAAAACAAATTATATAATTGTTTTTTACAAGTAATGAATAGGTCATACAAAAAAAAAAAAACCCTTGACTCTGAACCATAATTTTTTCAAAAGGATAAATAAGATTAATCTAGCACTTATTTATCATGGATTAAAATTAAGTATTACCTTCACCTTCATCCTCTTCATCTTCTCCATCACCTTCCTCTTCCACTACTACAACAGAGTCATCCACTTCATCTTCATCACTAAAAATTGTCATAAGAAAATTAAATATTTAATAAGTTTCAGCTAAAATTAAGAAGTGAGAATTAAAATAACTAAGAATTAGCAAATGTTAAGATTTTAAACTTTGCATGCCATTTACTGGTACTTGTATACATTTGAATTAAAAAATGAATAAAAATAAACTTTAAACCTTTCATCTTCGTCATCTAAGCCATTTTCAACTTCTATGTCTGGCACTAAGAAGTACTGTAGGGGATTAGGCCACATATCGTCTTTAATAACCTTAAAAAATTTGAAATGATTTTAAAACTTTTAAAATTTTTTAGTAAATTTAAAATATATATTTGCTAATCTTTCTTCAAAAAAATGATGCAAGAACAAATTTTATCAATATCAATATAATAACGAAATTTAAAGACTTTTAATAATCTTCAATTTAAAGATCAAATTCTTCAAGAAATTGCAACATATATAAGAGAGCAGTTCTAGCAAATAATAAACATTCTTGAGCAACATCATAATTTTAAAATAACTATCGCTGCTTACTTCAGCTATGTCATCAGCAGATGCATCTCCATGATCAGTATACCATGTAAAAAATGTTCTTGGTTGTTCATGAACCCTTTTCCTGTTATTTTTCATCTGTGCTTGTTTTTCTTTCTGTTTTTTGGTTAAGTCCATTCCTTCTTTCCATTTGATAGTTGTTGATTGGGATGCTGGATCACCTAAACAGCATAAAACAAATATAAAATCAGAATTTACAAGATATTCAAATTTGTTAAATATTTATTTAATTTCCCACAAGCTTATATACTTGGCATTAAAATATTTAAATGTCTGAAAAACTAACTTTTAATAAAATATTATTAAGGTTACCCTTCAAACCCGGTTTACCCTACACATACACATACCAAGGCTACAACGAAAAACATACATAACTCTCAAGTCTTAGTTAAAATGCAATACGATTTTATGGAGTGGAAAAAACAAGGAAAGGATGCAACAATTTAACATATGAAATAATAGCATATTAAAAAATATATATTTATATAAACATTAAAAAACAACTTCTTAACTACTTAGAATTTAGTAAGATAAAATTTATATATCAAGAAAAGTTATATACTTTTACAGATTTTTATTTATTCATTTTCATACATTTATATGTTTAGATATCAACTTCTGCAAATTGTTCAGCCACTAGTTTCATGGAGCTCATCTTCAACAAAAAATATATGACATTTTTGTATAGTTTTAAAGTATATTTCACTTTCAATAAGCAATTGTGAAAATATTTCCAATATATGAAGTATGCAACAAACAACCATAAAAACCAAAATTTAAATAATCATTTTTTGAACAAGTTCAAAATCTGTTTATTTTTAATAATCAATTTGAAACTTTCAGATTTGATATGTCATCTTTCCTTTTACCCAAAATCAATTACGATTCTTTTGAACTGTTTGGCATTCATATATTTTCCTCTTTTAACATGACTATCAAATGTGTTTTCCATATTATTAAAGACTTTATATTTTTATACAAAAGAGAAAAAAATGATAGAAATAATTATATTTTCTTACAAACAATTAATACATTCATTGAAAATGAATGAAATATAGCTAATATTTATTCTATAATTATTATTTACTTCATTATTCAAGCGTTTTAGAATACTTTTATATTTTCCTATTCCTTCGTCAGCAAAACTAAATTCCCTGGCTGCCAAACTTGCAAGCATCCAATATACAACTGGTCTGAATTGAACTTAGAATCAAGGATTTTCTAAGTTCAACCCACACTCTTAGTGACTAACCTTGCTCTTTGTTATTGATCATTGAGAATGCTAGTTGAATGAGAAATGTTAGGCCTGATTACTCTTTTGTTTAATGTCATCTTTATTTTAAAGTTAATTCATAAAAACATTATTGTGTTCAAAATAATGATATCAGTACTACACTTATATAACTTCAGTGCAAGCAGGAAGGTGGCCAAGTTTTATCTCAATCAAACGATACAGCAGCAAATAAAATATGAAGAAATATATTTGATATAAACACAGTAACACTATAAATAACTGTTTCTACTTTTAAAAAAATAATAGAAAACTGAAATGGGAATTTCACGGAACTTTCCCATTATCTGGGCACACATGTCGCCAATGTGAACCAAACGCGCACCAAGTCACCAAGTGAAACGAATGATAAAACAGAACAAATAGAGCACATGGTACCAAATTTGGTCAAATTCTACATTTTTTGGAGATTTCTCACTGTGCCTGGCTAGCAGAAAGAACAAAATTTCTGTATATAAAAATATGGTTAAAGTGTAGCACGGTGTGCCCCCGAGTTTATCGCCAATATGGCAACCCAACGGAACTTTCTTACAGTAACCCTAATTCTGTTTTGTTTACTAGTTTTTACAATAGTTGAGTTGTTCAGGTATTACAACTGTTTTATGATAAATTTAATATTTAAAATATTGATTTCAGATGATTTAAATTTTGCTTATTATTTTAATTTAAAATTTATTATACAAAGAAAGTTTAGAATAAAATCAATATTAATTAAAATAACATTTATTTCATTTTTTTGTGTTAATATTTTCAAAAAAAATCGTTTTCACACTTTTAATTATCACTATGCGAATTCGCAAATCGTCTGCGTTTTCGTATTAAAAGAAATCTGCCATGGAATTATTCGCAGTTCTCGTAATTCTTTTGGTGCTCCAACGTTTGGTTCCCTGGAAATATTATTATGTCTGCAATCGTACAGGAGGGGATGTTTAGAAGTTGGGATGCTAGGCACTATTTCGAACCTGCTGAATGGATGAAGGGTGATTGAAAAATTTTTTTAATGAGTTTATGAGGCTTGGAAAGAATGCTTTGAGTGCTATGAAATGTTTATGAAAATATTAAATAAAGCAAGTAAGTACATTAAATATTAAAAATTCTGTATAATATTCGTTCCTATAACATCATTTATTTTTTCTTGGGCCAAAGTAAAGTTTATGGTACGGCGCCAAATTTGAATTTTTTCTTAGCGATGCATTGCCAAATATGGTAACCCTTGCTTGACCGGTGGCAGTCCTATGGCAACCCTAAAAGGTTTTTTTTTTAAGGAAGGGTCAGGGGTCGCGTTTTTTTGTTACTGTTCCCTTCGGTTGACCACGTGCCTATATACACGCCGTAAAGGTGCGATTTGCCTGGCGAGGTATGATTAGGTAAATTATTTCGTTAATTTCTTGACCATTTTTATGTATTCTTTTTGTGCTTTAAATATATGTAATATTTGTTAATCGGGGGGTTGGGGGGGCAGGCCCCCCCATTAGATTTTTTATCCTGTGTTCCATTAAGTTATCCCGTGTTCTAATGCAAATTCTTTATCCTGTGTTCTAATTCAAATTATTTAAGTAAAAATTGCTTTTTTTTGTTATCCCGTGTTCTAATATAAATCCTTTATCCCGTGTTCTAATTCAAATTATTTAACTAATATTTGGTAATCGGGGGGTTGGGGGGGCAGGCCCCCCCATTAGATTTTTTTATACTGTGTTCCATTAAGTTATCCCGTGTTCTAAACAAATCCTGTGTTCTAATTCAAATTATTTAAGTAAAAATTGCTTTTTAATATGTTATTATCCTGTGTTCTAATACAAATTATTTAAGTAAAAATTGCTTTTTTTTTGTTATCCCGTGCTCTAATTCAAATTATTTAACTAATATTTGGTAATCGGGGGGTTGGGGGGGCAGGCCCCCCCATTAGATTTTTTATCCCGTGTTCTAAACAAATCCTGTGTTCTAATTCAAATTCTTTAAGTAAAAATTGCTTTTTAATCATATGTCATCCTGTGTTCTAATACAAATAATTCTTTATATCTTCTGGAAAGTTCGTTCAATTTCATGGAATTTTGTCTCATTTTGCATTAAATTGTAATTATTTCTACCCTTTTTAAAACCATTATCTGCTTTAAAGACTATTTTTTTTTTCTTCCTTAATATTATTAATTAAATTTTTTCTTGGACCACATGGGTTTAATAGCGCCATTTTTGACCAATCCAAGATGGTAGACAATTGGCGACTTTTTAGAATTTGGCGATATTTTGGCGCAGTTTGGCGAGGGTCCGTACCATAAACTTTACTTTTACCTTTTCTTGTAATATTACTAAGCACTATACCTTAATCCACACCGTCCTTCTGTTCAATGTGCTAGCGAAGCTACTGCATTCCCGCTCCGTATGAAAGCGAAAGCCTAGGATGTTTTTTTAAAGTTAAAATATACTGCCCGGTGCACCGGGCAGTATTAAACAAATAATTATAATTAGTTAAACATTCTAAATAAAAAGGCGGAAAATGGCAACCGTAACTGTTCCGCCGAACAGTTTGTTTATTTTGTCCGCCATCTTTGTTGGCGACTTGGCATCCTTGGCGTAGCAAGGGGCACACTATTCTACACTTTTACCAAAAATATATATAAGATGCTAGATTCGGTGCATCTTAATCAAATTCTTTAATTTTTTTTATTTAAAAAAAATTCAGTGAAAATGTGCTTTGGATCTCCTGTTTGGCACATTTTCAAAAAGTCGTCAACTGGCTCTTTTTTGCGTGTTGTCTCGAAGAGTTGAATGCTCAGAGAGACACTATGCAATAACGCGCCATTTGGCGACTTTTTAAAAATGCACCGAACAGGAGACCCAAAACACAGATTAAACCAAAAATTCATCAAGTACATACAGAAAATTCTACTGCAAATTCTAATCACAAAATATTCTTAATTAAATTATCAAGATTAGAAATGAAATTTACCTGAAGATCCAAGATGAAATTCTTTCACAATAACATCATTTTCAAAATATGGATTCTCATCAAAATAGAATTTAATTCTGTAACCCGACTTAATGTCTTCGAATTCTTCAACTTCAAGTTTAGTCAAAAAGTGAAGGCATTCTTCCTCCTCTTCATCCAGGATGGCAGAGATTTGTGGATGATTTACAAACTTCAGGCAATTAAGGAAATGAAATTCAATAACAATCAATAGTATCATTTATTGCTAAAATCAAATTAAAGTTTTATTTTAAGGGGAAGGGGGGGGGAGACCGATTCAAAAAAGAAAATTTACTCCATTAGGACATTAAAAATTTCAAGAAAAAACAAGTCAAGTTCATATATATCGGCATTAAGCTTAATTTAGTTGTATTAATATCGTACCAACATTAGGACTATTTTCTGATGGGCCTCAACATTCTGAGCCACAATCAGATTATGAGAATACCTCAGATGACACCCCCTATCCACAATTTCCACACCACACCAGCAAGGTCAGCATAAGGTACTTCAAATAGGTTTTAATTTTAATAATATTTCATTTCAATTTTTTTAAACTACAGATCTTAAAGATGGGAGAAGAGAAACAGAATAAGATCACTTACAGCTAAGTACAAATTAAAAGATATTAAGAAATACATAACATGGAATATTAATGCAAATCATTCATGTATTGCTCAAAAACCATGACTGTTATGAAGGTACTTCATAGAATATTCAATCAAAATTTAATGAAAGAAAAAATATATATTAAGTATTAATACATATTAAAACAAAACTTAAGTTGAAAACATAAAAAGCAACTAGTAACAATATTGTAGGCATGTTTCTATAAAATATCAAGCTATCAAAAAGTTAACTGAACCTACAAATATATTTATGAATATTTCTCGAGTACTTAAATACTATTCTGGAAGATTTGGTAATGAAGAATTGCAACTTTTTTCCCATATTTGATCATTTCAATAACACATGTGCATCATTCTTATAATCCAGAACTCAAAGGAAAAACTAATATTTAATAAAAACAAAGTGAAGCATTCATCAGATCTACCAAATTATGAATATTTACCAAGAAATTATAATTTCAAAGACAATATGCAGGAACACGTGAATTAAAAAAATTCAGATACACCAACAAGAGTTTTTTTTAATGAGCACAATAGTGCTACATTACTGATTATAAATGCAAGCAAAGTCAAAAGAAATCTGGAAAATTAAGCTATTGTCTTTTAAAAAGTGAAAAGTCATTATTTATATCTAAGGAATTTAGATTATATAACAATGTCAATTATTACAGAAGTTTTGCATCTTTTCACATAATGCAATTAACACCCAAATAATTTAATTATTAGACTAAAATTTTAAATTCCACTTCTATTCTCTTCATGCATTTATAATAAACTAATGCTTTTAACCAAATGTAATTATTAACATGATTGTTAAATTCTACACAAATTGTTTGAATTCTGTTCTATAAAATACTAGATTTCGAAGCAGATTTTAAATTCTAAAAATATATAACTGAATTATTGCATTTATAGAAAATAAACTGAATAATAAAAGCAAATCTTTGAAAAAAATATTCCAAGTCCAACAGGCAGCTACAAAAAACGAATTTTAAAAAATACTTTTCCACCAACTTCGAATTCATTAATGATACAGATAGAAGTATATAAAAGCATTTATTTCATCTAATCGAATGCCGCATTTTTTAAAATAATAAAGGCTATAAATCTACAGATTATCGGTTACAAATAGCCCAAAGGATGTTAGAATCTAGTATCGGGAGACGAAACCTTTCCATAAAATTTAATTCCATAGCTTACAATAGATTTTATACTCATTTTAAATAAATAAATTTATTAATAAAATAATAAATTATTAATAATTTAATAAAATAAATATTTAAAATAAATCTATATAAAACTGTCCATAGTATTTAACAAAGAAGGATGCAAGATAGCTTTACAACTAACATATAATGAAATTTCCCTATTTTGAAGAATATATATTGAAATACTAACTCCTGATTTGCTTCATCTAATGCATAGCTCTACTATACAAATGACAAAAATGTATACCAATAAAAACTTTTCTATATACAATAAAAATTAATCCAAATATATTTTACGTATTAAGAGACCTTCAAGATATTTAGAATTTAAAAATAAAAATAAATTTATAAAGGAACCATCTTACTAACCCAGAAGTCAATTAAGTTTTAACTTTCGAAACTTTTTTAAAAATTGACAGTATACTACGTAAGGATAACATTTTCTTTCACTTTATGCAATTTAATAGAATCTAGTATAGCTTAAAAATTCACCGATCAAACGAAAAAAGTTTAGCTTCAGAAAATAAAATAATTATATTAAAAATTTATAATTACGACTAACTAATCCATACCGTTAAATATGTATATTAATTTCTCATTAAGAATTATCACCTCCATATATGAAATTCTTTAAAAGAATGTAACGGACAAATTTAACTCAACAATGCATACAAGCTTTAAATAAAAATTTAAAATGTACTGACCAAAACGAATATGTAAAAGATGCTAGGTAGAGGTGAAATTTATATTTAATCAAGTATAATTATGGAGAACAAACATTCATAGAATTAGATTAAATGGATTTTATACTGGATATTTTAAAAATATTTCCGAAGTTCAAACAACTAATATTTTAAATAAAATCCTTACGATAATGCATATCAGATATCATAGAGAATATAATTTTTCAGTTATTTTAAATGATATATCAAAAATATGAAAGGCTTATAAAAGAAGGCACGAGTGTTGCAACAGCTGAATCAGAGTTTTGAACTCCCGCTCAACTTTTTCCCCGCGCCGGTGAAATACAAATCAACAAGATTAGACAAAAATAACTAAATTACGCACGTTGGATAAGCAACAACTAGAAACGCTAATTTAAAACATAACACTAATAAAACAAATACATATTACAATGAAAAAATCATGCCGGGTATAATCCCGCGCAATGCATAAGACAAAGCATGTGGCCATACTTGCCGAATTCAGTTAGGCTTAGTGAATAGACAACCATGTTTTATCATAGTACATGCACCTTGCAAACAAAATGGTAGAAAAGGATACAGCGGTCACCCAAAAGTTTGGAATCTTTCGAATCAGCTCATTCCTCTTCTCAAAGAACGGTTTTCTTAATTTGTTGTATTTCTGCTCAACTTTAAGGATTTCTTCGCTTGCTTTTTCATTCAAAGCATCGATTTCATTCTGACAAGCGTCGATTTCTTCTAACGCTTTCTGTGTTTCTGCATCATAATCTCTGCTTTCTTCACCATCTCCAACCTCCACTTTTTTCATTTTCTTTGGAGTAGCTCCACTCGAAGACATGGCAAAAAATTTTATACAAGGAAACTACAATAATCTAATTCGCAATAAAGTTAACACGACACAAGGTTTGAATACCACAAGACCAAGAGATTAATTCGCCGACTGCGAGCTTCGAAGTGTTCCCGCATGCGCAGAGCGGAGAAAAACTAGACTCGTTCGTATCTTACAAGTAAGTGTATGATTGGTTGTTCTGTTCCAATATATCCAATAGAAAATGGGTATTCTTATCCAATATCCAATTAAGATAGATTTTGCGAAACATCTCTGTTTTATGTGCCTTATAGTGGGAGTATCTTCCAGAAATAAGGTGTAATCGCTCAGAAATGCGATTTCTGTTCATTGGATTTTTCAAAAGACTTAAATAAAAAATAAATATGGCAGACACATTCTGTAATCGTGGAATATCAAACCTAAAATTTAATTGTAGATTGAGTATAATTTTTTGGAAAGGCAGACGTTGCATTTATTGTATTCCCGTCTGTAAGGAAAGTTAGCAAATCACATTTATTTTCTTCAAATTACCAAAATGTGAACCATTTATAAAAGAGAATAGCATTCGCATTAAATACCAACACATAGAAAATATTATACAAACTATAGTTGTTCATTTTTTAAAAATAATATATTAATTATGCAAAAATAGCAGCTTCCCACTATATTTCGTAATAATATACAATTTCTGGAAAGAAAATTTATTATAATAAATATGCCGGTACCCTACAACCCTGCACGATTTCCCAAAATTAAATAGATGTGATACTTGGCTAATAAATCTTGGCGACAAATCATATGATTTCCTTGGCAACCCTAAGTCAAAACAGAAAATGGCTTCTGGTAAGATGAGTGCAGACGATTCTGAGAAAAATAAGTGCGATGAGAAAAATAGTGACACGTTATATACCAAGTTAGAGCAAGATAGAAGAAATTCAAGCTTTCTTAAAAGTGTTGTTCTGCCTCCTCATGGACATTTAAAGAAAAGAACTGAGCACTGTTTCCGAAATTTACCTGGCTTGCCTGCGGCAGAAGATCTTCATTGCAATGGTAACGTCAAAGTGTGTCGTATAGTTCACTCTCCAAATGGTATAAAAACAAATTCTCCAAATAATTGTAAGCCAATGAATAACACCCTAAATGATAAAAATGACAGTAGATCTAGTCCTGTTAATTGTCAGAGCAATGTTTTAAGTTATGAAAACAAGATTACACCCTGTACATTTGAGCCTAATCACTCATTACCCAAAAATATACCAGAGCAATCTGTTGATGATAAACACAAATACGACCATGTGCAAGAAACAGAAATTCAACCAGGTATCGTATAAAGTGAAGGAATGTATAACCTTTGCCATTTTTATTATATATCTTTATGAATTTGGCCGAAGACATTTTAATAAGGCCTATTTTCCCATTCTTCTCAATTTATTTTTCAGTTGTGAAGGGAGCAATTCATTTATCTTATACTTAGAAGTATATAAACTTACTTATAATGTATGCAAAAGTCATTAAATATATAAATTTACCATTATTTATTGCTCTGTTACTATTAAAATGATTATAATAATATTTATTTCTTGTGATTATTGTTGCTATATAAGATTAATATACTCCCAATTTTGTTAGAAGCCTTTCAAGTTATTTATTGGCTATAATTAAGGTATCCTTTAAATCTTAGTAATTTAAAACGACATTTGTTTTTTAAAAATTTTACAGTTTTTAGGTTTTGCAGGTTTTTCATTGCATACATGAATATTTTCAGCTAAAATATCTTTTAATTAAGATATGTAAAAATTTTGGTCTTGACTAACTGTAATTAATTTTCTTTATCTTTTACTGCAATAACAGTTTTCATGCTTCTTAAAAATTCTAAATTATTATTATCGATCATACTTTTATGTAAGTTTTATACCTGATTTCTGTCTCTTGCATTTATGCGGACATATGTGAAAAGTGTACAAAATTGATCAAAATCTCTGATTAATTTTTGCTAGCATTAAAAAGGTTTTGAATTTCCAAAAAGATTTTATTACTATATTGTTGGCTTGGAAAATGGAAGGGATTTCATTTTACTGCCGAAACATCATAGGCTAATAAAAATTTCTAAAATTCTTAAGATTGTTTGAAATTATTTCTGTTATATAAATCAATTTCTGGTATCATTTATTAATGTTTCTTTCTTAACATTTTTATTATTTTCAGTTCTGTTTTAACAACATAATTAGTAATTATTATTATCCCTTAATTATTCTTCATAATAAAGGAACTAATTTTGAAAATATTTCTACACTGTCATTTTAATTTATCCCATATCAAATTCCATTAAATTGCTTGATTATCATATATTGCTGATATTTGCACCGAGATGAATTAGAAAGAACATTTGGGCTGTAAACTTAGATAATTTGCTATTTATTTACTAACCGTGCGTCATAATAGTCCGAAAGTAATTCATTTCAATTAATTTAGCAGTATGATTTTTAACTATTATTAATTTTTCCATTATTTGTGATGTCATTTTCTCTCATGATTTTCAGATAAATATATATATTTGTTTTGTAAGCATTAACCACAATTTACATCACTGTTTCACTATACCTTGAAAATTATATAAAGAATTAAAATTATAAGTGAAATGGGGTGTTTTTATATGTTAATTTTTTTTTATTCTCAGATAATTTTTTTCTGCTTTAGGTTTATCTGGGTTTTTTTTTAGTTAATTTCTGAATGATTTTTATGTTCCCTCAGTAATTTGGTTACCGAATAGTGTTCAGTATATGTAAAAATTCCATATATTTAACCTTGTGGTAGTTAATTTATTTTGAGGCAATTCTTTCATTCAGTAGTTAAGAGGTATACAAGAATAACTTTATTTTCATAAGTAGAAGGTGACAAAAGATTGATTACAATTTATATTTAAAAAATGGCAAAATCAGTACTACTGAAATATTGATTAATATTTCTGTAGTACTGATTTTGCCATTGTGAATAATCAGAATTTTTGTATTTAGAAATTGCTCAAATATCATTATTTTTGTAATTTTAATTGGGGTTAAATTAGTTTGATTCTAATTAATTAATCACTTTCAGTTTGACTCAGAAGCCCAAACATTTGCTAGAATGCCAAATATAACAAAATTAACAGTTTTTTTTTTTTTCTCATTCTCATTTATTATTTTGCTATTCAGCTTGTATTTTGTACTAGCAATAATACTTGTCCACAATTTTTCTTAATTTAGCAGCTAAATAATGTGTATAGTTTACTTCACCTCATCTTAAATATAATGCGTTCTAAGAGAAGAAAACATGCATCAAGAAATTAAATAGCTTGAATTAAAAAAAAAATACTACTTTTTTTCTCAATACTGTCCAATGAAATCAAGAGAAAGGGAATTAGCTTTTATGAATTATCATTCAAAAATTTTTTACAATTTGTTTTATAACCAAAAATATCTGCTAACAAAATATCCAGCTTATTCCAAATTTTGTTTAATGTATTATATATGTTATAGTTTGTAATTATTTTACTACAATTTTTTATTTATTAAAAAAAATTATCCAGGTTAATCTGAGTTTTTATTGCTATCCATTATGTAGTAAAGTTATTGTGAATTAAAATAGAAAAATATCCATTTTTTTTTATAATTATTATTCTATGTAGTAATGATGTTGCTCTTTCATTGATTTGCAAAAGTTAAATTGATACTACCTTATAAAACTGTAAATGAAAATTCAGCATATAAATAATTTTAATGTTTTTCTTCATTGTAAATTTCCCAAAATAGTAATATCATTGATATTTTCCTTTTTTATGTTTGATAAATGTTTACACCATTTTTTAAATTACCTCATGTGCAATAAATATATTTATATATATATATTTTAAGTCTCAAAGTAAAATGGCTAATATGGCTTTGAATAAATTTAAAGATTAGTCTTTTCTTAGCCAAAAAAAACTTGTAAGTTTCTGTATCAATCAATCCTTCTTAAACCTAAAAAATTAAATTGTCTACTTGAAGCAGTATTGCCTGCAAATAAATTGCAGTTTAAGGAACTGAACCCTCAAAAGCATGAATCACTATAATGAATAATAATTCTTTTAAATGTCATTTTAGCTATATATGATTAAAATTGTACTAAATTTAATTTGCTGTGAACTTCTAGCCTGTATATATATCTAGTTGTTGTTTTAACTCCTTTCTATAGGGAAAAAATGTTTTATATGATATATGGTTTTAAAAAAAACAATTAAAATGTATTAAATCTAGATATACTATGTGAGGATATAATATATTTATGATTATTTTATTTATATATTATTCATATCTATATGTATATCAATAGTGTTAATCAATTGCAATTTATTGTCTGTCATTTTTTTTTTTTTTTTTCATTGTTAACTTCATTAGATTTATAAAGCATTTTTTTCCCTATTAGTAGCATAATTAGTCTTCTCCCCCTCCCCTTCTAATGTAAATTTTCTGTTCCTCTGTGCATGTGTGTCCTTGCCAACATTTATATTTAAAAAAATGCTACTTTTTTTTTTTTTAGATTTGTGAAAATTTTGTTTATTTATTGCATATTCAACATGAGAAAAATTAATTCAAGTGTAAAATAAATAATACATAAAAAAAAAATTTACAGATTACAACTTTTGCATTTTGGGGGACTATTAAGTGAAAAAGATTTTAATATTATAATCTGTCTTGCCTTAAATTAAATCAAGGAAATTTTATCTTTTACTTATTTTATCCTTTAAAAAAATTTAATACTTCTAAAGCAATAATTAGCTTATACAAATTTAGGGTAATGATATTCTCTATACCGCTCTTCTTCAGGAAAAAAATTTGCAGTAGCAATTGTTCTTTTATTTGTACATCTATTGAAATTATATGATTTTTGTTCATATGAAGCATATATATTTGTTTAGATCCTTGGAACACAATATTTCTTCAGTTTTGAAATAAGTTTTTTCATAACCATAACATTTTTTTCACATGAAGTTTCTTTTTTTAAAAAATGAATAAAAAAGCTTTTCATAATTTGTCATAATTAGTATGCTTCTATTATTTTTGCTTATTGAAGTATAATTTTTAAAGGTAATTTGTTCTTAACACTTCACATCCTATCTAAATAATTATAGAACATTTCTATATGATAAAATGACTTATGGAAAAAGTGGTATTATGTGTATTTTTTTATTAACTGAATAATAATTATCTTATTAAAAGATAGATTTTAAATTTATTTGAAGGCTTGGTTTCCAATTCCTTTATTTTGTAATAGTCTTCATCAGAAATATTGCTTTTTGAATGCTTATAATGAAATTTTTATTCATATTAAAAAGCAAAAATAATAATATAGATGAATAAGGAAATACTCATTTACAAAGTATAAAATTTCTCTTTTTTTTTTTAGAATATTAAAAGATACTAGTATATTAAGCTAATACTGTTAAATAAATGTGTCTAAATAAAATTTGATTAATATACCCTTATAGAATCATTCAGTAATGTTTTAATGTACATTATATTTTGTATTAGTTTGCATGTAACTAAAAGCTATATTTAGTATAGTGATCTTGTGCAGTAAAGCATTAATTTTATTTATTTCGCATTACAAATTTTTCATTGCAAAATTACCGTATTTGCGTAGTTGTACAAACTATATAAGAAAAGTGGCTTTCATATTAAACTTTAAAATTAATTAATCTGTTTTTGCATCAATTTAAAAATGCTGCTAAAATTATCGTGCTGGACCTCATAATTTCTTAAATATGTAACTTTTTTCAGAAATAAATCTAGAAACTGGAAAATTATTTCAACAGTCGTTGTTGGTAGGGTTTTTAGTAATAGGTAATCATTTTATAATCAAGTTTATATTTAGTCCTCCCCCCTTAAATTCTTCAGTTTTGTGTTGAAATAACATACATTTTTTAATATGCATTTTGATTTTAAGCAAGGTATAATGTTTTTCCAAAACATGATTAGGATTCTGCATAACTGCAGTGATATTCCTTACTGAGAATTCTTTAATGTTTATTTTAATTCATACTTTCTAATTACAATTGTTGGAACCACATGTTTACAATATTTTAGCTGCCTAACAGCTACCTTATCAATACCATGTGTTAAATAGTCAACAAATTTTCACTGTCCAGGGAAGCTTTTTGAAAATTAACAAAATAAAAGTCTGAAATATTTTGCATGATCCTGTAAAATGAAGTATGTTTGAAGTTTTTTGAAATGCTTTTTATTTAAATTTTATTCTTTTCACCTTTAATCAATTTGTGTGTATGTAATTTATGTTAAATTTTTCTTATTTGTGAATATGTAGTATAAAAATAATTGTTTTCATTGAAGCTTCTTTTTTTTTTCCAGCCAAATCATCTTTACTGAAAAGTGAAAAATACATTGCCAACAGAAGTGATAAAAAGCCCGAAAGACTTAGAGAAAATATGTCTGTTCATCACACAAAAAAGAAAAAGCACAAAGAGAAGGATAAACATACAAACCACAAAGAAAAACATCAATCAAAGCATCGAGATCGTCCAAAAGAAAAGAGCAATGTAAAATCTCATAAGCATAAAGAGCACAATTCTGTTTCAAAGAAAATCTCGCCTCTTTCCTTTGCCAATGTTGAAAAAGATGGAGAATCTATTTTAAAAACTAAAAATAAATCATCTCTAAACAAAAGTGCCTCAGTAAAAGATAATACTAATACCCCTCTACAACATCCCTGTATAACTGCAGAAAATGTTAGTATTAAGAAAGAGTTCATCTTGGATAAAGATCATCAAACAAGTGGTGATGCCTCTCAGTTGTGTAATCGGGTTTCTGAACAGGATATTCCTACAGCTGACAAACCTGCAGAAACTGTAGCTGCTGAAAAAAAGAGTCCTGTTTATGAAAGTTCTCTCTCGAAAAATTCATCTGATGATACTTCCGCATTACCTACTGTGAAAAGAAAGCGAGACTCATTTCAATGTAATGGGGATAATCATTTAAATTCTGATTCAATTCCATGTTCTAAAAAAATTAAAGTTGAATCAGTTCCCGATTCCCATATCAAAAATGAAGATATAGTATTTAACAGCAAGCCATCTGTGTCAATATCAGAAACAGATGTATCAAATTATCAGAATGATTGTACAAGTTCTAAAATCAACAATCTTGTCATCAATAGTCAAAAAACTGATGAATCAACAAATCTTTGTGTGAATTCAGAATCATCTATGCTTGTAGATAATTCTGATAAACAGACTTTAAATCTCTCAGTGCCTGAAACACAAAACATATTGAATAATGTAACTCATTGTGATACTCATAAACATTTCAAAACAGAGAAAGCTGAGGTATCAGTTTCTGAACTCAAAAGCCCCAAATCTCATAAAGAAACAGCTTTAAATCAGTGTAATTATGTAGATGATGAATCTGTAAGTAGTAGTTCATGTATTGTTACCTCTACACCTACTAATTCAATTTCATCTAAATTGGAAACTAGTTCATCTTCTTTATCAACAAAATTTGAAAGAACATCATCATGTGAAGTTGTAAATAGTGAATCCTCTGTTGTAAAAACAGAAAATTCATCAAAAAATTCATCTCATACTCATAAAAAGAAAGTAAATGAACTCCTTAAAAATCACAAGAAGCACTTAGATAGTGATGTTCATCCCATTAAATCTATTAAGCATTCTTCAGAATCTAAAAATAGTGGCACACCATCTGCAAATAAAATGAAAGAACATTCAGACAAACATCGAACTAAAGAGAAAAATTATAGCAGTATGAAACATAAACCTAAAAAATTAAAGCATAACAAATTGGAACGTATGCATGTTAAAAGTGAAATAAAAACAAAAGTGGATTCAGAAAAAAAATCAAAATTTCAAAAAGATGAAAAACATATAAGCAAAAATACATGTTCAATAAATCTAGAGCAGAAGAAATCAGATTTGTCAAAATCAGCAGATGAAAAGGTCAAAGGTCATAAACAATCTCATAAAATTAATTCTTCAACATCTAAGACTGGCCTTTGCATTCGTTGTCAGCAGAAATTAACAAATCATCGAAATGTTGGTATTCAATGCAAGCGAGATAGGCATGATAAAGTGTGTGAAAAAGTAGGTGTCTCGCAGAGGATTCCACGACTTCCCCAAGGGTTTGATATGAAACACTTAAAATATGGCAAGTATATAAGATTAGAAGTATATCCAAATGGAGGTGCTGCTCTTCTCCATCTATATTGGGATGAAATCTGTCATCTTCCACCAAAAGATTTGAAATGTCTTGCTGAAGAGTTCCTTAAGGTAGTGTAATTTTTTAATCCTTTGAGATGCACAAACAAATTTTTTGATTTTTTTAAAAATTATGCAATTTATTTGCATGTATATGATTTAACCCTTTCAGGGGCACTATGCCAAAAATGATTTTTTTTTTTCGAAACAATTATTTAAATCTGATTATATCCTATTACTGACATGTAATTTACCGTTAAAAAAAATTAAGGTCCTTAGGGGGCTGGGGGGTAGGTGACATACTGGGTATGTCACCGCGCATCTAGAACATGTTTTGGAGCGAATTCACAAATATGCACCTATACAATATTACGATTCAAAACACATTTTAAAACATTTTAAATATAAAATAAATTGAGGTTATACATACATATAATAATTTGCCCAAGATCCATGTTTTTTAAATTATTTTTACTATTGAAATATGGATTTTTCTTTTATATATATACATAAAAGTAAATATATATGAATGAGAAATTATGACAGGATATATATAATTTTATTGAAACTAATATTTGTAGAATATATAGAGAAAAATAGAATAAATATTATTATAAAGATACAGAAAAAAATGCAAAGTAATATACATTAAAAATATACAGAAAAAAATGCGAAGTAATATACATTAAAAAATATACACAATTTTTTACGGAACCAATTTTTTTATAAATTTACTCTATTAGCATGTATATATATTGAAATATAGAGATGCATTGAATTATAAAGAAATATATATACAATAAATAATAATAGATGTAATAAATATATTTCTTCTTTTTTATATCAGAAATTGCTTAATATTATAATATTATTAGCATACAATATATATTTTATATAGATATAGATAAATATATACAATGAATCTTAATGTATATAATATAATAGTTAGTAATAATGTATATAATTATATCTTTGATCTTTGCGCAAATAAACAAATACGGTCTTGCCCATGCAATACCCTAGACGCGCGGTGACATACCTAGTATGTAACCTAATTCAACTCGTAATTAGAAGGTATTTTTATGAAATGAAAGCAGTTTTAGGGATTCATGACGCTTTTTAACATGAATGACGCAAAAAAATGAGCTTTTTGAATTCGAAAATAAAGTTTATCGGAATAAAATTAAGATAAATTGCATCATATGAAAACATGCTTCCATCTGGAATTTTTTGTGGGGAAACAGAATACTTTCTAAGACTCGTGCTGCCGTCTATTGGCAAGATAAAGACTTAAAAAACGTTAGGAAATTTTATGTAGTTATTTCAACGCGATTTTCTAGTTTTAAAAAAATTGTAAAAAGGTGACATATGGAGTATGTCACCGCCCTTGAAAGGGTTAAGGGAAGAGAAAAAATACCCTTTAAAAAATGTTTAATGGATTGTGCGGCAATGAGAGGGAGGGCATCCTTGAGGTACCGGCATGCACTTACAACATATTTATGAATAATTAATACTTTTTAATTTGTTTTGTATCATCATTATTTATTTATGTATATACTAAAACATACACAGGGTGCATAGCATCATGAAAAGGGCTTAAATTTGGAAATTATTTTTAAGCACCTTAAAAGTGTTCAATTTTGGATGAAAAGTCCTTAAAAGTGCTTAATTTTCTCGAGAAGTGCAAAGAATATATTATTTTTTGTTATAGCATTAGATATTCCCTTTTGTTTTCGCATTCATTAATACACTAAGTAGATAACAGCCATAAATATTTATTTGCTGAATGTAGCAAAAAAGAAAACCAACAAAAGGGAAGCATTGTGTGAAGAGATCAAAGTGTTTTGACCATTTTAAGATAGTGGTTAATGAACTTTTTTCAACATTGGGCACTGTATTAAAGTATTAGAATAGTTATTCCGAGAGAGAGAAATATATAATATATTCCGAAATTGCTATTTGAACTTCTTTTGCATGTAGTGCTTTAAATAGTTCTCTTAAATAGTTTTTTTATTTCATTTTTTTTTATTTGTTTTACAATGGAAGACATTGAACAAATATTATAAAAACAGAGCAATAAATATTGAAATTTCTAAAATGCACTTTTGAATTTAATTTTTAAAGATTTGACAAAAATTATGCATTATAATAAAACAGAAAATAATTTAGGATTAGAAAATATGCGCGTTTACATATGCGTATATGTACAAAGGTGTTTAATTTTTTTGGCTATTGTGCTTTTAAGTATTTAATTTTTGCAGCACTTTTTCACTATACACCTTGATACAATATTATCTATGAAAACTGTTTATGTAAACTTAAAACATGAAAAAATATTTAAAAAAACAATTTTAATGATCAGTAACCCTTAAATAAAGATAGCAACAGCAAATTCTCATGTGGTATTTGTACATTGATACAATCAACACTATACTTAAAGCTATGAAGAAACACAATGCTTAAATTAACCGTTTAAAAATTTGAGAAAATTATACTATATTAGAGAATATATTTAATATTTGCAGAATATGACTTGCAAATACAAGAAAAGTGCATTTTGAATATTTTTTGTTAATTTGAAAAATCAAAGTATTAAAATTAAAAATGGTGAGGGGGGTTTGTTAGAGGAATATTAATTAGTATGCTGATATCTATAGGCAAATATTAGAGTTAAAATATTACTTTAAAGCCTTTAGTTTCATTCATAATTAATGCACATTAAAGGGTGATAATTCTTGCTATATATAAATTGTGCAATTTTAATTTCCTTGTGACAAAAAAATTTCACTTAAGTGCCTGTTTAGTACATTCTTGTTAAAGCATGGAATCTTATTTCAGAAATTTCTAACAAAGTCAAGATCGATTCTATTGGAATTTTTTTACCGATGTGAAAACACCTAAAATCCATTTTAATTTTGCCAATGCTGTAGTTTTCAAGAGCTGAAAAAATCTTGCCATAAAATTACTATTGATTTTATTTCATATTTTTATGCTTACTGATAATTATTTTTGATTAATGTAATTAGAAATTCATATTAGCAATATTTTTCCATTTAGCTTTAAATGGGTCTAAAAAATAAATTAATATTTTGATGCAACATTAAATTTTCAATACTCAGAAAATTCTTTAGATTTCTGTGGAAAAATCTTAATAATCATAATCTAATCATTTTTAAATTAATTTGCATGAACTGGGAATTTTTAGAATTTTTTGCATAGTTAAACTATTGGAGTCAGCTTATATAGAATTTCAATTATTTTGCATAAGATGTAGGCACATTTCATTAAATATATGCAAGTGGTAAATTGTTAAATAGCATCAAGTATAGAACTTGTTATATTTATTTATTTTTTCTGAATGAACAAAAGATTTATTATTATACTAATAAGTAATTTGAAATTTTGCATAGGAATTTCTCTTCTGTTTGTTTCAAACAAAATCTGAAATAGCACAGAAAATAAATTTGGAATTTTATACAACAGATTGAATTACAAGATTCAAAATTATTATTGTTAGCATCGAGCATTTATAACAGCTTAATTGAAAAATGTCCCACTTTTAACTTCTTGTTAGTTTTGCTTTCATGGTGATAAACTTGAAAGTGTAGTAAACAAAGTATAGTAATGTTTTAAGGTGGGTACATAAGTCATTCTGAATTAACAACAAAAAGAACTATAAACATCTGCTTAATGAAAGCAGAGAAAAAAAGTGCTTTTGTTTACTGGAAATCTTCATTATTCTTTCCGGTTAACTGAGTATTTCTTTCTTTGCTGTCATGTCTATCAGTAAAAATAATTTCTCATGTTGCATTTATTATTAGTACACATATTTAAATTGTTTTTGTCAATATTTAACTCATAATTTATTTTTGTAAATATCCCTTCCCCCTTCCCTCTAATTTACAAGCAGAGATTTTAGGTCTAAGGAAATATGAATGTAATTATTTTCTTATTATGCTGAATTCAGTTAAATTAAGAATTCAACTTAAAAAGTTTGAAAAAGTCAGAACTAGTTTCATTTCTGTAAAATTAATTTTCATTAATAATAGATAGTTAAAAAGTTTGATGAATTATTTTAAGATTTATTGCTCATTATTATTATTTCTGAATAATCACTTTGAACTGATCTGATTTTTCTCTTTTATAGGAAACCTTTTTAGAGGAACCTTATGGTGTTGCTCGATATGTGATGGGTATTGTTCACAATGCTGCTGAATATATACCCGATCTTTTAGAACATTTTGCTGATAAATATCCAAGTCTCGTTGTAAAAATGGGTCAACTTGGTCGGCAATCTGATATAGAAACAACTACAATGACAAAATATTGTGAACAGGCAAGTCTGTTTTTCTCTAATGTATTGGAATTTTTTACGTCAAGTAATAAATAGCACTCATACTGGTTAAATTATTATTATAATTTAAAGAATATCTGTTTTATTGTGTATTTAAAATATTACTAATTTAAAAAATATATATTGAATATAATACACATATTAGACATCCTGTTAGATATATTGTTAATGAACAAAAGTAATTTTGTATCATATTAGCAGAGAACCACTTCTTTATTGTACCTCCTCCACTGTACTTGAGTATTATTTGACTTATTGTTTATAATTTTTATGTGTGCATAAAACCATATAAGAAGATACAGCTTTTCCAGTGAATTACATTTTGTGATATTCTTGTTAGCAATTAGGTATAAACTTTTATTTAGAGAAATGAATTTTTACATTTATTTTTTTCCTCATTAATCGTTTATCAAAGTGATATCAAAGAGGTCGAAAAGGTGATATCAAAGAGGTGATATCAAAGTTATCAAAGAGGTCGAAACCAAAAGAGAGAGATAATGAAAAATGTAATGATTGCTTTTAAATGCAAGAAAAAAGAACTCTCTGTATTTGCGAAGTGAAAAAATAAACTCCTGACAATAACTCTGCAAAAGCTCATTATGTAATATGTAAAGCCAAATAAGTGTCGTATAGTTAAAGTTATCGGTAAATAGGTTTTTAGAAACAAAAATTTATTGTCACATAATTGGAAAATTATTAAAATTTTTGTCTTAAAAATAATTCTTATTAAAGTTCATTTTGAAAATAGGAATATATTGAATTATATATTTATTTAACACATTCAGGGTTTGTTCCTTTAATACAATTCATTTGGTCATCTGTTTAAATATATGCTAATTTCTGTAAATGAGAAATCATCTAATTACGTAATGTGGTTGAATTGGGGATGATTATCCTTAAGCACTATATTAAATTGTATTTATATTTTAATACACTACTCATACTTATTATTTATATCAGTTACCCCCGTATTTAACAATTTTACCATCTTTAGGATGCAATATTTTTGTTATGAAAATTGTTTATTTTGATAAAAATCAGCATATTTTATGCTTATATAATTTTATTTCCTGTACTTAATTACTTTGTTTAAATTTCAGGTACATGCGCATTACAGCCAAGGTACATTCAGGACAGGACCATTGCATCAGATCAGCCTTGTTGGAACTGTGCATGAGGAAGTTGGTGGCTATTTTCCTGAATTTTTGGAGATGTTAGAAGAAAATCCATTCCTTCATTTAACTATGCCTTGGGGGCCCATGTCTATTGTTCATATGAATCCACAAGAAAGCAATGATGGTCCTATTTTGTGGGTTCGCCCAGGTGAACAATTAGTTCCTACAGCAGACCTATCAAAATCTCCTTGCAAAAGAAAAAGGTGACTTTTTAAAAAAGTTTTTATAAAATAATGTGCTTGCATTTAATTTTCTGTTCTTTTATTCTTCCATTACAGATAATCATTATAAAATTTATCTGAAATGTTTAATCTTATACCAAGTTGAGGAATAAGTAATAAAATCCATTATGATCTGTTATTATAGAATTTTATGCATTTAAAAAACAATATCTTTCGTAGTTATTAGACCATTACAAATTGCAGATTTGAATGGAATTTCATTGTTTTATTCTATATTTCCTACATTTGCACAGAAATGGCATATAAAAATCATTATCCTTTTTTATTTTCTTATTTTTCTTTATTAAAGGGAAATTTTGTCACAAGATTTACTTTTTTAATCATTTATTTACTAAAGGTAAAATAAGCTAGAGTTGTATTTTTATATTGATAAATTTTATTCAGTAGAGGATAGTCACTAGGTTCTAATTTATTTTGGCCATTTTTTTTCACACTGAGTTATCAAATATTTTATAATAAATTTAGATTTATCTATTCTTTCTAGTGCTTTCTATAGGCCTAAATTTCAGCCATAACTGCTTATGGCAATTATTATGTAATACATAATTATGCATAACCTTTGCAAAAAAAAATATTCCAAACATTGTAAATTGTTTGAAGATTTAACTAACAAAGAGTGCCCAGTTCTCTTGCATTTATGTGTTATTTTATGATTTGTTTTCAGGGGAGGTCTAAATGAACTCAGAAAATTGCAATATCTACCTCGATCTACTGAGCCTCGTGAAATGATGTTTGAAGATAGAACTAAGTGCCATGCAGATCATGTTGGGCAGGGGTTTGATCGGCTGACAACTGCTGCAGTTGGAGTATTAAAAGCAGTTCATTGTGGAAATGAGTATGTATTTTGCTCTGCTTTGCACATTTATTTTCAAACAAACTAATTTCTTTTCCTCTCTTTTTCCTTACTTACTGAAGCTTTATTTTTTTTTTTAATCTATATATCATATAGCTAAACTGACTCAACTGTATTATATATTTCTCTATTTTAAGTATTACCAAATTGCTTAATTCTGAATTATTTGAAATTGACTCATTCTTGCCATTAAAACACACTGTAAAGGATGTAAAAAAAAAATTATTTCTCAAAAAAATTGTCTTAAATTTATATTCAGTCTTCTTATCCTATTATCATATTTAATATTCTTGATGCTCTAATATTTCACACAAAAGTTTCAGTTATACTATTTTAAACCATTTCAGTTGCTATTTCAAAGGCCTTTACTATCATTATGCAACACTTCTTTATATTGATTGGCCCTAAATTAATTAAAATCAAATCTTCATATCTTAGTCGATTTTAATTGCTGATATGTCAAATGTTTTTCACTTAATATTAATCAAGATAGAATATTTACTTTCACGCCTTAATTTTTTCAGGAGTACACTTATTGGTTTGAAAATATATTATTCATAAACATTCCAATTTGAATTATATGTATCTCTAATGGTTTACTAATATACTAATGGTTTAGAATTTAGCTATTGGGGTATGATTAGAAGGTCTCTTCCCTGTAGTAGTGATATTTTGTCATTTAAATTATGTAGCATAATGCCCTAATAAATGTAATTATATGTATTATATTCTTTGTTTGTGATGTAATTCACATCAGTATAACCCAAATAATTCCTTGTGTCAAAGAAGTTTTTTTATAAAAAACTGAATTATATGCAGCATTTAAAATGTCTCAGATTGTAATATAATGGCATTAGTAAGTGCATTACACTGAATAGACAGCCTATTAATTTCAAAATTAGAGTGAATATGAGTCAAACCTTGCTTAACAAGCCCTTCACATAATCAGCTAAACTAAATGTTGTTATTTTATTTTTTAATTGCACTCTTAACAAGAAATTGCGCAGAATTTATGATCTGACATCTCTTGCAGGATTACCTCTATCGGGGATATCAATTTATTAAATGCTTATTTGAAGTGAATCTTTATTTCTGAATTATTATTTCTATCTTTAGTGAATATATAAAATTGCAAAGTTTCTGTGAAAATGAATGCAAATACCAGCAAAATATTTAGCTTAAAACATTAAGCTTTCTAATTTTTTTAACCAGTGCCTTTCCCAATGCCAACCATTCTATAAAAGGCCTAATTCATAATTTCAGTATATAACTCTACTTTCTTTTAAGTACTTGTGGTAAAGCCATATACTTATAATCTATATTCACTTTTCTTTTCAGATATCCTTCAAATCGCATAACAAAAGATGTAGTAGCCTTCCATGCAGGGGATTTTAATGAATTGGTAGAGAAACTGCAGCTGGACTTGCATGAACCTCCAGTGTCTCAGGTAACAATTCTTATGTTCTGTTATTAATATTATTTTATGAATCAATTAATAAAATTATAATCTGGTATATATTTTTCTGTTGATGTTTTTTTAATATGCTAAAGGAAATGCAAAAAGTTCTTTAAAATAATTATACATCTTTCTTTCTTTTTTTAAATGGTTTATATTCAATTTTAAGAATTAAAAAAAATTATAATGAATGAAGTTTAGGAATTGTTGTAGACAGATAGTTTAATTGTTTTTATGTTTAACAATTTTAAACTTACAATCACTGTCTTTCTGTTTGCATCAGACAATTTCCTTTGTCTGTGATGTATTTGTATTTGACAGAAGATTGAACTTTTAAAAAGAAAATGACTAAAGAAATGAAATACCATTCAATCTTTCAATAACATTCTGAAAACATATTATTCTTTCTTTTCTTTTTTTATGGTAATCATAAACTTTGCTGAAGAAACTTAAAATTTCGTATAACTTCCCAAATCTTATAGCTGATTTTAATATATTGTTTATTTTTTTAGTTAATAATTCAGTTACCAATTTCAGTAGGAACAGTAATTGTGGAAGTTTCTTTGTCTGTACTTAATGACTTTCCTAAGTATAATGTAGCATTTCAACATTATAATAATGATTAAAGAAAGATTCTTGAAACCCAGTTATCTGATGAAATTTTTATTATTATTTATTTAAAATTGAAACTTTTCATTGCCACTCAAATTATTATGCACAATAATAAACAATTTACATAATGTGTTATTCAAAATTCTAAATAGCAACATTAAAGAGCATTTTTCAGCATATAAATTCATGTTACAACCTGTTAATTTCTTTGGAATTTTCATTTTGTAAAATACATTTAATAGCTGTTGTATATTAATAACAAGCTAATCTTCAGTAATTTTACATAAATATGATTTACTGAATTCATTGATCTAAGTAGCTTATTGCTGAAGCTAATTAAAATATTTTTTTAATTAAGATGCTTTTCTATTTAAGATACATTTATCAATTCTATATCACTGTAATTTGCTGCAATACTTCAGTTTTCTCCGCCCTTTTTTAGCAGTCTTTCTGTATTATTTTTATAAATATATAAGAAAATTCATTTTCATATCAAATACTTTAAATTGATAATCTATATTTTTACTTCTTCATTTTCGCCATTACAGTTGGTTTAGTGCTACTTATATACAAACATTTTTACTGCTTTTTGCAATAAAACTTCTGGGATAAGCTACTATGTAATTAAAAATTTTATTAATTTTTCTCTTTTGTTAGAAATATTTGAGATTCTTCAGTTTGAGAACAATTATGTACTTATCACCAATGAATTTTGCATATTCCATGCATGAACTTTTGCTTGGAGTCTCGTGCATTTCTGCAGCTTTAGGTAGTTCATAATGTGGAAATATTGATGGACTGAATTCATTAATTGAACTGTGAATTATCATTGCATTTTAGAGTATTGTTTCTTTAATGGATTAATCATTATTACACATCTTCCATGTAAAATATGTACATCTTGAAATGTTGATAAGTGATACTTGTAAAATTCATTGTGCATTTATTGAAAAGTTCATAAGTAATATCAAAATCCTACAAAAATTACCATCTGTTTCTGGTTTGCTTCACTTTTCGAGTTATTTTATTTATTCAGACAGTATTGAGGGAATTTTCATAAGCTTTTTATTATTTCAAATTTAAAAATATCTAGAAAGTCAAATCATGATCAGTTATCCCCAATTTTAATATAAATTTTCTTTTCAGTGTGTGCAATGGGTGGAAGATGCAAAATTAAATCAACTCCATCGAGATGGCATACGCTACGCTCGAATTCAACTTTGTGACAATGATATTTATTTTCTCCCCAGAAATATCATACATCAGTTTAGAACAGTCAGTGCTGTCACTAGTGTGGCTTGGCATGTTAGATTAGCACAGTATTACATCCCTCCTGGTGAAAATGAACATAGTGTCAGCAGTCCATCCCCTCTAAAAGAGAAAAAGTTGAAAGTGGAACTCACTGATATTTCAAAACTCAAGAAACATCAGTCTGAAACTTTGAGCACATCTGAAAAAGTCCAAATCAAACATGAAACTCCTAAGAAAACTGATAAAAATTCCACCGCACAGCCAAAAATTAAGCAAATTAAGCAGGAACAAATGGATGAACACTCATGGCTCACGCATTCTAAATCAAATAAGTCTGATGCTAGCAAAAGTGGCCGAGGTGATATTGGAAATGCTGCATCACCAAAGAAAAAAGCTTCAGATACTGGTTCTTCTAAGAAAAACACTACCTCAACTCCCACCAAAAGTTCTAAAAATGATATACTCAAAGATGGAACAGTTAAAAGAGTCCTTGATGTAAATTCTAAACCCATCCATGCAAATGCTAACCTAGAGAAAGACATTAGCAAGCTCAGTATTAAATTGGAAAAAGAAAGTAATAAGGAGCACAAAGAGAGTATTAAGGATTATAAAGAAAACGGTAAGGATAATAAAGATAGTACCAAGGATTCTAAAGGAAGTAGTAGGGAAAATAAAGATGGTACCAAAGAGCATAAAGAAAACAGTAAGGAAAATAAAGATGGCACTAAAGAGCATAAAGAAAATAAAGATGGTACCAAAGACCATAAAGAAAATAGTAGGGAGAATATAGATAGTAACAAGGAACATAAGGAAAATAAAGATAGCACTAAGGAGTATAAAGAGAATAAAGAAAGAACTAAGGAGCATAAAGAAACTAGTAAGGAAAACAAGGAAAGTAGTAAAGAATGCAAAGAGCACATTCGAGAGACGAATATTAATACTAAGGAACAGAAAGAAAATAGAGGAAATAAAGAAAGTACTAAGGAGCATAATGGGTCTAAAGTTAAAGTTGATAAAATTAGCTTACATGAGGAAAAAAAGAATGGAGCAATCGACTCATCGAAGAGTGTGGTAAAAATTGAAGACAAAGACTATTTACTAAGTATTAAAAAAGAAAAGCGAAAGCACATTGATGGCCATGAACACACTCCTAAAAAGCATGCTAAAATTGTACTTACTGAAGCTAAAGTACCTTCTGCTGCTTTAAATCCATCGTCAGAAAAAAACAACATTCCAAAAAGCAAATCTCATTGTGAACATAGGTCAAAAAATAGACATCGGCACTCGAGAGAAGGCCTGCAGGATTTGGAATCGGCTGTTGTGGATTGTGTAGCTTATCTTGTAAATACTGTGAGAGATAAACTGGAAGCCATGTCAACCAAAAAGAAACTTATACCCTCCGAAACAATTCGCTCTAATCGAACTACAGCCACCTTTTCAAAAACGAAACATTCCTCCAATGGCAATGAACCAGAACTTTTAGCTGCAAATGGTAAAACTATTCATAACATGGAACTTCAGACCACATCTACTGATAACATGTGCGATAAATCAAATGGAAAAAACATCAACTGCCCATCATCTCTTGATCTTCAGTGAAACATCACTTTTAGATCTATCTGCATTCTTGCCAATTGAGGAAACATATGTTTATCAAAAACTGTTTTGTATATATTATATATATATATATATAAAATGTAAATATATATAGTTGTATATAAAATCATATCTAATAGAATATAATTAGTTTTGGAATTTATCTGCAAGAAAAGTTTTTAATAGGGATTACTTTTGTTACTGCTTCATTTTTATGGGCTCATATTTGTATTCAAAGCATTTTCAGAAATGCTTCTCTAGAAATTAAATATGTATTATATGTTTAAAATGTATTTTTCCCCACAAGTCAGATTGAACCGAAAACATTGTTCCCATCCACGTCCATGTGTACAAAAAAAATTTAATCGTCCTAGTTGTCACATCAAAAAATTTGATTTTATGGTTATTTATTTACCATAGCGTTTTTACAGTGTAGTATTTTGAGATTTTTTTTTTTGTTATTGTTGTTTGTTTTAAGACCATCGGGAAAAAATTGTTTTTGTGATACATTTGTTTTTAAGAAATGGATTCTATTATTAGGGTGTTTTTTTTTTTTTTTTTTTTTTTTTGCGTTATTGTTGCATAATAAATGTTTAAAAATCCATTTTAGGTGTTCAGTATGTTTATCATAAACTTAAATTACATGAATGTCGCCATCTTTTCCGTTTCTGTTTTTTAACGATGTAGGATAAAAGTATTTCAAGACTATTATTAATAATTATCTGTAGTATAATTATTAATAGACAGTGTAATCTTGTACTCTTTTTGAAATGGTTTGATAAATTTATCCTTAATTTGTAGTATTTTTTTGGTAACGTATGTTGGTAAAAAAAATTATGTAGTAGTCTAAACATAACTGTAACCTTTAATTTTATCCTGTCAAACTAGAAAATCTGGAGTAGCATTTACCATCCCATTAGATGGAATTGTTACTAGCATTTTACACTATTTGTAATTTTACTTTAGTATTCTGAAGAATGTTCTTTATGTATCTTTGTACATTTAAATACATATGTATGATTTATACACAAAGGAAGAGTGCAGTTTTAGCTTAATTCATCAAATTACTTTGTGTATTCTTTTTACCTTTTAAATTAAATAATATATATATACTGTTTCATTTTTGTGTCTTTAGAAGTTATCTTATTGAAAATTTTCAAAAATCTATTTGTCTTTTCTTTACTTAAATACTATTAAAAAAGGAATGTCATTTTTTTAAATCTTTTCTTGCACATTTCTTAGCTTTTATGATGTTGAACAGATGCAGTATATTTTTTCACAATCTTTACACAAATGGAAAATTCTCTTAATAATATGTATTTGAGGTATCTGCTTTATTTAGTATTATATAATAAATGGTTTTTTTTTAAAAAATTACTTAAACAATATTTCATTTTAAATATCTTGAAAAAAATAAGTTTGACTTTATTAGATTACCACTAGTATTCTTTTCCAGATTATTACATTAATAGTTTTTTTTAATTAAAATATTTTTTCCTTTTTGTTATTTAATTTAGACACTTCTTCCCAATTTAGTGGCTGCATTTTCTTTTTAAATTGGATTAACATTTTAAATTTTGAACTCTATGTGCATCTATGAATACACAAGTGATAAGCACATAATTTGTTTTCATGTCAGTGTTAAAGAGTCTGAATGTTATTTTTATTCTTTTTATGATTGTATATTTTGTATTAAAAAAATTGAAACTTAAAATTTTAATTTGATGTTTATAGTTTCTGAAGTTATGTATATACATATTACCCTTTTATAGAATATTTTAAAGGGTTGAGTATATTTCTATGTAGATACCCTACCTAGTTTATTTTTTTCTCCTCTTGTAAATTTCTTTTTACTATTTTTGCTCCAATTATTTTATTTATTGTAACTTATCTGTGACCCTTTCATTTTAATATTTTGAAGAGAGGTCTTTCATTTAAAGTGGGTATATATAATTATTAAGGAATAATCATGTTATGAAACACCGTACAAAAGTGATCTTTTAAAATTAAGTAATATAATTTTTTAACTATATCATTAATATTTTAGATTGACTAGTAATCCATTTTTGAAGGTATAGTCTGTATTGAGTTTAGCTAAAAATTTTAGTTAAAAAATAATTAGTTAAATTTTACTAAAATTACTAAAAATAATTAGTTAAATTTATTTTATCTGCAGATATCTTAAATACATGTCTTAAAATTTTAGAGAACCTTTTCTCACTAAAGCTGTGTGTAATTGAAATACTTGTACATGTGTGTTTATTTGTACTGATTTTTATACACGATAGTTCTAATATGTGCTTTAAAAAAATACATCTATGCAATTTTATATCTCATGTGAAGTTGACTTCACTATCATTTCTCATATTGAATAATTCCATTGCACCATTTCATTCACTGCCTAAGAAATGTCTAGCCATTTCAATAATGTTTAATCCAACTTGGTTATGAACCTTACATAAAAGTTTAGTGCATTTGATCAACTTGCATTTTTCTCCATCTTTTAAGTAGATTTGTTTGAAGAAGAATTTTATGGAAATGTGTTTCTTATTTATTAATTTTCTGTTTTAAATTTTATGAAATCTAAAATTCATATGCTTGAACTTAATTATATTATTATTTATAGAAGGCATTACTTGATTTAAATATTTTTGTTTTGTTATTTTACCTACATTTATTTGGGATTGCCTTATTTTGTGCATTGACAGTTTTTATCGGTTGAACATAATTTATGACTTCTACCCCCCCCCCTTCCCCATACTTGAAGAGGACTATTTATGAAATACTTAATGTGGCTATTTAGAAGGAAGTAGCTCCAAGTTTCCTGATTGTATATTGATTGTTATAATTTGTTTTACAAGATAGATCAGTTTTGAATATATTTTATGTATATTTTCGAAATTAAAATTTAATGTATTTGATTGTTATTTTATTAGGCTTAAGTAAGTAGGAAAGGAAATTGTATATTTTATATAGATTTAATTAACAGTTACTTTATTTGTGGTTAAAATAGTTATAAAAAATATTCTTTGAATACTTTGCATCCAGTTCTTTTAGATATAAACTATTTGTGAAAAGAAAAAAAAATATTTTAATGTTAATAGATGACATGAAATTTTTAAATTTGACTTTTACTTCATGATTGATTTGATTTACATTGCAAGTAAAACATTCAAATTGTAATTAATCCCATTTTTATGGAACCCCCCCCATATTTTTATTAATTAATAGCTAAGGTTCTATTTTTAAATTACATATTGTTTAGTTTTTAGTTAAATGTGTGAACTAGGTTTTCAGTTATCAAAACTACTTTTTATGGGGCCCGATGTGTAATAGTTATTTGTTATATTCTAAATAGCCATCCTTAGATCACCCTATTGTGCCTGGCTGACCGTAAGGCTGCTTTCACTGCTTACTAAGTAATTATTTCTGTACATACGAACATATACTGTGTGGAGAAAAAGCTTGTTATTTCTGTACATAAAAGCAAAGATACTTTATTACAGAAATTGACATTTTTAAGAAAAAAAAGTGTTTCTTCATTTATGCAATAAAGATGACTCTCATAGCTGTTGTTTTTCTCTTTTGTTGCTATACATTTTTCATCATATACACACACTAAAGAACTAAATATTTTAAAAGTTATAATAATTGGGCATGTTAAAGTATGAACCATTATGATAGTAAAAGAAGAAATTATAGATTTATATCACACACTTTTGCAGGTAAAATTTTGAGACATTTAAGTAAACAGATAAATCTGCATAAACATATGTAAAATATAGTGTTTATTAATGCCTTAAATGCATCCTCTCAAGAAATTCGCTTTTTTGTAAAATAATCATGATGGAAAGAATGTTTTATTTCACTCAAGTCCTTAATTTTCAGTGACTTAAAGAATATCATATGTGATCAATTCCATCCCCACCCTTTAACGTGAATTTTGACTCGCTAAAATCTAAATATAGTTTTAAAGAATACTGTATATAAATATCAACATTCGTTTAATATATTATTGCTTGCTTCTCCTATCCCACCTACTTTTTTCACTGATAAAAACTGGGAAGGAACATCATTGTCATATAATTAACACATACATGTGATTTGTGACTATTTCCTCTTATAGAGTGTATACATACTGGAACATTCTTTTCCAGATTTAAGTGGCATGCTGTTAAATAGGAAGTTCTAAATTATGCCCTAAATCAGAGCTCCGCAACCGGTGTGCAGCGGCACACTAGTTTGTCATGAGCCAGATACAGGTGTGCCACAGTCAAATACATTGTATTTTACATTTTTTCATCATGTATTTAATACACAATGACAATTTGTTTTCATAATAATGTCTATTTTTCTAAATATACTATAGAATAATTATTGTAACTAAATAATTATTCAATGGTCCCCTGGTGAGAACAGTTGAAAACTGCATAGTGTGTTGTGTGAACACCAAGGCCCACCAAATTAATCATAGATAAAGCAAAATGACCGCTATGCGCGTCGTTGAAGACTCGTGCGCATGTGTTATTTACATTTGCGCGTGGTACATCACGTTCACTCGTATGTCATTGCTGTCACTATTTTACAACACAAAGTTAAATAAACGCGTTCCTACTACTAACGATAATTATTCTTAATTATCTTACTGAATGATGTATAGTTAACTTTCTTCGTAAAAAAATTTTTAAATTTTATACCCCTTTAAATATGTATAAATTTTTACGTCGAAAAGATTCGTCTTCACGTACAGATGTCATGGTTTTATGTATGTATACTTTTCAAATAAAAAATAAACATTTATTGTAAAATTTGTGTATCAATTAATACCTATATACTTTAGTTTTTTGGTGTGCCGTGGAATTCTAGAAATAAATAAGAAGCGTCGTAGGTGAGAAAAGGCTGTGGAGCACTGCCCTAAATATTCATGTGTAAATTCAAAAGCAGCATTAATCTTATTAAAGACCTCGAAAATCACATAAACACTACAGTTTTAAATTTTTTTAAATCGATTATAGCTACTTAACCCCTTTTTCCCTCATTATAATTATGATTTAGAGAAACCTGAAATAAAGCCACACATATAAGAATGTAATCAAAATTTATTAAACAATAAATAAAATATACAGAAACAAAATATTTATCAAAAATTATTTGTACAGAGACATTAAAAAATGCTAGTTGTTAATATGAAAATTCACGATGAAAGCTACTGATTAAATAAAACGAATCAGAACTTCATTTCAAAAAGACTTGGTTGTCATTTTTTTAATTGGATGTTATCCATAAATAGCTTTGAAATAAAGCGTTAATTGATTCGAAAGAAACTGAATATTTCTTCGAAAATATTACATGCATTCCTATTCTCCAACGACATCAATTGAAGGTGAAGTCACAATCGCATACCAAACGTAACAATCGTGAAAGAAATGCGACAGTTTGCTGTGTGATTTAATTTATAATCTAAAACTGTAAAATATATCACTCATCTTAATAATAATAGTATTTTAAACCAATTTAAATCTTTTGTAGATTCTCCTCGGAATTAAATAAGTACATCACGTGCTTTGCCGATAATGATTTGTATTAAGGACAGAAATTAATTTTGTACTTTTCAATTTATTATCAAGCAAAACAATAAGAATACCTGAACTTGACTACAAACTAAAGACTAGGAAGTAAAAAGAAAAAAAAATCAATCTACTTTTTAAATTACATTAATCTAAGAATTTCTCTTTAAAAAAACTTTTTATAAATACGTTTTTCGATCAAAACGGTTCGTGCAAAATAAAAACATTGTTCAGGATGTTGATAATCAGCACACGCGCAATGTATTTGCGATGTCAGATGGCATGAGGAGTTACGTTTGGTATGGTATTGCAACGTCATAGAATTTATCTATTTCTTCTTGGTACTTTGCCATTTTTTCTGCCACATGCATTCTTGTGACAGCTTTCGAGTAACGTGTTTAACTAGTAGAACTATCTGTGTTAAAAAAGAATAGCTCAGTCAAATAATCACCACCATACCGTGTATGATGAACACCATTCCGAATACCTTGATTTAACATTGAACGCCATCTACCACAAGCAAATACAATTTGTATTTACATTCTTGTGAATAGGAATGGCGTTTCATTGGTTAAAGTTTAAAAGTCATCGATTCATTTTACAGCTGGAAGTTATGCACTGAGGATGTGTAATGGCTGGCTTTGGATCTTCCTGTTCTTTGGGAGAATTCCGAAATTCTTTCTGGATCTCTGGGTTGTGGCATCAGCATAACTGGTTGAAGAGCGAGAGACTTCCTTGAAGCAAGGGACTGCGTGTCTGCCAAGAAAGCACTATTCACTTCACCTACAGAAAGAAACGAAGCAGAATTAGTGTTAAGCAATGCACTTTTGATAATGAATTGCAATACACTCCCGAATATCTGGTTCGCGGTTATCTGGCCTAGTTTTCTTTTGTCGTAATTAAATCAGAAAAAGCAAGGCGCTGCATTGGCAACATTTCCAAGGGATTGGAGGCAGGCGTCTGCTACAATCTTTCAAAACATCGTGTGCAGAATAGTAGTTGTGACAGGAAAAAAGCAGCTCGCTGTTCATTGTTTCATCAGTGTGTTATGGACTTTTCTTTTATTCTTTTCTTTTACACCAGAGACTAGTTGTTGTATAGAGAGTAATTTCTTATCCATAGTCACTACAATGTTTTTTCGATTACACCCATTTTTAAATCTTCACTGTGGTACACTTAAAAAATATATAAGACGTACATGAAGAATATTTCATGAATACTGTACATACTGTGCGGTTACAGTCAGATATAGGGGCAACAATTGAGATCCATAACACACTATGGATAATAAATTACTCTCTATACAACTAGTCTCTGGTGTAAAAGAAAAAAAGCTGGCAACTGCTTCTGTAATTCACTAGGCCGCATTCATATCTACGTGGCTTCAGATAAATGGAGAATTTAGTACTGAATAAGAAGTGAGAGAATACGTTTTTAACAGTGAGTTTTGGCATAAAAACTTTGTTTTCTGGTACGCAAAGAAATTAGCTCATAGAACTTCGGCGTATTCAGCTTTAAAAAAAAAGAATCTGGCCTGCCCTTCCACCACATTAGGCTGGATACTTGGGAGTTTACTGCATTGCAACATCTTAGTGTCTTATCAGTGCATTAATCTGAATTTCATGGGTTCTGTTAAATCATTACACCAGTTCTCTCCATACAGAAATGCTTTTTTTTAGCATTGATTAAACCAGATATAAACGATCAGAAATATAATTATGTTATTTAGCTGACTTTTTTAAATGGGTATTTCCCACACTTATAAGTTCTTATAAAATGATTATATA
>JAPMOQ010037314.1:1995632-2025747 GCA_026543055.1 Argiope trifasciata | reverse complement strand
TATGTATGTATGTATGTATGTATATATATATCGTTTCTGTTTTCGGCCACGACCCTGCTTCAGATAGTATGTTTACATATGTATAAGTATGCAATAATACATTAAAATCTTTTTTTTTTCTCTTCTAAAAATTGTTAAAGCACCAACGTACAATAATTTGTTTCTGAGGTACAGAGAAACTATTTTCTTTTTCTTTATCATATACAGACACGAAAATTCCTTTCTCACTCAATTTAATTTCAATAAAGAGGAATAAAATAATTCTTAGCAGAATGGTATTCCATAAAATTCATTGCGGTAAGCATTACATATAATACATTAATTATGTAAAATTACCATATCTTTATACAATTAATGTATTACCATATCTAGTTTTCGATGATTTCCTGATTTCCATCTAACTCTCTACATTCCTTCTTTTAACCTCTCTATAAAGCATTCTTTGTTCTGAAAAGCCTTCTCAAAAAAATATAATACAGCATGCAAAAATGAACAATCATCAGATAGTTTTTTTTTTTTTTAGCAGTTCTAAAAAAATTGTTGAAATAGCTACTTAACGATGATTTGTTTTTGAAGTACAGAGGAATTAGGATTCCCCTCCTCCCTTCCTCTTAATCATAGAGATACGAAAATTCTTTTCTTGTTCAACTATAATTAATAATAAGGTATAAGATTATTATTAACACAGTGGTATTCGATAATTTTTATCCCCTTACTTGACCTTTGAACAATTAATATATTATCGTATCTAATGTTGGATAATCTACGTCTGACTCTCTTTATTTCTCCCTTTCGATCTATTTATGAAGCATTCTTTTTTTCTTAAAGGTCTGCATTGCGCCATCATCAAGTTCAGTTTGTACTAATAAAAGATCGTCTCTGAAAAAATAAAACATAATACGCGATATGCATTGAAATTGGAAACTTTTTTCTCTCTTTAAAAAAAAATTTTAAAATAAATATTATTTCTAACGTACAGAGAAACCATTTCTTAATCATGTAAACACGAATTTTTTTTTTTTAATTCAAATGAATTATAATGTTCTCAACGGTATTCCAAAAAATGTATTCTGTACACAACTTTTTTGTAATTAATAAGCTATTATCTTACCTAATGTTCGATTATTTCCAACTGCAATAGATATTCCTCCCTTTTGACCTATCTATTAAGCATTCTCTTTTTGTAGAAACCTTCATTGCGTAATCAAATTCAATTTTCATTTCTTTCATAAACATAATAAATTTTAAACAGCCAAACGATAAAATTTTTTTTAAAATTTATGCTTTAGCGTAATATGCTTTTGAGATGAGCCGTGCACCTGCGCCCATTGTAAAGCATTAATTACAACTCAGGATGTAATTGAAAAATGTAAGATTTCAGTCTCAATTATTTATTTATTTATTCTCCTTTATTACAATATCTTTTTTAATTATAATTTTTATTTTCCATGCTGTCAAGCTTTCATTTGCCTCCGATGAACCGCTTTTCAACACGTATCTCACCAACCAAGTGTGAATACAGTCTCAATTTTATAGCCACATGGACATTGAAATCTCTTGCATCCTTACCAAATTTTTGTTTTCAAGATCGCCACGTGAGCATTCCTTAAAAATCGTGAGTTAACACATTTGTTGGGAGCATGTCTTTCACTATCTATGGAAAGTAACTGGTTTTTGCATTAAATAAACATAAAGGCTTGTTTATTCATGACGAACAATCTGCATTTATTCATATAGAAGAAGCTACGACATTTTTTTTTAAATTCAGTGATCATCACCACATTTATTCAGGTAAAAGGAACTATATATTTCTTAATTCAGTGAGCATCTATCTGCATTTATTCATAATAAAAAAAAGAGCTACGACATTTTTTTTTAATTCAGTGAAAATCAATCTTCATCCATTCATATAAAAGTAATTGCGACGTATTCTTTTTTAAATCAGTTGCATCATCTGAAATATTGTCATCATTCTCCAAACAAAAAACTATATTACCTTTATTACACAATATTCAGGTTATATATTGCTCCAGGTATAGTGCAATGGTGCACTAATCATAAACACAGGATGGACTGTATTATTTTTTCAAAATATATATTTATCTTTAAGAAATAAAAAACGCATTAATATTTTATCATGGCAAACCTAAATTATTGCTTAGAATTTCTAGCCAACATTTAGGCTTCGTTAATGGCCCGTTAATCAAATGTCTCTGCTGACGCCACTCAAAATCCAATTTTTATAAAAACTAATGTTTTTGTATCAGCTTATACAGAGGAACCTCGCTTAATGAGTATAATTCGTTCCTGAATTTTATTCAAAATTGGAATTTCGGTCAGACAGACTTCCTCTGAATGGATTTTGCATAAAATTTGAAGAAATCAAAAAGTTTGGAATAAAGAATAAAACAAATTTTATTCGTCCAGCTAATAGCGTTTTTAAGCTTTGCTATAATGAGATATAAATCTCTAAATGAGTTTTTCGAACCTAAGGAAGTTTAAAACGTGGAGATTCATTAAAATCTGGAGTTTGAATTTGTTGGCGATTGCAAGTCTTTCTCTATATTTTATATACGAGGAAATAAAAAGAGTTTTGAGTTCAAGCACTCCTTCAAATCACCCGCATTGGTCAAAGAATATGACTTACCTTTGTAAATGGATCCGTTGGGAACTAGCGGTTCTGATGGCGTTATTTTCACATAGCGTGTAGCCAGAAGAAAAGCGAGTGCTGCCAAAATGACAGCATCGAAAATACCAATGGTAGCCAGAATATAGGCCCAGCGGACGCCACACTGGCCGATGTCATAGTCGTCTGCTTCGGGTCCACAAACATCTCTCACGGCATCAGAATCCCAGCCAGCTGGGAAGGACACTACGCCAGCTATCATGCAGGCACCTAAAAAGATTAAAGAATATATATATAACGTACGTGACACTGAAATAGCTCTTATTACTTATCGTCGAATGACAACATTGAAACGATACTGAATAGTTCTTATTATTTATCGACAAATAGTAACAGCAAAATGCAAACAAAACATCATTCAAACATTTGAGAGGATTTCATTTGATGTTTTGGGTAAAATACTATTTTAGCCCACCTCTGGCGACTTTTTCAAAATCTCGCCAATTTTTCAAAATCTTGCCAAACTGAAAGTATTTGAATTAAAAGGTTAAGAAAAAAGAATTCTTACCTTTCGCCAAAAAATTCTTATTATTCGCCAAAGGTGGGATAAAATAAGATCGACCCATGTTTTGTATAATTCAACATTTCGCTTGTATAATTAATGGAGCAGCAAAATATTATTAGAATTTATTGTCTGTAAGCTTGCTATATCACCCAAAACTCCTTTTAGCCGGAAGAAAGGAAATGTGGAAGAACTCACGTTGATAGAAGCAGGCGTCAAAGCTTAATCGAGCGTGTAAATAGGCTTAACTGTTACCAGATTGATAATCGCTATGACTTACCTATAGAAACTGATGTTCCTATCTTCCAAAACTATTATTTCACAAAATTGTCTTTGCATTTAATTAAAAAAAAAACAATAACCATATGAGAGAATCGGATACATGGCGGCGAATGGCGCGAAGTTGTAACTATTTTAAGACAATAAGTCGCCAAATATGTTAATCGCTTTAAAGAATTTTTATTATTATAAGTTAATTTGAAATTCAAACTCATCCATCAAAACTCTCTATCGCCTGCTTTTGATAGACTTAAAATTAAGGTTAAAAACTTGTCTTTTTTTGGACAAAATCTCCAAAGTAGGATTTCCATTTTTATTTCGTAGTTGATAAGTCTTTAATTGTACTCCAGTAATTTGTAATCGACAGATTAAATTAAATTCCTGTCTCTCAGATCAAATGATATCGTATCAAATGATGCATTCCTTATTAATCGGCTTACTATTAAGTCAATAATCTGGTTGAAAAACAGTCTTGAAAGGTGACTCGTATGATAAAAATTCAATAAACTTTGCATTAGCACGTGTTTTCATCCTAACATTTGAGTTTTAAAATAATATACGAAAAAAAAAACTAACATTTAAAAAATACGTAGCACTGTTATGCACAGTTTTAAAGATTATACCTTTACGAATCTTAACATAAATAAAGATTGTTGCTCATATTTATGCATCAATCTCCTCTTAAAATGCTGGACTAATTTCAGTCAAACTTGAGACACTTGGATACAGAACTCTAGATGTTTTTTCAACAGGATTTTGTAACATAGTGGGAAATATGTTATTCAAAAGACATTCATTCCTCAAAAATAAAAATCTTGTCTTGGAAAAATAATGTAAGAGAATGCCATCAAAAAAAAAACTTTTATTCAAAACGTGTACGAAAAATTGAAATTGCACAAAACAATATCGCCTTTTTTAAACAGAACAAAATAAAATACGAATTATCTTGTAGCAAGAAAGGAAATAATATTATTTCGTATAGCACTTAATTTTATTTATTTATAAGAAGTTTTTTATTGAAAAGAAACTAATCAATTACATTCTTTTCTGGTTCCCTATTTTTCTCTCTATAGTATCTCTAGAAAATGCATTAAATAAAAATCGTTCCATAAGCTTCCCGCCAATTTTCGTGATTCTCTAAAATGATTAAGTGTTCCATAAAATGTTGGATTTCAAGCTTTGTCGATTACTTACATATTTGTAAAGTTATATAAGCTATTAATTGTCTAAAGGTTCAAAGTGTAAGTTATTTTCTTCGAGCTTCGATCAATATCATTTAAACTATACTATTTTAGTATAATAAACTACCTGGATTTGAAAGACAAAAATCAACATAGCATATGAATGCATATGACATTCATGATTAATGATGGAAGTTAGAGCAAAATTTAAGGGAGGGGGGGGGATTTTCAATAAAGCGCAATCACATTACAAGACTTAAATAAATATATAAGAAAGATTCAAAAGAATTATAACAGGATCCAAACGTTCAAATATTTTAATTGAATCTAAAAGTTTGTTGTCCGTTTCTATTGCGCTTCAAATTAGAAATATCTCTAACCGGAAATTATTATTCCCTAGAATCACATTGGTTACAAGAAAAAGAAATCTCAATCAATTTAAAATTTCATACAAATTCATTTGCAAAAGCAATGACGCATATAAAAAGCATGAATACAGTGAAATATGAAAGATATCAAAGTTCATTTCATTCTTTCAAATATACAAATGTCTAAACTATGCATTTCATCTGGAATAACTTCACGGTATTGCAAGATAAAAATTCATTAAAGAAGAACGTTTCGGAAACTGATGAGACAAAACAATTTCACACTTCAGAACATTTATTTAATGACTCAATCATTATCCCTGGAATCTCATTGGCTACGAGAATAATAAGAATAAAAAAGTAGATATGGTTAAAATTTATATTCAAGTCAGGTACATTCAACTGATTATGCAAGCAGTGAACTTTTTCAACTTGCTTCTCTGAATAAATTATTGTATCAAAAAGTATAATAATGATTTCTCATATTATTGTAAAGATTTCTTTTTATACTTTATATATATCCTATGCTTTATACTGAAATTCAGATAACACGTCACTGATGGACGTAAAAGCGTATCTCAGTGAAAAAAAATTGCAAATGGTATCAAATGAGCTAGAATGTTATCTATTTTGATAGCCTAATATCGTAGGTCATTGACAATAGAAAAACAGTCGTTTTTTAAGTAAAGTACATTAAATAATAACAATAGAATAAAAGAAGATAGCGCTTTAGAAATAGTCATTTGCATTAATTTAAGCATTTTCCAAAGAAAATAGCCAAATTATCTATCAGTTCAATTTTTAATTTATTTCATAGTTATTTATATTTTATAAAGATGAGGCACAGGAAAGAAAGAAAAGGAAAAACATTAGAATTAATTTCTTTTAAGTTTGCTCAAGCCCAGAGAATACCCCAGATTCATTCATAGAAGGAATATCACAGCTTAGGTATTTTTATGACTTTGTTCCATAGTGCTCTACGACATAAAAAATTATCTAAATTAAATCCTCAGAAATTGCTCTAATTGTTCCATATTAAGGGGAAATAGGCTGGATAATCTTTAATGAAACTAACAGTTATAAAATCCTGGAATATGGGAATTCTGAATTCGATTCTAATGAATGTTCGCTTATAATAATCGTAAAATTTTCGAGGCAACATCCTGATTCCGGTTTTAAGGCTAAACAGAAAGCTATTAACCCATCTTTGTGCACTGAGGGTGTTAATAAAAGTATTATCTTGATAATAAATAAGGTGAGAAAAGTTACCGAAGCGATAATAAACACCATATAGGATTATGCATATATACGTCATCGTTATTCTACCAAACATTATTCTTGACAATTCTGCTAGAAAAATGAAAAATTTGAGATGTCAAAACACATATAAGAGCGAAATTTACTTCCTGAGTATCAAATTATTTCTTCATTATGTACCTTTGATGTATGTTTTATTTTATAACGAACACATAGACTAAAACTGGAAAGAAAGAAAAAACTATTTTTGGAATTCTGTTTATCTGTGAACATAATAACCAAAAAAAAAAAAAAGGCAACCGAAAAAGACACTTGATTTTCTTCACTTCACTACGAAGCTAAACACAAAACAAACCTGTAGTACAAGTATACGAGAAAAATCGAAAGGAAAACATGCTGAAATAACATTTTAATTTTTATTTATTTTTCATAAAACGATAATTGTCAAACTCTGTTCAAAACCAGGTTGGCAATTCAAAATTTATTGTCATTAATTTTATCAATTTACTTATTCAACTCCTTTGGCAACCAGTTGTTCGCTGAAATTAACGCTCGCTAAAAGTTTCAAATTAATCTGTACTTAAAATAAAGCTCAATGCGCGTCTGTGTTGGCGCTCTACAGGCCAGACCATTCCACTTAGAACTACCAAATTTGACATGTGTATACACTGGACACCGGAAATGTGCACCTCTGAGCGATTTTTAATTAATTAAAGCAAAATTTTGACTTTCTTCTGCTATAACTTGCCAAAATATTATTGCACAAACATGATTTTTACATCAAATTAAAGACAAAAAAATTAGCCTTCTACTGGTACCTGTATTTTAACAAAGCAATTAAGTTTCTACTTTAAATGAATTTTTAAACAAATATTTTAACCATACTTTTCAACAATATATTTCGGACAGAACAATAAAATGTAATCTGCACGAGCATGTCAAAAGGAATAAGATTAGGTTTTATCAGCGTGTGAAATTAGCGTGGGAAAAAGAATATTTAAAATTAAAAATATCTGGGAGGAAACAATCATGGAAATCTTTCCAAACTAATCTATATTTATAATAAAGCTCAATGCGTGTGTTGGCGCTCTACAGGTCAGACCCTTTGACCTACAGCCACCTAATTCGGTACATGTATACCTCGGTGGTCGGGAATGTGCACTTCGGAGCTCTTTTTTCGAATTTTTAATTACAATTTGAATTAATTAAAAATTAAGCGAAATTTCGATGTTTTTCGGCTATTACGTCCGAAGATATTATCGCACTAACATGATTTTTGCATCAATTTAAAAATTAAAAAATTGTCTTCCTAATGGTATCAGTGTTTTAACATATAGCTTAAGCTTTTATTTTTTAAGAAATATTTTAAATATGAACTTCTGTCAATATGATAGCAACACTTTAATAAAAGCTAGTTTTTAAGATTAAATTTTATTGTTTTGTCCTAAATATATTGTTGAAAAATATGATCCTGTAGATGAAAAATATACATCCCGTAAGTGTAAACAATAAGCTGACCAAGTTTCATCGCAATCGGATGAACGGTTTCGGAAGGCTTAAGAGACATACAGACAAACATTCATTTTCCTTTATATAGATGAACTACTTGGCTATTAAAAATATTTTGCTTAAATAGCTATTATGTGACAATTTATTTAAAATACTAGCCGCCTTTGGCAACCAGCTAGTTCGCCAGGAGTAATGAGTTCTAAAATTTTCAAATGAATACTTGTGTGCCTTGCTCGCTTTCTAACTTCTCAGCCAAATATATTTAAACTTCAAACTTCGATAGTCAAGTAATTCATATTATTATAGAAGCCTTACGATTATTTGCTCATTGTATTATATATATTTCTGATTTGCAATCAGATGTCTTGGAATTACGTGGAAAATATCACATTTTATATTTATTCCATAACATTACTCTTCCATTTAAACACGTGATGAACATCACACTTTTTCGTTTAATTTGCAGTGATAGTTAATTTAAGACAGAGATACAGGGATAGTACACGAAGAAGATTTTTATTTATCTAAAATTGAATAAAAAACTTCGAATCTCAACCTATCTATTTACGAACGATTAATATCCAAATAATAAGCCTAAGAAACAATAGATTCTGTAGAAATGCTAAATCCAAGTTAAAAGCTAATGTTTTGTAGCTATAGTAAGCAAATGTTATGCAAGTCACTAAGCCAGAGCTAACAATTTTATTACAGATTATGGGAGAAAGTTTTGGGGAGACAACAATGGGAGAGGGTTAATTTTAATTAAATTTTAACGTTTTTCACGGTAACAATCAAAAATATTGTAGTACATATAATTTTGCCCCATCTTAATATTCAAAAATTATCGTTTCGATTATATTAACGATTTTATAGTATAAATATATTCCCTATGTTTAATCAATTTTAAAAGAAAAATATTTTATTTTCTAAAATTAAATTTGAAAATTCTGAAAGAATATGAAACGAATCGCGAGATACAATAAATAATTCCTTTTATTACTGTTCTGAAAGAACACCAATCTTTATAATTCTAAAAGAATAAACAAATCTAATATATAAAAATGAATATTTGTTTGTTCGTATTTTATATACTGTCGTATCTTTCATCCTATTTCCATAAAACAATGCCAAGTTATTGATTGATTGCAATCAATATTATTTTTTTTTTTTTGGCGGCGGCAACGCGCTGGGTACCATTATAAAAATAAAATTTGAATCTTGAATTGAAGCGGAAGTGATTAAACTTCAATTAATATAAAATCATCTTTCCTGAAACTATATAATGTCTGTGTGTGTATTAGTGATAAAATTTTAGAGTAGAAAACAGAACTGTTCAGCATTTAAATCTTATGGGCACTAAGGAATATTTCGTACTAGCCACCTTTGGCGACCAGCTGGTTCGCCATGAGTAATGCGTTCTAAAATTTCCAATTAAATCATATATTTTTTAGTTAAAATTTAAGAAATAGTTTAAGTTAAAAGAGTCAGTTATTAGTAGTTAAAGACTCGGTAACTTTATTCGGAAAAACTTTTAGAGTTTAATGCTCTAATAATTTATCAATTATGCTTCCAAAATATTAACAGTGTTTTTTTCTATGATATTGCCAAAATGTTAAACATGTTTTTTAAAGAAAGCGAAAAAGGGAAAAAATTATTGAATTAATGATACAGATATTGCAAACGATTATAGAAATATGTCATTAAGTCGGGATTTCAATGCATATCCTGTCTAAATTAAATCAGGTTTACTGTAAATAAAGATAATTTATGGAATTAATGATATAAATATTGCAAACGATATCTTAGAATCCTTTGCCTTGCATTTATTTTTATAGAAGATATCACATTTTATATTTATGTTATTTTATCCAGTCACGTGCTGAAAGTTGTATTTCTTTAGATTTGATTTACGATGACAGTTGTTGTTTTTTCATTTGAACTTCCGGCATTATTTTATTTTATCCAGTCACGTGCTAAAAAAACATGGTTAAAATATTTCTTTAAAAATTCGTTAAAAATAGAAGCTTGAGTTATACATTAAAACACTGACACCATTAGAAAGCTAATTTTTTTTATCTTTAAATTGATGTTAAAATCATGTTTATCCGATAATAATTTCGGAAGTTATAGCGGAAAAACGTCGAAATTTCGCTTAAATTTTAATTAATTCAAATTCTAATTAAAAATTCAAAAAAAAGGGCTCAGAGGTGCACATTCCCGACCTCCAGAGTATACATGTACCAAATTTGGTAGCTGTAGTCCAACGGTCTGGCCTGTAGAGCGCCAACACACACACACACACACATTGAGCTTTATTATAAGTATAGATATAGATAACTTATGTAATATCTCAAAGAATTATTCCATACAAATTTCGATGATTCAACAATTTTTTTTTTTTTCAACTTTAAATGGATTTAACCGGGCCTCTTTGAAGGAGTGCTTTGCCTTCTATAAAACTTTTATTTCTCGCTCGTTCACGGTGATCCCGATTTAACTGACCTAAATAATAATATTTTATTTTGTTTCGATCAATAAATATACTTCTGAAAAAGTTATTTGATCTAAATTAGATAAATAATTCAGATAAATATTCTTCTTTAGATATTCAGATAGTATTCTTTTTCAGATATTCAGATTAATATTTTTAACGCTCCATTTTATTTATTTTTTTAGTTTCTATTTTTGACCGAATTTGAGCGAATTATGAAGTTTGATTATCACTAATTTGGCCAATCAACGAAATTATTATTTTAGACTATTGTGCCTCCGGTCTTTGATTGGCGTATCATCTTCGAAACGCTCAGTGAAATAGTCTGCAACAAGGCCTTCTTATAACATAGTAATATTTAAATTTTCATTACTCACCCAGTTTTAGTTTCAAAAGAGGGCAACTTCTTTTCAATTTAAAATATCAATGTCTCAAGAATATTTTACTAAATATGACCGAAGATTTTGTTTAAATGTATATAAATCGTAATTTGTTAGAGCAGTCATTCACACTGATAAAAATATTTTTCTTCGCTTCATTTAGATCACTTTCATTATTTGATGGATATTATATTTATTAAATGTTAAAAAATTAAGTGTTGGACTGTATAAGAGACACTGACATAAAAGATAAACCATTAAATATTACAGAATTATTGAATGAATAATATAGATATTATAAAAATTCATTGAAACTTTTGTCTTGTATAACATCTGCTCACACACATATACACACAAAGAAAAAAAAACATTCAACATTATTTTACACATTTATAATTTTTTTATGAACTAGTCGAGCTGATATTAGCAAAAATCATGGTATTCCATCACAAAATTTAAAAATAAGTATCCTTTGACTTGAAAGGTTATTCCACTCTAAGGAATACTTTTTTCATTTATTTTAGGCATCCAAAAGATTCAAGCGATTTTAATAATTTAGTAAAGAATCGTCTGACAGTTTTCTCAAATTGATTTATGCGTTATCGTTTTTAAAAATAATAGCAACGGAAATATGATCTCAAAACGGATCTGCCTGATCGAGTAGAAGTAGGCCAAGGATTTCATCGCATTTTATGTGGATGAATAATTTGGTTACTTCACATGTGGGCAATCATTTAGTATCAAATACCACCTACTCAAATTGGTGAATTCGTATCTTCTTTTTTTCTCAGCATTCTTTCATCGCATTCGAAATCTGACAAAGCTTTTGGAATCAGAACATCAAAGTAATAATTCAAATATGTTCGAAGATTGTGTAAACAATAGGATATAACGAAAAATTTATGCTTCAGAACCACAATGAAAATGAGTTCTGTAATGCAGTAAAAAGAGAATCCTTCATTTTGTAACCGCAATAATTTATTCTGATTTCAAGAATTAATAACTAACATTATGATAGGAAGCAAAGAACATGAGATTTGCATCTGTACGCAAGCAGTAATTTTTTTTTTTAATTTTGATTTTACATAAACAATTTATACTGATGTTTTTTCCTTCCCTTCAAAATTAAAATATTCATTGATTTTTTTTTTTTTTTTTTTTTTTGCATGAAGTCGAAATATATATCTTTCATTCGATAAATTTGTTTTGATGTCATTTTTTCTTAGAATTTTTTTATAAGCTTTTCTTTATTTTCATTTTATAATACCAGAGCTTAAGTTTCAGAGATCAGAATTTTTATATGAACATATACATGCATATATATTTATATTTACAACAACTTATATGAAATTAGGGTAATTACTTACTCTTCAATGTACCCCCCCCCCTTCTTTATGCCTTTTACCCATTACAGCCATTTCTAAGATAAGACGCTATGAGAAAAATAAAAAGGTTAAAACTTTTTTTACGGATTATTTGATTCAAATTTAGTGTCAAAACCCTTTAGAAAATTTCATTTATATGAGTAGGGTATTTCTGGAATTAATTATAATTTTTAGAAGTACAAAAATAAGACAAAAGGACCGTTCGCATACTTGATAAAGAATTTGGAACAGATCTACATTTCTAATAATCAAATCATTATATGGGAAATTTAATTACTTTCTTGCCATTGCATTTTATATTTATAATATTTGTAGACAGGCTGAATCTAGACTAATCACTTAATGCCAGAGCATGTGTCAGGGCTTATTACTTCAAATATTGTGAAATCTTAAAATGGAGAAAGGGAGAAAGAGAAGAAAAAGAAGCGCAAAGCAATTTAGATTTGCTCACTCGAGAAGGCGAGATAAGCGATTATGAGCAGAAACGCTGAATGAATTTCAGATGAGTTGCAGATTGATAAAAATGTTAATTTCAATGAGAAGAACAGTCAAAGGAGCTTTAGAGGAAGTGACCGTTTATGGCCTGTACCATCCCCAAGAAACCTCGCCACTTCATCCATGCTTAAAAATTAACCAATGCTTTATCACATCGACTTGAAATGGAGAATCCATTTTGTAGAAAAAACAACTTATGTAAAATCCTGCCTTTATTATACACTAGCCACCTTTGGCGACCAGCTGGTTCGCCATGCGCAATGCGTTCTGAAATTTTCAATTAAGTCATATTTTCATTAGCCTTGAAGTAATTCTGGGCAATGATTGGCCTGAAATTAAAGATGTTTTTTTCCGTGATGTTGCCAAAATATTAAGGATGTTTTTTTAAAGAAAGCGAAAAAAAAATTATTGAATAAATGATTTAGATGTTGCAAACGATTATAGAAACCTTTGGCTTTGCATTTAATTTTTTAGAAACTATCAAATTTTATTATGAAAAAAACATTATTGAATTAATGATACAGATATTGCAAACGATTATAGAAATATGCCATTAAGTCGGGAGTTCAATGCATATCCTGTCTAAATTCCATCAGGTTTACCATAAATCAAGAAAATTTGTTGAATAAATGATTTAGATATTGCAAACGATATAGAAACCTTTGCTTTGCATTTATTTTTTTAGAAAATATCACATTTTATGTTTCTTTTATTTTATCCAGTCACGTGCTGAAAGTATCATTTCTTTAGACTTGATTTACGATGGTAGCTTTTATTATTATTATTATTTGAACTTCCGTCATTGTTTTCTTTTATTTTATCCAGTCACGTGCTCAAAAAAAACATGATCAAGATATTTCTTTAAAAATTCGTTAAAAATAGAGGCTTAAGTTATGCATTAAAACACTGATACCATTAAAAAGTTTTTTTTAATCTTTAAATGGATGTAAAAATCATGTTGGTGCGATAATATTTTCGGAAGTTATAGCGGAAAAACGTCGAAATTTCGCTTAAATTTTAATTCATTCAAATTCTAATTAAAAATTCGAAAAAAGGGCTCCGAGGTGCACATTCCGAACCTCTAAGGTATACATGTACCAAATTTGGTAGCTGTAGGTCCAACGGTCCGACCTGTAGAGCGCCAACACACACACACACACACACACACACATTGAGCTGTATTATAAGTATAGATGATGCTGTTTTCGTTTGAGGTTTTTGAAACTTCAAAATGTAAAGGCAACAAACTGTCGAAGCCTTAAAATGCGTACGCAACAATTTAGCCATTTAACCTTTTTTTTATTGCTGTTTTGGAGTCGGTTTTCACAGTATAATTTTCAAAATATATGTCTACTAATGTAGTTTTATTTTGGAGTCGACTTTCACAGTATAGTTTTTCCATTATCTATCGTCTACTAATGTAGTTTTATTTTAGAGCCGTCTTTCACGGTATAGTTTTTCCATCATCCATCATCTGCTGTTGTAGTATTTCCCATGGAAATCACAGTGTTATTGCTTAGCATGCGCAACTTTTTTTAAAAAATATACCAAAAGAGTTAAAATGTTTGTTTAGTAGATAAAGAGTGTTGGTTCAGGGATAATTTCCACTAATTAAAATAGGGTAATTAGGAAATAATGCAAATTGTCACATTTGGCAATTTATCGCCGGCTAAAGTAACAAGATTTCAAACTATATATTCTCTGAATTCTTACGAATTGTCTTAGTAAATTTAAGTCATTAGCCGATTTAAATCGGCTTGAAACAATCACAAGACTATCAGATTACGCAAGCGTGAATATATATATATATATATATATATATATATATATATATATATATATCCCGTTCTCGGGGACCGTTGGCGGCAGTTAAATTATTCCCGCCAAATTGCCTACAAAGAAAGTCGTAAAAAAATCGCCAAAATTTTCACCACCCACTCTTTTTTAATATTCAAATAAAAATATTCCACCTATAGGTCCTCATTTCATCTCTTTGACTACACATGTAAGTTCTCTTGAAATTTCGGCATCTCTCTATTTTGTGTGTATGTGTGTTTTAATTATTTGTTTAAGCACGGTCTAATAGATATAAACCCTTTGCCAATGTTTAAATATTCTCCGACCGTTTGAGAATAGCACTAAAATTTGATCCTGGGAATATATACCAACTATAGTTAAACGTCCAAGCGCAAGACTTTTAACTGAATCAGATAATGATGCCAGGAATGAAGATATTTGTATGAAAAATTATTTTGATAAAAGTTCGTGTTAGATTAAATGTGAATTATACATATTTGAAAAAATTATTTATATACTTGATAAAGTTTCGTATTGAATTAAATGTAAATCATACATATATATGTTAATTATGAATTATACATATTTGAAAATAGAGATTTAAAAACCATAAAGATACAGCCAGTTGACTGTGAAACCTGACTAGTTCGAAGTAGATTTGAGGGTAAAGAAATTTGGCATGCAATCCTAACCCCAAACCTACGTAAATTTCTATCAATTTTTTGATCGAAATTCATCTTTCTGTGTAAACATATGTGAACTCAATAACTGAAAACGCTTGGCTTTCATAAATAAAATTTGACATGCCGTCTGGTAAGAAGACATCCAAAATTTAATATCGGTTTTTTCTCATTATACTAAAAAACACAAAGCGTGACATATTTAATCACTTCAAGCAGAAATTGGGGCTCAAGACTCTGCCGTTTACAGACTTTTCCGTGACATTTGAAGGTTTACTGTTTTTCTTTCCAAACTTAACGATACATTCTGGGAATTCAGACTCTTATAAATTGAATCAAAAAGAGGATATTAAATTCTTTGATTGTACAACGGCAACGTCGTGATGCTTCGGAGTTCCGTGATGTGATAAAATGGTCACGAATGCCTCCTTAACATAATTTCGAATAGTTATTATAATTTGTAAGTTTGAAGGAAAGATTAGAATTAATTGAAACTAGTTTAAACGTGTTCATAATACTCTAACGTCATAAAATTTGAAAGAATTATTTAATTAATATGATATAATTATGAATAGAAAAAATAGCGTTTTGGTTACTTATGGAGAATAGGGAACTGTAACGGATTCACGTTGAATTCATAAGAAAATCCAGAAGAAAATACACCCATTAATTTTATATCTATTTATGTATATATAAATAACTAGCTGGTATAGGGTACGTTGCTGCCACCGAAAAAATAATATTAAATGAAATCAATCAATAGTTTTTGTTTGTCGTGTCCGTGTTTATCACGGAAAGGGGGTGCAGTAGCTTCTGAGGGTAAAGACCCCTGAGCACCCAGAGGGCAGAAATCTGACTTGTAGCTCACACACACGACACAACCCCTTTTTAGGGGGCGGTCGAACTCATTCATACACTTATTCATCCCTCCGCAAGTCAGAATTTAGATCCAAATCAGAGACAGACTCATCCATGATTCAGTACCTCCCAGAGGTATCGTTTTGTTATGGGGGAACTGGAGGACTTTGCAGTCTCGACATATTTAACGTGCCCCAATTGCCATTAGCCAACACGGTGGTCTTTGGCCGAGACGAGGACAGAGCCCGCGACCTTTCGGTTACGAGACTGACGCTCTACCAACCAGGCTACCGCGGCCTTAATCAATAGTTTGACAATGTTTTATCGAAATCGGATGGACGTTAAGACAGTATAAAATAGAACAAAGAAATACACATTTTTGCGTTTTAGATTTGTGTATTCTTTTAGAATTTTAAAGCTTGGAACTCTTACAGAATGGTAATGAAAGAAAAACTATTTATTGTATCTCGTGATCTTTTAATATTCGTTCGGAATTCTCAAGTGTAATTTTAGAAAATGTGATTAAAATATTTTCTTTCAAATTGATTTAACATAGCAAATATATTTATACCATAAAACATTAGTATAATTGAAAAGACGATTTTTTGAAAATTAAAGTAGAGCAAAATATTTTGTACTATAATATTTTTGGAAGGTATTACGATAAACGCTAACATTTAATTAAAATTTAAAACCTCCATGATTGGTCTCCGTAAAATTTGCTTGCAGAATCTTTAATATAGTTATTACCTCTGAGAATGACTTGCATGGCATTTGTTCAATAGCTAAACGATATTAATCTTTCACGTGGATTTAGCATTCATATTGAATCTATTGTGTCTCCAAGGCTAATTATTTGGAGATTAATCCTTGTCAATAGATGCGGTTGAGATCCGATTTTTTTTTTAAGATCGTTGTATTGTGTCTATAACCATCACTTAGATGTAAGCAATAAGCTGACCAAGTTTCATCGCAATCGGATGAAAGGTTTAGGAAGGCATAAGACACATACAGACAAACATTCATTTATATTTATATAGATAAAAAAAAAAAATGCTTTCTGGAACCAGCCCAACCACTGGTCCAACTTCGATCATTTTAATTTCATATGAAAATTCATAATCTTGCTTGCACTCCTTCCCCTTACCCCTTCTTTTTCTTTTCTTGAGAAAAATTGAAAAATAAATCACTGTGTGGTGCATTCTCTGTTAAAAAATCTTGCCATAGATTGGCCAAAACAATAAACCGATTTCGATAAAATTAATTTCTTGTGAAATCTGTCTACTCTACTTATAAGAAAAATTGGTTAGATACCTGGTAGGCGAACTCTGTCAAGTCCCCCCTCCATAATAAATATACAAAGAAGTAATGTTTTGAAATGTATCTCTGAAATGTGCGGTAGTTAGAGAAGAATATCATTGTTCCGATAAAAAAATTCAAATGAATATTGATAGCATTAATTTCATATAAAACAAAAATTCGCAAAATCAGTAGAATGTTGGATGGAAAAGGTTCTTTGGTATTGCCAATTATTTTAAATACATACATAATGAGGTAATTGGTCGTCACCGAAAGCGGCTACCTTCAATTGAAATATAGAACATGGATTTACTAACTAAAAATAATAGTTTCATTAACTTTTATGTAACCATAAGAAACTGATTCATATGAGCTAATGATTATCTTTTCTTAAATGTTCTTTTTATACAAATTAAGGAAAAATTAATCTACTTTTTTATGTTTTGTTGGAATAGAATAATTTGTTATATAGAATAGTTGATTAAAAAACGATGGAGTGATTTATTGCTAGTAAGAAATTTATTTTTTGTCTCCTAATGAATATTAGCATAAAACTTTCTTTGATTTCGACAGATAATTACATATCCGCTAATTTTTTGAATAAATTATTGCTTTTAATTTTTATTTTCCTGTGACAAAGTGCTTTAAAATGAGGTGACTTGAAGCAGCCCGGACAATCTCGAATTTGAAGTGTTCTTGCTGGAATTCAAAAAGTGTTCCCAATTTTATTTAGAAGTAAAGATGCAAGATAATAGAAGAATAACTTTTGAAAAATGATCACCTAATTTGATTCGAGATCGAAAGAGGAATTTATTTTCTTAATTTGTTTCCCAATTAGATGAAAAAATCATTTTCCCACGCTACGAATAGCCCAAAGGTCCTGGAATTTCCTCAAATTTTCATACATTATCTTAGATTCACCAGCTTTTTCCTTTTAACAATGATTAACGAATTACTTTTTGTAACATAAATTAGCTTCTGAAAAATTATCTTTCTCGTTTTTAAGTATGCATTCATAATGTGGATAGTAGAATCTTGGAAAAAAATTATATTAAAGCTTATAGCAAAATGCATTCATATTTCATTATGTTTTGTTGATTTTTTAAATAAATTTTAACAATGAACTATTTTATTTTTTTTTCTTTCATTTAAAAACAAAGATTAGGGATCTACAATACTTTTTTAACAGTAGTTTTTAGCTAATTCGATCACTTCATTATAAAGTACATTTTCGTATGTGTATATTATCATTTACCATTAATCTTCAGAAATTAAATTCAAAAAGAAAATTTCAGGAATTTTCTTACAAAATTTGCTAAAAAGATTTAGGGAATTTAAACAATTTCCATTTATATACTTTGTCTCGTCTTCGTTACAAATATAATTTAAATAATCCAGACTCAAAGGAAAAAATGAAACAGAAATTTGAATCTTCATTTTGAGAAATTTCTTTAACAACGATGTCTTTAAATATTTGCAGCAAATATCAAAGAAGCATTGGTTATATTCATTTACAAGCGCAATTGATTTTCTCTCTCTCTCTTTGTGTGTGTGTGTTTAGTAATACAATAAAAATTTGTCTTACATATTCTTTTAATTTACATTTTTTTGGAGGGAGGGGATTTTATGAATTTTAAGATATGATTACAAGAACCGTGACTGATTATTTTAGAATTTGAAATCTACCTCTGCCAAACGATAAAATAACGTTTACAAAAACTTGAATTTGAAATATTTGCCAAACGATAAAAAACAGCAGACAGAATTGAGTTTCAAGTTACTATTAAAATATACACAAATCAAAAGGTTTATCTAAACAGCCCTAAATATGATCCTAATGTAATTGAAAATTACTATATGTATTCGCAGAATTTTATTCATTCATTCATCTATACTTATAATAAAGCTCAATGTGTGTGTGTGTGTGTTGGCGCTCTACAGGCCAGACCGCTGGACCTACAGCTACCAAATTTGGTACATGTATACCTTGGAGGTCGGGAATGTGTACCTCGGAGCCCTTTTTTCGAATTTTTAATTAGAATTTGAATTAATTAAAATTTAAGCGAAATTTCGACGTTTTTCCGCTGTAACTTCCGAAAATAGTATCGCACAAACATGATTTTTACATAAATTTGAAGATTAAAAAATTAGCTTTCTAATGGTATCAGTGTTTTAATCTATAACTTAAACTTCTATTTTTAACAAATTTTTAAAGAAATATTTTAACCATGTTTTTTTATCACGTGACTGGATAAAATAAAAGAAAACAATGCCGGTTCAAATAAAAAACCTTTCATCGCAAATCAAATCTAAAGATATGCAGCTTTTAGCACGTGACTGGATAAAATAAAAGAAATATAAAATGTGATATTTTCTAAAAAAATAAATGCAAAGCAAAGGATTCTAAGATCGTTTATAATATCTAAATAATTAATTCAATAAATCTTCTTTACGGTAAACCTGATCGAATTTAGACAGGATATGCATTGGAATCCCGAATTAATGGCATATTTCTATTATCGTTTGCAATATCTGTATCCTTAATTCAATATTTTTTTTCATTATAAAATGTGATATTTTCTTAAAAAATAAATGCAAAGCCAAGGTTTCTATAATCGTTTGCAACATTTAAATCATTTTTTGAATAATTTTTTTCCCCTTTTTCGCTTTCTTTAAAAAAATATTTAATATTTTGGCAGCATCACCGAAAAAGTTTTTTAGAACACATTACTCATGGCGAACCAACTGGTCGCCAATTTCGGCTAGTGTTCTATAAATAGATCAGAACATAAAATGAAAATCTTTTGAATTTTTTTTATAACCCTAAAGCGATTCGAAATTGGTATAACATCATTCGTCAACGATTTAATCGATAATTCCTTTCTACTTTCTTAACTTATCACAAACTACAATAAATCAAAGAATAACAAAAAGATTATTTCGTATGCATTGCTTTATTTATTCTTTTGGTTACTTTAAAACGAATCAATTTTTAAGAAAATTGTAAAAATTTTAAAAATATTAAACTTAATTATTTTACTACTATAAACACGGAATTGCAAAAATTTTATTTTAGTACAAACGATATTTTAAATCTAATTTAAACAATGTTTTTCGTATTTTGAAAAAATAAAACCATTCATAGAAGAAAGAAATGAAAGTAAATGAGCGGAAATGGTTAATCTGAAATTTTCTGTACATTCTAATTAATGTGTTGGCTCTCATATTCCCACAGAAAGCAGTGAACCTGTGCAATGTCATGGTTTACTATCGCTATCTGCTCAGATTTTTATCTTCAATCATTCTCGTGAAAGCTGTGTTTTCGAAGTACTGTGAAAAAAACCAAAAATCTTTTTTTCGATCGATTGAAACAAGAACTAACACAAAGTTACAATTTTAATAAAAAGATTACATGTCAAATTTCATATACTTAAATCATAACATTTGCGAATTTCATACTTTTTTTGTTTAACGATCAATTAAATTTGGTTCAGATCTGCACTTTAGGTGCTAAATCTGTTTACCAAATTTTATCCATTTAGTACTTTATGTTTTGTAGCTATCATTTTCGCTTGTCCTCGGACAGCTAGATAGACAGATTTCTTATTAATGGGTTTAGCACAAAATATGATAGATATCTACAATGGTGAGAAAAAGCCACATACCAAATTTCCTCCTTCTAGCCCTAAGTGGTTTTGAATCATCATATTCATAGACTAATAGGTGAAAATAATATCAATAATGCGTTTTTCGCAATTAGGAAAGTCTAAAAAGTAGAAAATTTCGAAATTGGATTTTTTCGTGATTACAATATTTTCTCTTTATAACCGAGAAAATAGAAAGATTTCAAGACTCTTTATAGCATTTTCAGCTGTTTCTAAGTCATTATACTTTAATCCCACGACAAATTCAAATACATATATTTTTTGCATGATTAAGTTTTAATGCCGAAGGAGCCAAATCTAGAATAACTTGAAATTGCGGAAGTAAAAAAGAGATATATTTATATGAACTTGTCGACTGAGACACCTACTTAAATATTATTTATCAATTCCAGATTAACTTTTAAATCATATATTAATCTTACAATCGACAAGAAGTATTGTTGCTTTTGATGTCTAATTTGAAAGAAATTATAATTATACTAGCTGGTACCCGGCGCGTTCTATACGTAGAAAAAATAATTTTGGGAATATCGTTTGAAATTTAACAGAGTTGTCATTTAATTAGGAATGATAGAAAGAATAATATTTATTCTCTTATCAGCAATGAATGCATTCACTGAAATGGAATGATATACTATAAAGGAGAAGTATAAAGAATATTTATACTATTTTTTGACTTTATTATTTTCATATATTTTAGAGTAGACAATATTTATTTATTTTTTCATTTTCAACAAAAACACATAAATTTTTTGGCATTTCGTGAGCAACCGTCATGCAACTGAAAATAAGAAAAACATGGAAGTTCAAAGCAATAAGTTGGCAAAGTTCTATCGCCATCGGATGAACTGTGAGACAAAGCATAAAATACGAACAAAAATTCATTTTTATACAAAATATATATTGATTGTACTATGCCTATAACTTCCGCGCAAATGCAAGCAATAATTTGACAAAGTTTTATCGCCATGGGATGTACAGTGTATAAAATATAAATAAATAAAAATTCATTTTCATGCATTATAAATAAAGCAGTGCATTTTTTAAATATTTTTTATGTTTAAAGCAAAATTCATTCGATTAGATTATTAATTTAAAAAATTATTATTAAGAACATAATCAATAAAACGTCAGACAACTTAAAACCATTATCTACAAAGATAGCGTGAGAAAATGATCAGTCAATAGAAATGGGTTCAATTATTTTTTAAAAACCTGTTGTAGTTCACAAACATGAGAAATGAAGCTTGCCAAATACTTTGTAAATCAGTCTAATTCGCAATGAATGTTTAAAGAATGGATTAAATCTGAAATATCGACTTCGCTATCAGATCGTTCTAATCATATTCGTTAACAGAATAAAAAAGAAAATTACGGAGTCAATATGAATAATTTTCATATTACGGATATACAAATAAGTAATGGAGGAATTAAATGTATTGGGTGAAATTTAGTTCTGAACATAAATTATGTTCAAATTATTAGAGAATCATCATTATCACCTACTACTGCATCATAGAAGATTTGTTGCTGTACATTAGTACACATATTAAATCTAACTAGTGAAAATATTTCAACTCAGATGTTTATTTTAAAAATACTTAAAAAGTAAATTATTAGTAATAAATAAAAGTATTGATTAAAAATAATAAATGATTAGCAACTTTTTAAATGAAATTAGAATGAATTTTTATTTATATACTGATCATTTTTTCATGACAAAATTTAAATAATAATAATGCTTAGTTTTTATATGATACTATTTTGTTAATCACATAAATTTAACAGACAAAATTTTAAAAATTCGAATGAAGTCATTCTAAACTTCATAAACAAAAGAAACAAATATTTAACATTTTCTTTGAACAGAAAGATTAAAATTAAATTAGGTGAATGAATGATATAAAGAATTTTTTAAGTCAGAAACTTTGTATCATTTTTATTATTTTTAAAACAATTTTTTTCTGTTTATGACTTATAATAAAAAAAACTATATTAAAGACCAGTTTGAGAAAACGTATTTTACATAATTATAATGTATAACAGTATTATATTTTGGTAATTATTTTTTGAAATTTATGATGAATGAATTGCAGCTTACCTGAAAGTACTTGCAACCAACCACAAATATGAAAAACAGTGGATGAGTGACACACGAAGAAAAGAAACATGCATAGAATGCACAGGACGATGGCTAGAGCAGATAAACCAATAAATATCGTTGCCATTTTAAATGCCGGAGAAGGAATTGATGCAAAATCGTCCAATCTTCCATGACACACCAACTCTTGTCCATCTTGAATGCTCTGTCTGCACGATTGCCACAGTCCAAAATACCCGGTACCACGACTTTCTGGAGTGTCTCCTATCCACTGCGGTTGTATGAAGACAACAGCATTAATAATTGCAAAGCATATTGTAAAAACTCCCCATAGAACTCCAATGGCTTTCGAATTCCTCATATAATTGGCATGGTATCCACTAGCCTCGGATGTGTATTCATATTTCGTGGTGGGATCCATCGTGTCTACCGTAAACATTGAAGAGACGGCAGATGTTTCCGAATTCTAAAGCGCGAAACGTTCCAACCCCGTGCAAGTGAGTAAGGTGAGCCAGAAACTCGTCTGACAAGTTTTTATGACAGCAAGTAGGTAGGTTTCGCTTCATTCACGAGGTCACGGAACCTGATAGACGAACTTTTCTTATTGGTATTTTTCCTTCACTCCTTCTTTGTAGCGGTCGTAGTATATTCTTCAAGATTTAGGAAGGCGATTTCAAAATGACTTCGGAATGCGAGAGCTGTTATTCTGGCTTTTGTTTTTTCGCTGCGGTTAAGAATTGCGCACTATTCTAGTTCCGAAAAGAACCAAGGTGAGAAGTCTCATAAGAATTCGGTTCTGTTGTTCTCACTTAAAAGTAGGGGAATCCTTTACTCAGTAGTAAATCGAGCATAAAACCTAATTTCAATCCTAAAATTATTTCTTTCATTTCCCATCAGTTGGAATCCACAATACTTTTCCATTAACTGAAACCAATTGTCAAGCCTTGGCTTGACATACTTGCACTAATTAAAAGAACAGCTGACATTTTTCACATTATTATAAACTTTAATAAGTCGTTGAAGAAATCAGTTTAAAATAGCATACTAATGAAACTGAAAAACACTTAACTCAAATTGAAATATTTTATAATAGGCCTTCATAATACTAGGCGGAGGGATAAGTTAGAATTCTATTATATTCTTTTCTGAACTCCCATACCATCAAAAATATCCATTTTATACTTAAATCGACTCTTACTTGTATTTTGTAACTTCTAAACACAGGCCTGTGCTTTTTTTTTTTTTTGTTACAAACTGTAATACAAATTTTAAAAAAATATTTCAAAAATAGCGACAAAATAAACACAATGTATATTACTAATACATCACTTAAAATACATAAAACACTGAATTATATGGTTAAACATGGCTAATTTTAACGAAAAAAATATTTTAATTTCTTTTGTTTATTCTTCGATAAATGATTGCTCTGTGTAAAAAGGTATTTTTAAAAGGAATAATTAACAAGTTTTGAGAGAATCTTTGATTTCCACTTTTGCTTATTTATTCGTTTTGAAGAAAGTTTTTTAACTATACCACATATTCTGAAGAATTATACTTACTTTAGTCATGCAATAGGAAAGGACTACTTTTTGAAAAAATTCCATAATCATATAACACATTTTTATGCTTAAAATATAAGACACAAATAATAAGTTTTAAAATATTTCACAAATTAGAAATTTCAATTTTTAAATAATTAAACAAAGCTTAATTATCCTTATTGCTCTTTTATTGCATTAAACCTTCTTCAAATTTCAAATATCTACAACCACATTTCTGCAAAACCAAAGACAACTAAAAAATAATTTTTTTTGTTGCAATCAATTTTTGTTAATAAATCTGTTTATTATTTTTTATTTTTCTACAAAATTATTTCATGTTGTAAAATAAATAAATTAAATTTAAATATTTTAACAATTCTACTTTTATTTTATCACCATATAGACACATACTCTCTTTTTTAATGTCTTAACTCTGTCATGATTCAAAGGCAAAACGTGTTTATGAAAAAGATTCTTTACTATAACGATATATATTTTTCTCAAAACTATATTTTCCTTTTTTTTTCTTTTTATCAGCGAATCATTGAATTTCAACATCCAAATTTACTTCACAGTCGTATTGATAGTCCACCTTCCCTGTAATTGCATTTCTATTTTATATGTCTAAGTAAAATCTTTCAGCTTTCACCACGCTGATTGCTCCTAAAGTTTCAAAATAATAATCCAGAATGGAATAAGAAAACTGAATTTTTAAACTCATATAATTCTATAATAATTTGAAATTTGCTAATTTCTATTCTACAAAAAATTTGTAGTTTGAATCCTTTTGACTTCCAAGATATTTAGTTATTATTAGTTTCTAAAGATTTCCATGATTGTTTTCTTTTTCCCTAGATATTTTTCATTTCAAACATTCCATTTTCTTCCCTTTTTCTAACATCAGGTAATGCGAATATTGTCTTAGCTAATTGTACGATGACTTGCCCCAAAATTATTTGAAATCTATTTATTCTCTTGATAACAATTTCCTTTCTAAAACCTCATTTTGTATGAAGTGATAAAAACAATATTTTCTATCGATTAATCAAACTTTTTCTTTAAATATTTTTGAAGCCACATTTCAATATCTTCTTATTTTTACTTTTTTTAATTTTTTGTCAAAAGAAACATTCTCTACAAAATCTGAAATTTTGTTGTTGTTTTTTATTGTAAAGTGACCACAAATATTTTTGGAGCAATCAGATAAATTAACCTATCTTATGGGAATCATTTTTCTATACTGCAACACAAATCAAAATGCCTTTCTATTCAAAGTGCAGAATTATATACGTACATGTATACAGCATCCCGATTTATTCAGTGAAAGCACTTTCAATGCCACTTTATTGCCAGTAATAGTTTTTTCCTGAGGTTAAGAACTCTTGAGTTCAAGGACTGGGGATCAATTATATCTACGTTGTTGTTGTTTAAGACACTTTATAAGCCAGCTGACAGCTATCCCCAGCGATTTAAAACGAAATGAGAGTCTCTCTTTCTCTCTTTTTTCTTTTTTCAGCTTTTGCAGCAGCGTTAACTAGGGCCAAGAGTACGACATAGCTACTTCATGCGTCACATTCGCTTGCACTATCCCTTTTTTCAGGAGGACACATACACACACTTCATAGATAGATTAACAACCAGGCCTGAACCGAGACGCCCAGATCATGGGGAAGACGCGCTACCCGTATGCCAGGACGCCGGCAGTTATATCTACAGAAAGATGAAAAGGGCATTCATTGATACAGGCGTCTGTATCCATACAGCTGATATATAAATGGAGGGAGCTAGTCTCTTGTTTCCTGTCTCAAAAAGTGTGCCCAACATGAGTCATGTGACTTTAGAAAAATCTGGGAGTAAGAACACCTTTTTGGCGCCATATCGCAAATGTTGGCATACTCAAAAACTGCCGTGCAACCATAGAGCTGATATATAAATGGAGGGAGCTAGTAGCTTGTTTCCTGTCATTTTTCTGTTTCATTTTCTGTCGCTTTCTCATTCCCTCTCCGGCCATGGAAGGAGACGGTCGATCTGATTGCTCGCGCAGTAGCCGTACTAGCGTAGTTTGCCCTCTTGATCAATGTGAAGAATATTGTAAACTTCAAGAGGAAAACGACAGGATCTATGCTCTTATTCTCAAAACTACAGCAGAAAGAAAAGCCTATGATAAAATTGCCAATAAACAGGCAGATGGGAAAGATACCACTAGCCACAATGAAAATACATCCTCCTGGGACGACAGAGTCTCAAATCATTATAACTCACCAAACCTCTCCCAATACACCGGAAGTATTGCTGGCGACAACCCCGGGGATCCCAGATGCCTAGAAAAACCGATGGAAATTGAGACTCCTGACAACATCACACAGACGAAAAGAAAATATTTAGCTAATCATGTCTCAACTGACCAAGACAATGCTAAAAATAAACGACAAGTAACTGATGATGGATTCACAAAAATTTCGCCGAAAAAAGCCGCAAAAGCCCGAAATTTAGAGGAAAATAAAATAGAAATCACCAGCAACAACAGATTTGATGCTCTCCAACAAGAAAAGCCAGAAGTCAGGAACACTGTTCCAGCAATTAACCTATGTTTATCAGATCATTACAACCTCACTCTTCAGCAAATTCATAATGAATATCCAGATGTAGAAAATCGCTTCATCAATAATTACATTGTCATCCAGCCATCGACACCCCAGCAAAGAACTGAAATAATTAACTTCCTAGAAGATAAAGGAGAAGAATTCGTCCTCTCCGAGAGAATTGAAGATAGACCATTAAAAATAGTCTTAAAAGGCCTCCCTGCAAATACTAAAATTGAAGACATCAATAACGCCCTGACAGAGAAAAATTACCAAATCAACAGAATATCACAACTCAAGAACTTTAGAGATAAAAAGCCCTACCCAATTTTTCTAGTTGAAATAGTCAAGAACCGAAAGCCCTCCAGATTTATAATGAAAAGTCCCTACTACACCTCCGAATTTATGTAGAAACTTATAAGAAAAAACCCGCCGCTACCATCTGCTACAATTGCTCTGGATTTTTCCACTCGACCAGAAACTGCAGAAAAATTCCGAAGTGTATCAAATGCGGAAAATCGCACCAGACGAGAGACTGCCCCATCAAAGACAGAATCGAAGACCCGGTCTGTATAAATTGCCAAGCAAAAGGTCATCTGGCAGCCTGGAAAGGATGTCCGAAATTTCCAAAATTGACAACTAGACAAGGACGCCACACCTACGCAGAAATTACCAAGAGAGAAGAAACGAGAAAATATAACTTCGCTCCCCCAAGACTTACCCAGCATCACCCAATTCACGTTCAGCAACCCATAAGGAAAGTGGTCGAACCCCCAACTTTAGAAGATTATAAAATAGAAGATATTAATGATATAAAAGAAATATTTGCAGTTCTCAAAGAAATAAGAAGTCTATTAAAAGAATTTCCAAGTCTCATTAAGGCGGCTAAATTAGCGAAAGAAGAAAAAGACCCCCAAACCAGGAAACTCATCATTTTAAACGCACTCATCGAATAATCCCTCTCCCCTGTCCCGAGACACTTCATCCTGATTGGCTGCCCAGAAACAAGAACTTATCCTGCCCCCGAGAAGCTTCTGATTGGTTCGCCTCCCTCCTACACCCCGCTCCTCGCTGTTCATGCCTGCACCCGACTCAATCAAGCCTTGGCTGTCGCTGTATCAACATCTCTCTATCTTTCAGTTCTGTTCGAAGACGATCATGGCAACATATTGACCGTCATGTTACTCCTAGGCTATCAGGAACGAGGATAAGCCCCTGGCGGGGCTAGGTGCCTCGTTAACCCAACCACAATCAGCTTGTTTCCTGTCTCAAAAAGTGTACCCAACATGAGTCATGTGACTGTAGAAAAATCTGGGGGTAAGAACACCTTTTTGGCGCCATATCGCAAATGTTGGCATACTTAAAAACTGCATCGCAACATTTTGCTTCCCGGCAATGGGTCCAGTCGGTTTTCATTTCCGGTTAAACCGACCGGAAATCCTATAAAAATAAATCTGATTTCATTTCCTAAACAGTTTATATTATATATATATATATATATATTACACAAGTATTCGAGTTAAATTATATTTAGATTTTTTACTTTGTTTTTGTGCAATAATTAAAAGTGATTATTTTTCTTCTTTAAATAAACATTTTATTTCTTTTCTTTGATAAAAACATTTCAAGATTTTACATTAGATGCTCAAATGCTTTCTATCATTCTCTCAAACAGATAAAAACCAGCTTTTTAAAAACAGATTATTAAAGTAACGTAAGTCTTTTTTTTAAAAAAAAATGTTTAAAAAATGTTTTCATTCATATTTGCAATATAAATTATAAATATTGAACATTTTTTACAAAATGAATATCAACAGTTAAACTAGTGCTTATTAAAATCACCAAAACAACAACAAAAAATGATAAAAATTACAAATACTTTAATTATTAATTTATATTTGTAATTAAATATTGAGATTTTATTGTACGCTTTTATTAATAAAGCATTATTAAGGAAAATTGTTCTATAAGGTAAATATGCCATAAAAAATTGTTTTGCAATATTTAGATTGGATTTAACATTGTTCACGATATAATTCAATAATTGTGGTTAAAAAGAAACAACATATTGGAAATTTTAAAGAACTTTATTTGCATTAAAATAAACACACAATTATTAATCGGTCAATAATGTTAATGTAAACACTTGTATTGGCGAGAAAAAATCCCGCCAAGCTTATAGCCAAGCGCTTGCAACACATTTGAGATTAAAATAAAGCAAGTAGCAAAATATAATGCAGTTACATCAGTTTAAACGAAGCTTAGTAACATGTTAAATAAATTCAATACAATAACTAAGCCAAACTATGAAATATTATTGAGTTATAACACCAAAATCACTGAGTGATCGATGTTAGGAAATTTTTAATTGACTTAAAATGGATATAAACAGAATATGTTGACTGTAAATACCTATGAAATGATAAAGGACTATCCTTAGAAGCTTTTCCTTTGCATCCAATTGCACGGCAATAGATAAATATGGCTTAAATAAGTTTTAAATTCCAACAGTTAAAAGCGGGAAAAAATCTGCCATTGAAATATAATGGGGAACGGAGAATGTGGTTACAGCTAACACAAATTCTGTCCCACAGTCACGTGATTTTATCTTGTCCTACACGAAAGTAGGGTTGCACTCCCTCTATCAGTATCCCAGCTCCATGCGTGCAACATTTTGCTTCCCGGCAATGGGTCCACGGTTTTCATTTCCGGTTAAACCGACCGGAAATCCTATAAAAATAAAACCTATTTCATTTCCTAAACAGTTTATTTTATATTATAATATATATATATATAATATTGTTTACGATATAATACAATAATTGTGGTTAGAAAGAAACAACATATTAGAAATTTTAAAGAACTTTATTTGCATTAAAATAAACACACAATTACTAATCGGTCAATAATGTTTATGTAAACACTTGTATTGGCGAGAAAAAATCCCGCCAAGCTTGTAGCCAAGCGCTTGCAACACATTCGAGATTAAAATAAAGCAAGTAGCAAAATAAACTATGAAATATTATTGAGTTATAACACCAAAATCACTGAGTGAT
>JAPMOQ010037314.1:1976583-1995622 GCA_026543055.1 Argiope trifasciata | reverse complement strand
AATGGGGAACGGAGAATGTGGTTACAGCTAACACAAATTCTGTCCCAAAGTCACGTGATTTTATCTTGTCCTACACGAAAGTAGGGTTGCACTGCCTCTATCAGTATCATAGCTCTATGTCTGTATCCGATTGTGTTAACTTGCATTCGAACAGCCAATGAGGTTTCCTCTGAATAACTTTTGCACAAAATTTGATAGAAATGTATAAATTTTCTCTAAAAGACGATATACCAAATCCCATTCGCAAAACTCAAAATTTTTTTTAATTAACTTTGATGCAAACAGGCAAACACAGGTCCATAAATCTGTTTTCCGAGATCATTGAGATTTAAAACATGGAGATTAGTTAAAGTCTAGAGCTCGGATTTTTTGATAATTACAATACTTGCAATATACGTGAAACTGAAAAGGAATGATGTAGGGGGTAGGGAAATACAGATACCAATAAAATAGCGATCTAGTTTTAATTTGATTTTCCTCTATTGTCATTAACAGACAATTTACCGTTTTTGAAGTCTTAAAAAATAATTATTTATTCTTCCATAAAATTTATACAAAACAATTATTATTTGAATTATGTAAATACATTAATTTTAAACAACATAATATTGTTCTTAAACAGCCAAAATTTCTAAACAATAATTTACATAAAATTTAAGATACAGAAAAGTACTTTTTTAATTATAGAAGTTTCGATTTCTAGCAGGTTTGTGATAAATTACAATTTTTCAAAGTTTTTTTTCCTCTTTCTTTAGTTTTCCACGAAGGGGTAGGCATCTTTATCATACCTATAAGTTTGGTATGAAAACTACTTGCCAAAATTCATTTATCTTGCTCATAATTTTTAGGACTTATCTAAATACATAGATAGATTGTCAAACTCGCAATCTTATTTTGAAAATGATTTTCTGGGACAAAAAAATTCAAGGCAGTCAAAATTCATCAGAATCTTGAATTAAAACATTTATTTTATTATTGCTTTTTTCTCAAAATATTTCATCAATCAAAACCTTAAAAATGTTCACATGCGTTTAGTTTTTCTGTAAAAAAAATCTGACCAGTCAGAACGACTTATTTTATTTTTATAAATAAAAATAAATGCATGAATAGAAGATACATTCTGAAATTTTAAACTGCTTTATAAATTTTCTTCAAATTTTGCTCACAAATATTCTAAAACATAGGGACGTTTTATTGAAGGTTTAATAGCAATTCATTAAATAGTTAACATTTTAATGATATTTTCATATTTGGGGAAGATAGTCTTGAAATTTGTCATTGATATTGAATATTACAATAATTTTCGTTCTTTGGTTCGGATTATCAATTCAATTTTATATCATTCTTGAAAAGTTTCAATAATTATTTTTAAAAAAATTAGCTTTCAGTTATCTTTAAAAAATCGTTTGTTGCATTTTAATCGTTTATTCATATCGTTTTGTTGCACTTTATTTCGGCATTCCTGTTCACTTTATTTGTCTCGAATTTCCAATTGCAATGCTTAATTAAATTCTATGCAACCGATAATATAATTTTAATTAAAACTACAGTCTATAAGAGGATTTTGCCCAGAATAACATTTTCTTTAAAAATATTACTTATATTAAAAATATTATATTTTTGTTTATTTTTAACTGGTTATAAAAATTAAAAAATTATAATATTTTCAAAATATTATAAATTTTTTGAAACATTTTCCATTTTTACAACGATAGATATATATTAAGTGGCTTACAAAAATGAAAGATAGAAAATTATTGGAAACACGTGCGGATGTAGGTTTCCTCAAGCATGGATTCGAAAACAATAAATGTTGTTTATGCTTACTTTAACAAGCTTTGTGCATATTTGACGAATTTTTTTCTCACAATTTTCATTAATGGGAGAGTTCTATAAGTTGGTTGGTTTTAGAAATTTTCTGAAGGTATAATTAGTTTGAATCTATAAAACAGTGTGGCATTGTATTATTTATTAACTATATTCATTGTATTTCCATATTTAAACTGAGAAATAAATAAGATTAATAAGATAAAGATAAAATTAAGAAATAAATAAGGTAAGATATATTTCAAATTTAATTTAATGTGTTACTCTACTTTTAATGTTACGATGAAATTCAAATCCATTGATCAAAATATTCTGTCGCTTAGTTTTCATTCTTAAAATTAAATCTTAAAAAATTGCTTTCTTTTGGCATTAATTTCAAAATAGAATTTTCACTTCTATTTTTAATTTCGTAATACAATCTGCAATCATAATTTGTTTAAATTTGATTCAATTAAATTTATATTTTTAAATTGCATCAAATAAACAGAATTTTTTTAAAAAAATGCATTTTGCATTAATAATTTAACTGCCTAAAAGATCGATAATAAGGCGAACAATCTGCTTACAAAAAGTGGTTAGTTTGTATAAAGTTGATTTAATTTTTTTTCCCTTGATTGGAAAATTAACTTGAAGAGAAGTAATTAATCCAATGTAGTAATTAAAGCAGCATTGCGATTCATACAGAATCTAATCGGCATTGCGAGTTGTAAATAATCAAATCAGCACTGCGAATCAAAGAATCAAATCAGTATTGCGAATCAAAGAATCAAATCAGTATTGCGAATCAAAGAATCAAATCAGTACTGCGAATCAAAGAATCAAATCAGCACTGTACGTCAAAGCAGCATTGCGAATTCGAGATGCGAATAGAAATTTTTCAGTTTTGTCTGCGGACATTTTTTGAGGATTCGATTCTTAATAGTTAAGACAACTATAATCTAGCTCTAGTTAGTCAATAGCTGTTAAATCCATCATAATGTGCTTCAAACTTCTGTCCTTAATGTATATATACATCCCAGAGACTAATCCCTATTAGATAATTCAATCCTACTTTTACATGGATTATCATAAAAAAGGCCCTTTTTACAGGAAATCTAAAATTTTAAATATGCAAAAGTTGGGTTGAAAGGGTTGAGAATGTATGCGGAATAAGATATGCAACCTATTAAAAAATCTTAAATATTGAAATTGGAATTTTATTGATATGTTTTCGATCAATACATTCATTATCTTATAGAAACAATATTAAAAATAATGGAATTTTGATGCATGAGTATATGTTATGTAGCTTAGAGGAAATACAATCTCTTGTTATCAGCAACTGAAATATTGATTGATAAAGTTTCAAAGGCCAGATCTCGAAAATACAGCAAAAGAAAACACCGTTAGAAAGTACTTTTTTCTTTTGTCAATGGGCATACGTTAAATATTGCTGAACATTACGCTCTTTGAGGGAAGTCGTATCCCCGTATCTTCGAGAAAAATTTCCAAGAAAAAATATTGCGATTGTCACAAAATTCGAATTTGCAATTTCGTCGAATCTCTATATTTCAGATCTCTTAAAGCAAAACACGATTTTAAAATCGTGTCTATTTTTTTGTAAATATAATGGCTTAGCAATGCTTTAATCCCGATAAATGAGATATGATATAAGATACTAAATTTGTAGATTTCTATCGAATTATGAATGAAATCTATTAATAGGATATCCATCTGTTTACCTATCCTAATCTTAACATCAAAACAGAAAGAGTTAGATAGTTAAGATTTGACATACGGATTTAATATCTAAAGTTCAGAGGGGCCGCGGTGGCCTGGTGGTAAGGTCTCGGCTTCGGGACCGGAGGGTTCCAGGTTCAAGACTCGATTCCACCGAAGAACCGTCGTGTGAGGGGGTCTCTTGCACGTTAAATCTGTCAGACCAAACGTCCTCCCGCTGGTGTGGAGAGAGGGGTGCCAGTTCAGGTGTAGTCCTCGTCATCTGATCTTGGTTCAAAATTACGAGGTCCGTCCCAAAATAGCCCTAGTGTTGCTTTAAACGGGACGTTAATATAACTAAACTAAACTAAAATCTAAAGTTGAGATTCGCTTCTGTAGCTAGCCCACGACAAGATGCCACGGTATTTATAATATTGTCCAGAATATAGAATATCGATTGACTATATCAAAGATATTATATAGAATATCTTGTACTAATAGGAACTATACAAAAAATTTAGTTTTCTCAAATCATTTTTTAGCATTTCATTTAATTTAAAAATAATTTTGTACCACTCTTGAGCATATATCTCCTTTTGAGAAAAATGCTTTATCTCCGATGGTTATAAATGAAAACTATAATGGACATCTCGTATATATATGTACATGCAGCCAAAATAACTTCGCGATTTGCAGTATACTCGAGCAAAATCGATGCATTCAAACGCTGATAAATTTGTATGTAAGGAAGTTGGGACTATTTAAGCTTGACAAATTTAAAAGGAAATCTAAAATTCTCTTTCCCCGCTTAACTAAAATTCAATAATCTCCAAAGTACAGCTCACGATTCTAACGAAACTCCATTGTACAATTAGCTTTATACATACAAAGCGAATATCGACATTTACAAGAGTATTTAAGTAATGAGATTATTCACTTGATAATTTAAAAACTTCCAAGTTTCAAAAAAAATTCATTAGTTTTTATTACATAAAAGTCCTGCAGACGCTAATACGCAAGATAACAGATTTTTAAGAAATATCTTACAATATTACAATATGATGGATCGATAATGACGTGCAAAGGACACAGCATAGGTATTCATATCGGAACAAAATTATAAAAAGATTTCACTCGCTGATAGTGCAAACCATATTGGGACATAGAAAATTCCCTGCATATTCGGAAGGATGCAAAGCAACCCATGAATATGTGGGTAAATAGGCTCAGTCCAGCAATGCATAACAGGCATGTATTGAACTCAATGAAATTAAAGGTAGACTCATTATGGATAGTGATAATTTTAACACAGTATTAAAATACCATGAAAAATTGAAAAACATTTTTTAAAAAAGGGCGGTAAAGATTTCTAGCCTTATACAAACAGTTTGAAGATTTTTTAAATTTTTGTTGGTCGTTTTTTCAGGTAACCGACTACCTTCGAAGGAAAAATTTGATTTTTTAAAAACTATTTTGATTTTTAGATGTATTCAATTATAAATACTATGAATACAAAAACATTATTTGAGAATATAACATATTTTGAGAAATAGGAAAATGTGTAGTAAATTTTAGTGAAATTTAACTCAAAGCGGTTAACATTCTACACAAAAATGTAATGCAAAAATTCTATATTTTTTTTTTTTTTTTTGTACACAAGTTATAGAATGTAATGATGAATGAAATGAACCAAAATCTAAAAATCATTTCGGGATACAAAGAAGTTATGGGGGAAAATATAAGTATAGATCCATTTTTCCCATAAATTCACAACTTGATTTTTCTATAAACGTCTGTAGATGAAAAAGCAGTTCACCAACAATAAAACTCTTGGTTCATTTCATTGCACAAATAATTTAAAACATAGGCTGAAATTTTTACGTAAATACCTCTATTAGTTTTTGGATTTTGTCAATGGTGGATAATTTTTATTGAAATTAAAATGGAAGTGAACGACACATTTTAGCTGAAAATTATACTTTGCAGAAATTTCCTCAGTATAATAGGTGAGACCTTTTTCTAAGAAAAAACAAACTGTTTTGGAAAGAGAAAAGTCTGAATGACATGAAATAACACTTTTTGTAAAAAATCACCAATGTGGTCGAATACCAGCGTTTTCATCGTAGGCGGACATTTTAAGCAAAAGTCAAATAGGCAATTAGCATAACAGACAGGTACAACACTCTGTTTATATGGGGTGGTTGCAATTTATATAATATATATTACAATACGAATTTGGACTATTTGAATGCATTCCTTGAAAATTATAGTATCTGAAGATTTCTAGATTAAAACCACTACTGCTGTATTCAGATCAATGAATGCTTTATCGATTGTTTATTTACATGGCATTATTTACATCATTTCTAGATTATTCGATTTTTTTTTATTTCAAAAAGACTTTGGATAAACGTAATACTCGATAATTATCTTTTTTTGTAAGCAGTTTATCTATGGGACATAGAATCAGCCTTTCTGGATTTGATTGCAATATGTAAATTAGTCATTAGAGAGTTAAGAAAACAGGCTATCGAATAGAAATGGTGGGCTCCAAGTGGATACTTTCTATCAATCCCGAAATGAATAACAATCTAAAAATATTTGCCCTCCCCCATTTTAATCCATCGTCAAAAGATTTTCTTAAAAATAAAATTTATCATAGAATCCAAGAAACACTCAATATTTTGCTGAAAAATTTATTTTGCGTTTAATTATAGATCTGTACAGTAAAGTGATAAACACGAAAGGTTACTTTAAAAGTTATTTATACATAGTATCAAGCATCATTCAGCTCAAAGCGAGTGAAATATAACAGCAATTAATAATAATAATAAAAAATAAACGATTAACTTATTGCGAGAAATAGCCAAAGACCAGTCAACATTGAGAACTTCAAAGACTTTTACTTATTATTTCTAGTCTACAATTTCCCGCCTTTAGTTTCCTGGATGTCAATCTCTGAATTTTTGCGAGTGCTTGGTGCTTCTTGCGATGACACCTGGTATGATATTTCCATCCATATTCTTACTCATCAAATCAAATTTCTTCAGATGATTCCGTCTCATCTGCTTTGTTCTTAGCAACGTGCCTTTTTTTTCGTAACACATTGACTTTCCTCTGAGGTCCTGGTACTTCTTGCAATGGCTCCGGGGCCTTTTCATTCATCTTATTATTCCTCAAATCATCATTTGCACAGCTTTCTTTTTCAGATGACTTTGTGACATTTTTAACTGCCTTGTCATCACTCTTCAGGATATCATCCTTAGAGGGCATTTCTGAACGCTTTTTTCCTAAAACACTGCCAACACTCTGATCTAGTTGACCTTCTTTGTTATTCCAATCTCGGAAATTTATGTCGATTCTTCGAGGGATTCTAGGCTCATCTATGGTTCCATTCTTGTCTACCCTAATCATTAATACGTAATTGAAATAATCTGCCGTCATGGTGTCGGAGCGGCAACCCTTGGGAAGCAAATAACGGCGAGTAAATTTGCGAGTACAGACGGAGTAATCTTCACTTTTTTCCGGTTGTTCACCATCAACCATTACATACAAGCCAGGTACCACCACAACCATGAGTTCGTCGCATTTGAATGGCCACACATCGAGCTCAATGCGGAATTCTTTTTCTTCATTTTTTACCATTGAAAAACCAGAAGATTCTTTCCGGGTTTCAGTTCGATCACGGATTAAGAAACCTCGGTAAATGGTGCCCCGCTGTTCGAAGTCTTCTTCCCGTAACTGTAGTCCGAAGCGCTGAAACCCGATTTTACTGGGAACGGCTTCCGATCGGCTCCAGAAGTCACCATTAGAAATCATGTTAGCAATAAGCAAGGACAATTCTCTTTCTTCATTTTGGTTTACTCGATTCATTGTTCTTAATGAATGATTATAAACAACTGCTTCCGATTTGCAATTGCGAATATCTACAGGAAAACAAAACTCGCTCTAAGTGAAAAGGAGACAGCTGACAGGAGTATTTATATTCGAACACTGCTGTCTTCAGAATTTTGGCTGCTGTGCGGGACTGCTATTTTCGTCAATAGAGTCCCTGTCCATGCAATGGCTTGTTTGAAATAAAAAACAAGCTGCCTTCACTCGAGCCCCACTATTGCGTTTAATGGGAAATCACGCCTACCTCAAAAACGTCACGTGATTCCACTGGAACATTGGTCAACTGTTATCCCATTTGGGTAATCACTTGCCGTTGTTTCGTTACGGTCACATGGCCTTCCTGAAGTTGGTGTGGCCTTCTATTGCGTGCAATAGTTGGCCTCATGTGAACGTCGCTTTAGACTTTGTTGGTCTTTCATAAATTATTCACTAAAAGGTGAGCCGGCGTTCTGGAATAGGGGTAACGCGTCTTCCCCATGATCTGGGCTTCCCGGGTTCGAGTCCCAGTTCGGGAAAGTTGTTCTATTTGTGAGGTTTGTAAATGCCCTCCCCCAGTAAAAAGGGATTGTTTAAGCGAAGCTATAGCATGTAACTAAGTTGTGCTCTTGGCCCTAGTTGGCCCTACTAAAAAAGCAGGTGGTGCTCACTCGACTTAAATTGCTGGCAGATAACTGTCAGGAGGGCTTGTAAAGTGTCATAAGTAACAACAACTAAAAGGTGAGAAGATTTTAAGATTACATCCTTTAAACCACCACATCATGCTTAGAAAAGGCATCGTGACTTTTTTAAGGAAAAAAGACGAAATTATTTCAAATTGCTGTACTTTCAAACGATTATTTGCAGCTCGAGACCTAACTCATATGATTTAGTTTATGAGTATTGGATTGGATTTCAAGAATCACATGCTTCAAAACCAGCTTTTAACACCATGGATGCGAGCGTAGTAAACATCAAAGTTGCCACGGATTAAACATTTACTATCTGATTGTGGCATCAAAATTTTGAATATTAGGATCCATTAGAATTATCGGTTTCATCATTTGAACTGGATTCAAAATTTTGTCATCTTTTTCCAGTATCTTAGAAAAGGTATTGAAATTTAATAAATCAAATTTAACTTTAGAATTGATATAATTTTTTAAAAATTTTAAGGTGGAATAAGATTGTTTTTGGTCAGATTTCCATGAACTTCGCCAATCTCAAGGAAAGAGAGTTGACATATTACAACTCAGTGAACAAGCAATCACAAAAATTCCCTATAAAGTAAATTTGAAGCACAACGAAGAGTCACGATTAATTCAATTTTGAAGTCAAAATATTCCAATCAAACGACAATGTTTTATTGTTGTGCTATTACAGGTGCTTAATTAACTATAACTAACAACCAGAAATTTGGAAAAGAACATTTAATTAGAATCAGATGGTCTAAGAATTATTTCCGGAAGAAGGTTTTCTTATCTGTAAAATTTTTTAATACATTTCTTGTATTAAAATCCGTTCAGCAACAGCAGAAATTTCATAAAACATCGTGCAACTGTGTACTTTTTTCTATTTTTGTCTTAATCGCCTAGGTCTACGAAATTGAAAAGGAGCTTAATTCTCATCATCTATATCAGAGGTGTCCAAACTTTTCGCGGCACGGGCCGGATCGAAATTAGATCCATGTTATACGGGCCACATGTATATACAAATTGAAAAATATCATTATGAGTAAAGTAGCATTAAATACTATTAATTAATACTGTTTTATTGTAACTTGAAAATACAAAATACTAAACAAACAAGTATAATTATCTAATTATTTTATATAAATTGAAAATTTTTCATGCAACTTCTAATGCGAATGATGAAACTGTTTTTTTGTTGTTGTTGAAGAATGTTTTTATAGTTGGGATCAAAATTTGTTACACCAATCATAAGCAATGACTGCAAATGATCATCAGATAAATTTGATCTATATTTTGATTTGAGATACTTCATTCGAGAAAAAGTTTGTCCGCACACGTAAGTAGTTCCAAACATTGAAATGAATTTGCGAGCAAATTTCTTCAAATTTGGAAACTCTTTTGCATCCAAATATTTATAAATATCTATATAAATAAAATATAATAAATATCTATATAAATAAAATATAATAAATATCTATATAAATATATATAAAAATCTATATAAATATAAATAAAAATCAAGTACAACAACTCCGTTTTGTTGGCCACGTAGTTTTTCGATATACCTTTATGAAAATGAAAAGGTTTGGGCGAAAACATCATTATGTTTTAAAACCCTCCTCGGGCCGGATAAAATCACTTGGCGGGCCGGGTTTGGACACCTCTGATCTATATGATAAATTTGTATTTCAATTTGACATCATTGATTGAGTAGAAAAATTCTTTAATCTAATTCCTTTATTTCGTTTTACTTAAACTAAATGAAGAGACAAACCACAGACTTTATCTCTAGATTCAAAGCCAGTAAATTCTGACTCAAATGTAGCGGTGTCTTTAATCTACGACTGCGGTACCATGGTGTTAAGTTTGGATATATATTAACGTTCCGTTTTGATGCAACCCTAGGGCTAGTTTGGGACGGACCTCGTCATTTTGAACCACGGTCAGATGATGAGGACGACACCTGAGCTGGCACCCCCCCTCATCACCACACCACACCATTGGGAGGACGTTTGGCCCGACAGATTTAAGTGCAAGAAACCCCCTTACACGACAGTTCTTCGGTGGAATCGAGTCTCAAAACTGAAATCCTCCGGTTCCGAAGCGGAGACCTTGCTACCAGGCCACCGCGGCCTGCCCTGGTGTTAAAATCTCGGCTGCAAACATGAGAGTTTCAGGTTCGAAACCCGATTTTACAGAAGAATGGTCATGTAGGCGGATCTGGTGCATGACAGTTAAATCCGTTTGACCCAAAAGTCCTCCCGTTGGTTCAGCGTGGATATTTGTTGAGGAGTTTCCAGCTCATGCGTCGTCCTCGTCATCTGATAGTATCTCGAAATTTATGAGGTCCGTCCGGAAATAACCCTAGTGTCGCTTTAAAAGAATGCGTTAATGCAATTAAAGCCTTTCTTCTGTTGTTATCGTCGTCGTGTCCATGTTAACACGGCAAAGGGTTGCCGTTGCTTCTGAGGGTAAAGATCCCGGAGCATCTGAAGGCAGAAGTCTGACTTCTAGCTCAAATGAAGATGACACACACGTATTCGCTTGCACAACCCCTTTTTAAGGGGGGGCTCATTCATACATCTCACTGATTGAACACAAGGGAAGAACAACCATGCCCGAACCAAGACTCGAACCCAGGACGGCCAGATCACGGGGAAGACGCGCTACTCATAAGCCAGGACGACGGCAAACCTTTTTTCTACATGATTAATATATAGCAATACTTGGGACATGAATTTATTGCAATAATATTTTATTAATGAGCTTTTATTCAATAATTTCTAATTGATAAAAGATTTATGATATGGAAAATGAGTATCATTTCCATTTTGGTGATAAGATATGTATGGAAAATGAGAAAGGTCTACAAGGAATCTAAGAATATAAGATTATTTTGTTCTTTAAAAAGGCTAATTCGAGAAGAATTAAAAAGTAATAATTCATGAAATCGTTCAGTCTGTTAAAATGTATATAATACTGTACATATTTAATATTAAAACTACCTCATAATATTTAAACACATAGTTTGAGCCTTGACCTTAATCATAACCGAGACCTTGGCTACGAGAGAAGTGGTATTGTTCGATATAGAAATAATTACATAAAAAATAAATCAAAATACATAATCGAAAAGAAAAAATAATTAATTGCTAAAATTTTTCAAAAACTATGAGGTATAAAGTGGAAAAAAAATGCATTTTGTTATAAATATGCTTATTTTTTACTTCAGATTGTTTTATCCTGGTTATGGTCGGACGATCATTTCCGTAAATTTGAAAAGGTGCGAAAAAGAAACATTTTACTACTAAATAAAAATCAAAACAAACCGAAAAGTTCTCTTTATCTCTTTGTGTGCATTCTACAGTATAGACAAGGAAGATCTGAAAAAGGCCATTGGTATCGAAATACAACGGTTAACAAATGATTTAGAATAGAAAAATTAGCATTTTTTTCGGGAAATGAGATGCCAAAAAAAAAAAAAAAAAGAAACTATTTTTTTAAATTTGTATTTATTGTTTTTATCCTATCCAGCCTTTCTAAGCATTGCCCTGTTATATCGAAAGATTTGTGTTTTCAAACCTGAGACCAGAAAAAAGATAAACTTTCTTCCTTCCGTGGTTTTTGTCCGTAGGTTAGTTTGTTCAGTTATATTAACATCGCATTTTGAAGCAACACTAGGGCTATTTTGGGACGGACCTCGTCATTTTGAACCACAGTCAGATGACGAGGATGACACCTGAACTTCCGCACTAGCGGGAGGACGTTTGGTCCCGGCGGTTTTAACGTAATCAAGACCTGCTTAAACGGCGATTCTTCTGTGGAATAGGGCCTCAAACCTGCAACCCTCCGATTCCGAAACCGAGACCTTACCACCAGGCGACCGCGGCCTTTTTGTCGGTAAAATAGGTAGATGAAACCTGACCCTAAAGTATGTAAAATATGGGGAGGGGTACGGAAGGTGTTTTCCCTTTCCCTTTAAACTGTAATACTTTTTTCCACGTATAAATTAAATATGTTTTAATAGTCGCCTTGACGACCAGGTGGCTTGCCAGAATTAATATTCGTTAAAATTTTTAATTACATATTTCATGTAACTTGGTCCTAATGGCTCCTTAAATAAAATATTTTCAGGCTTCATATATTTTTTTAGATACATAATTCATACTATTTTAGAAGCCTTACATCGTTCTGCTAAATTATTACACATTTTCTTTTTTATCTGCCTTCCTAAAATTCGAAATAAATAAATAATAAATAAAATTACTTTCCCCTTAATATCTCTAGACTTTTAACAATGTAACCGACCTAAAAATATATAATTTGACAATTGTCTTCATTTAATAGTATTTTAAATATAAATTTAAGTCTTTTCCAATTTTTTCTGAAAAATGTTAATACTGTACTCTGCCGTGTATCCGGCCCTAATGTGGTGGAAGAACAGGCGGAAAACAAAAAAAGCTGGATAGGCCGGAGTTCTATGAATTCATTTTCTTTACCCATCAATATCGGAAGATTAAATATTAATCAATCACTGTTTCTTACTTCTTATTGAATATTAAGCCCCCATTTATCTCACGCTATATAGGATGTGAACGCGGTCACTACCTGGTTAAACATAGAAGTAGTTGCCGGTAACGTGTCGAGTTTAAATAGAAAGCTCTATACTGGTAGTCTATCAACGTTTTTATACTGCACTGCACGTTTACTTTTGAAATGTTTACTAGAGGAAACACAAGTTAAAGGATACAAACTATTCACATTTTAATATAAATTTGGTAATGCCAGAGTTAAATGCAAGGAACACAAAGAAAATAATGACTTAAATCGTATCTTAAGAAAATTGGCTCAAACTGATTTCATTTTTTCATAAATAAATGATTACACAGATATGAAAAGGTATCACTAACGTTGCTCTTTTTTCCATTTACAACTTGCATTTTGTGTACGACACCTAGATTTACTGTGGTTTCCAATGTCTTGGCGATATTGCCAATGCAACAACGCCTTGCATTTTTCATTTAACTATGATAAAAAAAAAATTTGGTCCGATAGTAAGGAAGGCGGATAGTCAAGATCCACATATTTGGGAGTGTACTATACATCGCTTGCTTTTCTGAAATCTATTTCGCAAATAATGATCTGTATATGGGCAGAAAATTAGAATTGCTAAACAAAAACAAAAATTATCATCAAATTTGAGTCCCAAAATAGCCCTAGTGTTGCTTCAACAATGGAACGTTAATATAACTAAACTAAACTATCTTCAAATTTGATAGTATTTTATAATTAACTTTAGTGCTCTTCCAAAATTCTTATATTTTTAAACGCTTAATGTTCTTACGATTCATATAGGAAAACATGAAAAATAATTTTTTTTTAATTCTTAAAATAATGTAAAATTTACTTTATATTTTTCTATTTTCGGAAATTATCGCGAATAAACGGCAAGTGCCAATTTTGGTAACCGTAGATCAAACGGCCTGTTTAGCCCCAGCACGCAAACATGTACTCACTTTATTAAAAGCAAAGATAATCCAGATTCGAGACGAATTCAGGAAGATTTTTTAGACTGCAGCAGGTAATTCGGGACATCTGCTCACTTAGTTGTGACTCATTATGCATTGCTAAAAAAATCAAAAGTTGTTTTTATTTATCCATTATCTAATTATCTCTGACATATAAATAAAAAAAAATGCTATAATCTTCTAAAAACAAAACTAATATGTTTTTTTTTAAAGTCAAACTGACGAGTTTGATTAGAAAACTGATTATATTCTTTATGCTTCAGTGCTTTAAAACACTTTTTCTCCCATTTTTCTTTTTTGTAGAATCTGAAAGAACATATCTTATGTATCATACGAATTCGCAATGATAAATTCTCCCAGTTAGACAATGGAGAGGTGTAAAAGAGCTGTGTGACAAAAAAAAAAAAAAAAAATTATTCCAATGATTTCAATTTACAGAATTTCCCATTGAAGCTTCGGAGACGATTCTAATTACTAACTGACCTTAATCGATATCATGCTACTCAAGGAAACGAAAATGAAAATAAATATTGTTTGCCATTGCATTATCGTCTGCAGCAGAGAGTTAAGTACCAAGCGCAGGAAATTAAACATTTTAATTCTATGCTAGAAGAGGTTATTGATCCTCTTTCGCTATGAACCTATAAATCACATTAATTTTGCAGCATATCTGCGCTCATTTGTGGAAATTTCAAAGGAAGAAGAACGTACCGTAATTAAAATTAGGGATCTTATTTGTATATCGAAAATAATAACTAAATTCTTCTATAAATATTAATATAAAAGTCATATGGACATCAAATGAATATTTTTTGTAATTCTGAGAAATTTCTAACTTTTTTTTTCTTTCTAAAAGTAGATTTTTAGGTATATTCCTATAGGAAGACTACTTATTTTTTTCATTAAAGCAAATGTTGTCAAAGGTTAATAGAAAAGTTTTAATAAAATTTGAAGCATTTTATTTTCAGTGATTTAGAAAATCCGAGAATTCTGCATTGAAAAAAAGAGTATTTAGAATTTAAAAAATTGTTATTTCGAAATATCAACATATTTATTTTTATTTTCGATGATTAATGTTTGTAGTATTTCTTAAAAAAGAATCTTCTAAATTTTTAAAATTGACCAAATTAAATAAGTTAATACTTAGAAATTCTAACTGCATTATTTGAACAGCATTTCAATTGTTTTCTTTAGACTTTAATATTACATCAGATACAAGGCAGTTAGGATAAGAAGTTAACATTAACTTTTACGAATCTAGAATCTATCATTTATTATTACCATTTAAAAAATAAATGCCTTATCTCAAGTATAATTTTCCCGAATAAAAAAGTAATATATTTAAGAATTTTTATTACTGTAGTTTTCATGGAATTAACTGATTATGCGAGACTGAAAATCCATGCAGTTAGTTAATGATTTCTCTTGTTAACCAAAGGAAAAACAAAAATTTTAAGAAAAAATTTAAGTTAACCATTCTACAATAGATTCTGACATTTGAACTGAAGAACATTGACTACTACTTTAACTTTTAAAATTCAGTTTTAATATTTAAAAAATATATTGTCTTTCTATTCTAACTTAGTAATATCACCGTAATGTAGTCAACTTCCCAATGAACAGAAGTTTGACTTTTTTTTTTGCATCTGAATACCAAACAGAGCTGGCCTTCTCTATAAAGTTACCAGATACAAAAAACTTTTGTTGTCCTAAATTTTTTGTAAAGTAAGTGAAAAAAATTACAATCAAGAGCATGTATTACTAATGCATGACTTTGTTTGTGCTAATATAATAATTACATCAGAAAAAAAAATACAATATTTGTACTTGTCTTTTTCGATGCTTAATATAGCAAATGTATTTTAACATTCTATACACATGCTTGAACGAAGATAAATCTTCATTAATTTTAATTTGCTAAAAGAAAGCTTAGCACTTGCTATGGCAACTTACAAAAAAAAAGTTTAACACTATTAATACATTCAGAAATAATTCATCAGAGTTGTTATTTAGAATCTATTGTAGCATGTCTTGTGCTTTATTTACGTTCTTTTCCTTCAAGATCAATTTTCCTGGATTAGGCCTTCAATAAATTTTCCTGCATCTTTGTTATAAAACTTTACAAAATTTAGAAACATTTTTTCTAGTTTAACGTTTTTTTTAAGTTCTTAATATCAATGATTAATTTGAAATCAGAAATACTATTTGGTATGATTTTAAATCTTTATTCTACTTGTACAAAACATTATTGATAACAGTTATAAAAGAATAACATCAGAATTCTTATGCCGAGGTTTCTGTAACTTCTGCTTCTGCTATTTCGTAATATAATCTTTTTCATATTCATTTTTCAGGAAAATGGTCTGAAATATTCTTACAGTACTTTTGTTCCGTCAATAAATGTATTACAATGTGTCCTTAAATTTTGTTTTTCAGTTTCAATTTTGTTGACTAAATTGAAAGATAAATAAAAAACAACTGTATTTGCATGAATAGTGTTGATTTTGGAAAATATTGCAATTAATAGTTTTAAAAATAAAATAAGTAGCATATTTTGCATTTAATCTAAAAGATTTCTAACTTCGGATACCGCAGTTTTATTCGGTTCTTACATCAATAAATTCTTATCGGGCATCACAAGCTCAAACTGTGTATACATTGTTTTCACTAAATCTATTTTGGTTTCCCAAAGAGTGTCGTATAATGGTTTAAAAATAATGTTGAAATATTTTGTGTAGAATTTCTCACCTTTTTGTTCATACAGAAAACAGACAATATAAAGATTGCAATTACTCTCATTTAAAAAAAAATTAATATATGCTGCTAAAAGAGGCATCAAAAATTAAAAGAATGTGATAGGCAAGGAACATAAATTGCAGGCGAGTTTAGAGAAAGTATTCTAGACTATATACCTTTATATTTATCTTTCATGTTGCTGCTGGATGCGGTGGCCTGGTGGTAAGGTCTCGGCTTCGGAACGGGAGGGTTACAGGTCCGAGACTCGATTGCACCGAAGAAACGTCGTGTGAGGGGGTCTCTTGCACGTTAAATCTGTCAGGCCAAACGTCCTACTGCTGGTGTGGTGTGGTTTGGAGAGGGGGGTGCCAGTTCAGGTGTTGTCATCTGATCGTGGTTCAAAATGGCGAGGTCCACCCCCAAATAGCCCTCGTGTTGCTTTAAAACGGGACGTTAATATAACTAAACTAAACTTCATGTTGCTGCCATTGTGCTTCGCCTTCCCTCTGCAAATCTATCACAAGCTCACTTAATGTTTTCATTAGATTTTCTGCTAATTCTTCTTACAGGTTTAACAGCATGCATCATGTTATTGATTTTTTGATACCATGTTTCCTGCCATAATCCACTTATGAAATTAGTAACGGACCTTTTGATATCACAGTAAGCAAGAAGACCCTGCAAAAGCATGTGTGCTCTGCAAAAGTAGCAGATATGTTACGAACTAGCAAAACTAGCAGAGGCTGCAAAACTAGCAGCTTTGTCTGTCAGTTCATTGCCAAAAATTCCGACATGCCCGGGAATCCAACAAAACAAAATGTCGACAATGAATATAATAATTGAAATTGAATCTTTACTAATATTATAAATGTGAAAGTTTGGATGTTTGTGACTCAATCACGCCAGAGCGGCTGAACGGAATTTGATGAAATTTAGCACAAAGATAGATCATAGTCAAGAATAGAATATAGGCAATTTTTTATTCTGGCTAATTGAGTGGCTCCTTTTTTATTCAATAAACAATAACTTTCGTGCCAAAAAGCTGAGACCTAATCCCGACAAAGATAAGTAAGGTTCCAGTTTTTTTTTCCAACGGTAATCAGGTTAGGGTTAGCAAAATTTCGACCAATTATTTCAAAGTTTATTCGAGTTTTTAACTTTCTAAAATTAAGATAAAGTATTTATACAAAAAAGTGCTGCATATTAAATTTAGTATTATCTTTCAATTCTTATAGTGAAATGACATTTACAAAAAGGTTCGTCAAATTACCATGTCGAAATCTTTTCCATAGATATATTTCAACTAGGCAGATAAAGAAATTCAAATTCTTTTGTAATTATTTAGTTGTATCCAAAAGTATAAATATGCCTGTGCATGCATTTTCAGTTTAAAAAATTTAATTGGAAAAAATTAGGCCTAGAACAGCAGTTTCTCCTGCGATAACTTTCAAAAACACATCGTATAAATTTTTTTCCAGAAGTTCTTAAAATTTATAATGTAACAATTTCAGAAATATCAGTTATATACTTTCTTTTCCTATTTTGGATGAATTTTTATATCAATTTTAAAAATAAGTTTCAAAGCAATACTTTCAGTGTCGATATGAAAGTCAGTTCATTTGAACTAATTTTTGAATCGCATGAAACTGTCCTATAAAGCATAAAAAATTACCTTTCTTTCTTGCATATTGACTTAAAAATGAATTTTCCTCCAGTCCGTAACTGTTTCATGTTATTTACATTTACTGCAAATATATTAGATTATTTATTTAATATAAATTTCTTCTCTTTTCTTTCAAAAAATTACAACTCATGTCCTTCATTCTCACATTTTTTCCTAGTTCGAATATTTTTATTCCATATCTGAAATTAATGATTGTAACTTTCATTAATTCTTTTTGCACTGAAAAGCGGTTTTAAAAGCCTATTTTTTCATTACCTTTGGTAGGTCTACATTTTTTATTCTTTTTTAAGCATTTCATTGATTTAAAATTTTTTTTTAAGAATTAAGCTATCCAATTAAGTGACGAAAGTATGAATATCTTCAGCTCAGTTCGAAATATGCACTACTACAGTAAAAAATCCTTTTCCTCATACTATTAACCGATTCAATACTTTAACAATCCACGAACACACCAATAAAAATAATTAACCTCTTTAGATACATAATATTTGGCAAATTTTTAATCTATTAATGCATCAAAATTTAATTCAAATCTGGAATAATAATGAAAGTGAATCGGTGTATATATCTGTTTCAGTAAGTTAGTGCTCTAAAACGCTAATATTTGGTCTAAAGTTACAAACTTGATTCTTACTTACTTTGTAAGTTGAGAATTTGAGCTCATAGAGATTTTTTTTTTGAGTTTTAATTAGAATTTTTCAATTAATTAAAAAATTAGAAAAATATTACTGTTTTCAGTGAACTCTTATAACAGGTTAATTAAAAATTCAACCTGAATTAACTAAATTAATTTGAAGCATTTTCAATAAATAACTCATTAAATATTACATATTCAATAGATTCGTTCTGCATAATATTTTAGCAACTTTAATATCGAAAGTAATGCAAATTTTATAAATCATTGAATTCAGAATATTTGGTCCCTTTTCATTTGGTCAATGTATAAAAATTAGGATAAAATATTAAAATTAATTTTTAATGCACTTTCTCTATTTCTAGTTTTA
>JAPMOQ010037314.1:1920033-1956583 GCA_026543055.1 Argiope trifasciata | reverse complement strand
CAAAGATAACAAAATAACAAATAAAAAGCAAAATTTTATAGAAAACTAATTTAAGTAGGTCATATTTAATTATTATTAAAGTTTAGTAACAAATCTAATTACTATGCTAATCTAATAAAATGTTTTTTTAAAAGTATTATATATTTTATGCTTTCCTGTACTATATTAAAGTATAAAATATTAAATATTGTTATATATAAAAAAAATGCTGAATGCATCAATAAAATGCATGTGCCACAATTTTATTTAAATCTACACATATTCAACAAATCAAACTATATCACAGCTGGCTTCAAATATATGAAAAATAAATTTACATCTCAAGTATTACAGCATTTCAGTTTTCACTCTTTGTCCATCAAAAAAATATTTATCTCATTGACTGTAACTCAGAAATTATCAAATGAATTATATGAACATGTAGAAATATGTAAAATACAATATGCAACAAAATAAAGCTTTCATAATTCAATGGAATATATATTATACAAATGAAAGTCAATTAATAAAAAAACATTTTTATCCAAAAATATGGTAATTACGAAATATTGAATGAAATATTGATCAAATAATCTTTCTGATTGGTTGATATCATTAAATAACATAAGTATAAATTAGCATTTGAATTCAATTAAGTCAGGAGTTAATTGAATTTATATGCTGAATAAGTAAATGAAATATTTTACTTTAGTAATTCTTTAAAGACATTTTATTTTGTATAAAATAATGCTCCATTTACAAATTGCACAATTTTTATGATAATAATATTGCACTAAAAAGGAAGTAGCAGTGCACAAAAATTAAATGAAATTCTTATTAAATTTCAACATGTAAAAGTTTGTCTTGAGGCACAGTGGAGACAGAGAGAAATATTATTAAGTTCAGTTTCAGGGAGATATATTCAGTATATTTCTTTATTATTACAGAATCACATATTTTACTTTTTATTCGTCAAAAAATATTAATTTTTTTGTCAATAATATCAGGAATCTCCCAGATGAGAAGCTTATTATCTGTCAGAAAATCATTTTTTACAGATACATTTATTTCATAACAAATTTTCAAGGCACTATATTCAACAGGAAAATCCATAAATATACATAATAACAAAATATTTCAAAATACATTGAAATTTTTTTATTAGTTTCAAATGGGGAAAATGTATTTATCAATTCGATTTTTATAATCACATAGAAACATTATTTACTGGACGGAAGAAAATAGCTATCAATTGAGTTGGCCAAGTAACATACCTTTGATTTCAGATTCTATTAAATATTTACATACTTGAGCCTAGTGCACACTAAAAATTCTCTTAAATAAAATACTATTATATCAAGGAAGTGTGCAGGTAGAGAGAGGAGTACTGTCTTTGCCTCTACTATTTGATCACAGAACAAAATTGTGATGCCTGTTTCCAATAGTTTTCACGTAACTTCAAAATTGCTTTTAAACAATCAAAGACGATTGTTAATAGCCTTATCTGATGCAATCAATCTGGAATATAATTTGTAGCTTTATTTAAATTGTTCTAAAATTACACTTTAAGGGAAGAGGGGAGTTCTTTACCAATTATTTAATTAAAAAAAATATACATGTTTCGTGGATAACAGTCCTATAAGTGGCAATTCCTATTTAATATGTCAAATCAAATAGGAAACAAGTCATTTCATGTGGAAGTCAGTGACCTTGCATGACATAAACAATGGACGTCTATTGAAATTTTGTATTTTATGTAGTTGAGTTTCTTACTGCACTTGCCATGGACAAACCTGCTGTTATGAAGACAGCAATTTAAGTCGATAAGGAGCATCTCTTGTTTTAATATATCGTTTTGTTAATTATATAGAATATAACTTTATGTATAAATCTTAGCAATAAATAAAAATTTTGCATTTAAAATGTGTTTTATTTAAGAATCACATCTAATTTAATACGTTTATTCCTTCAGTAGACCTATAGGTTACTGAGACAAATTATATTTGAGATTTGAAAGAATTCATTGATTTTAGATTTTCCAGTTTACCACCAAAATGCCACTGGCTTGCATCTTCATTCCATTTAGAGTGATGCAGACAACATGTGTATATAACAAATGCTTATCATTGGTGTAATGTAAAAGATCAGTTGAATGTTTATGAAAATACTAACCCTATTGCCTTGGATTATAGTTCATATTACAAAATTTGTTCCTAGCTTCTTTAATGAAAATTATTAAATTAACTGATTGAAAAATACAATCAATTAATGCCCTAAAGTCACCAATGTATGTATTAAACCTTTGGAAATATTCATAAACAAATAATTACGTCAATACATTTTCAGGGAATTATTCATAATCACAATTGTCATTTGCTTCAGAAAACAATAACAACTTAGCACAATGATGATTTAAAGAGGGTGAGAAAAGAAAAATGCAAACTTTGCAACATTTAACAATAAAATAAAAGACACAAATGTTTACAATTTTAATTATGTAGAATACATTGATATGATAAATTTATTTTTTATTCCTTTATATATGAATATATATATTATGTGTGTATTGCAACAATCTATTACTTTATGCATTCTAGCACTAAAAAATCTTTCTGAATAGATTTTTTAAAATTTATTTTAATTCTTGCTAATGAAAGTGAAATCTAACGATGTGTTATTAATTAATATGTGTTCAAATTATATTATTTTTTTCATAAAAATATTTAAAAAAACCAGACTAGATAATTCAATTATGAGATCATTACAATAATAATGAAAATAAATCATACAGACTAGAATGCATAACATTAACTAAAGAATTATCATACATAAACATGAATATTAAAAAAAACATATAACAGACTAGAATATTGAATTAACAGATTAAAACACAAATATTAAAAATAAATATAAAAATAATAAAATTCATAAAAAATGACTATTAAATTTGACTAATAAATATTTTCAACAATATTATTTTTCCATAAATTAAGTAAATTTATCTGCATAATTTAAATAAATTTGCAAAGTATTTATTAAATTACATTGATATTGGAACTTTTTCAACAATACAACTCTGAATAAAAATTTCTTTTAAAACAGCTGACATGTAAAATTAAATATTTCTTTGAGAACTTTTATAATTCTGATTACTTAACTACAAAATTATAATTGTCTTAGGATCAAGAAAATAAGATGAAAATGAAATGAACTAAAAATTTCTGATTTAATATCTGTTTTCAACTGATTGATATTCTTCTTCGATTTCTTCATTATCTGACAGATCATCAGATTTTTTAGTGTCCAAAAAGTTAGATTGGACATTAGGTTTTAAATCTAAAGCTTTATAAATAGCCTTTAAATTATCTACTTTGATATAATATGGTAGATTAACATCAGGCATTGTGTTTTGCATTTGCTCCAAAATGGAATAAGCAACTTTGTAATTTTCATGTGAACAAAAGTGCTCTATTAGAAAACCATAAATATCTCCTTTACGAACAGCTGCATCTACATTATCTAGATGAAGGAGATCTCTACATTGTTTCACTGCATCTTCAGGATTACTTTCATATAATTGTCGAATATCCACAAATTTTTTCACAGTTTCTATTTTTATTTTGAGGTTTTCAAGTTTTTCTGAGTTTGCACTTCCTGGAGCTTTTGAGAGACTTTTATAAGCTTCTGTTAGTGCTTCTAAAGCTTTTTCATAATTCTGATATTCATCAATTTCATCTTGAGCATATGCTTCATAAAAACTAGCAAGAAGATCTAGAGCTTTACCTTTTGTATAAAAAGTTATTATATGTTTGATTATATCCCCACCATTCCTCCAGTCGAGTGTTTGCAAGTAGTTTGCTGCCATGACATATATATCTCTTTGTCGAGATACATTTGCAAAGAAAATTATTCTTTCTGTATCTCCTGATTTTAAAAGTGCTTTCATTGCTTTTATCTTATCCCCAGCTTGAGTAAATTTCTTAGCTGCTAAATGGTAATTCTCCTGTATCATGCAGGATTCTCCAATTTTCTCTAAAATATAATTACGTAACTTTTTATCAGTATCATTTTTATCCAAAGTAAACTTTTCAGCTAATTCTTCATTTATAGTAACATTGTTTTCAACACAAAGGTTTAGAGCATCTTCATATTTTTTAGCCATTATGTAAAGATTTACAGCTGTATCAAATTTACCTCTCTGAATAAAAAATTCAGCACAACGTTGAAGCAACAGTGGATCAGCATCAGGTGGTAATTCTGTAGCAATTTTTTGTAATAAATCATACTCTCCTTCTTGAAAAGCTAATTCAATGGCATATTCTAAATTTCCTGACTTATGGTAAAGCGAAATTGCATTTTGCATCTGACCTTGCTGCTGAAAATATTGTGCCACATCTGCTTTTTCTTCTGGGCCAGCCATCATTGCCAAATTCATAAGTTGCTCTTCCATGTTATTCTCTTTGCATATTCTAATGGCATTTGTAAATGCTCTAGCTTGAGTGAAAAAATGGATTGCCTCTTTGATATTGTCTTGGTTTTCAAATTGTCTACCAAGGTGAAAACAAGCTGCTCGATTGCCAGTTTCATTTGCTATTTCAGCAGCTTTTTCCAAATTATTACAATAACAGTAAAGCCGCACTAATGACAAATAATCTTCAGCTGTTTTATAATAATGTAATGCTGTTTCCATTTCATCAATACTTTCTAAATATTGAGCCCACCATCTGTGGATTTCAGGATCTTTACTCTTCTGAACATAGGCTTCAAGAGCTCTTTGATCTTCAAAAAGCATTCGTGGCACTTCAAAATGATGTGTGCCAGACTTTTCATAGAATTTTATTGCAGCATTCATTTCACCCTCCCTTTCTAAGAAATTAGCATAGTTGTAAAAAGTATCTCGTAAATGTATGCGATCTTTTTTCTCAGCAACTTCCAATGCTTTCTCCCACTGTCCACGACTTTGATATATTTTATTAATCCAGTCATATCTACCACAGCTTTTAAACAACTCTTCTGCTTCGTCATACATTTCTAGGTGTATTGCAAGTATTCCAACTTTAGTTTCAAGTTCAGGTTCATTTTCAGCATTCTTCAAAGCTCTTGCTGCATAAGTATGACCCATTTTACCTACACAGATTTTTGCAACATCCAAACGTTTAGTTTTCACACACATACGAGCCATATTGTGCCAGACAGATTCTGATTTAATAGCTTTTATAGCAAGAAATGCTTCATCAAAACAGCCAACAGCAAAATAATAACTGAAATTTAACAATGCATCCTTTATTGTTTTATCACAGTCTTCAAGTCCAATGAAATTTTGCATCGTTTTTCGCTGAACTAGAGTTTTATGATTTTTCACAGAAGAGGATTTAGCAATATCATCAGATTCTTCATCAGGCTTTGCTTTTTGCAGTATAAAAAAGTGTGGAATCTTCACTCCTAAGAGATTGGCTTGATCTTCTTGTAACATGAAATAATCTTGGATTATCAGTATTTTTTCAGGTGTTACATATAAGGATGCAATTATTGATTCAGGTTTTTTTTCAATTTCAGAAAAACTGTTCTTTTTATTCAAAAGTTTCCTAAAGCTATTACTAGCTAAATTTTTCTTCAAAGGCAATGGAAGTAATTTTGCTTCACAAACAATCATTCTTGGGTCCTCCTTGACCCACATATGCTGCACTGGATAACGACCATTAATGGCTTGACCAAATTGATTCCCAGCCAAAGCTTCATTATCTTGATCAATTCCCTGACCAGTTGCAAAGTCAAATCTTGATACCACATTCTTTTCTGTATCCCACACATATAAAGAAGAATCATGAATAAAGCCAGTCTTAGTTTTGATCCTTGCTGAAAAACTAACTTTGTTTCCTTTGTTATTACATTTGATGGTAGCAATGTGTTTATCTTTCAGCACACTTTTTACATGGTTTGAGGTAAGTAGTAGTTTTGCTTCCCTACCACTAATGTCCCATAATTTTATTATTCCTGATGTAGATGTAGCAACAAAAAAGTTCCCACAAGCATCCATGACAAATGGTTCTCCTTCCTCTTTGGTAAATGTAAAATATGCTTTTAAGGTACCTTGGAAAGTTTTAATATCAATTCTTGTATCATTAACTATATAAACACTTTGATCATGCAAAAGAATAGTTTCTGATGCTGGTGTAAATGTGCCAAGGTGCATAGTCTTTTTATCATCAAAATTAACTTCATAAAAAATAAGCTTATCATTGCAGTAGAGGGCAACAATATTTTTACTCAAGAAAACAGCCTTTATTTCTGTTTCTGTAAGAAGATGCACAGAAAGATCACGTGAAACAAGCTCAATAACTACTTGACGAGCAGATACTTGAACAGCTGAAATTCCATCATCAAATGCAAAACACATCTTTTGCTTTGATATTATGTAGACATCCGATGTTGTTATAAGTCCCATTACTTCTAGATTTTCACACCATTCAAAATTCCTAATGTATCCAGAGACATTTAGTATATCTTCTACTTCCCATATTATATCATCATCATCTTCTTTATACATTAAATACCAAGAAAACACATACCCTTGATTGGTACCAGCTGATAAAATGTTCTTACTGGCTAAGAAAGAAATAGAAGTTATTTGATGAGAAGGGGCAGTAGATGGCAATGTTAATGTAGTGCTTCTACCAAATTCTACATTCCATAAGTGAACTGAACTTTCTCCAGCACTAACAGCGAGTAATCCATCTCCAGCCCAAGTCATAACTGTTTCTGTATTTCTTCCACTCAGCTTAATTTTACCCAGTTCATTTACAGCTCCATCATGATTAATAGTAAATTGAGCCAATATTAAAGATTTAGAAATAACAATCAGTATATCTTTTTCTCGATAATAAGCAAGGTAACAAATGGATGTTTCCATTTGAAGAACTCCTTCACAATAACCACTGCTCCTCACATAATAGACAATTCCAGATTGGCAACCAACAAAGAGATCAAATTCATCATCTCTTGCAAAGAAGTGCAATTTGTTATCATAGGCTCCATCATCCTGCCAACTTGAGAACATATTTAAAGCCTTCTCATCACCGTCAACAGCTGCTCTAGCCAAACGACTTATTTCGCTATCATTACTTACACTGTTTGAATTGCGGAATACTATATCAATAACTGTGTATTTTAATGGACGGGTAAATAAAATTTCTAAACTTCCTCCAGCATCAAATTTCCATACATTCAGAATTCCATCAATATCACCTGTCACAAATATTTTCCCATTTTCATTGAATTTTAAAATAGATATTACATTGTTATGGTGCTTGGAGAAAGAATAGATTTCTCTTCCACCCAACTCACTCCATATTGATAAATCACCACTTTCCCACCCTATCAGTAAGCACTTCTTAGTTGGATGCCAAGCCATTGCTGTAACTTGAATACCCAATCGAGAAGTGATTTTACTTCTGATTACTGTGCTGTCATCTTTATACATGCTGACAAGACCACCAGAGCTGTCATCATATGATGCACAAGCCATAATAGGGAAGCATTTGTGCCAGGATAACAAAGTTTTTTGAGGCCCACCGGTGGGGTCATCTATCTTTTTATCTATATATAAAGCCATTTTATAGCATTACTGACACATCGTAAATATTAAAGTCAAAATATTATTTCAAATAGCAATGACATTTTTCTCTTTCGTCTTTAAAAATTCAAAAATATTAGAAAACTTAATGCAACTTAACTATTCTTTTTTGGAAATTTGAGCTTAATTATTGGTATTAATTGCATTTTAATCAGTCTGCATGGAAATACTAGATAAAACTCTTCAAAATATTGAAGTAGATGCCATTTTAAAAACAATTTGTTGACGGCTGAATCGGTAGAATTCAGCTTCCCTGTCTATTGCATATAAATACCTTAGCAACTTCATAGCAACAGCAAACAAAACACAATGTAATGTCAAAGTTACAGTGATGTGAAAGTAGGAAAAACGATAAAAAGCGACAATCAATTTAGTTTTATTTTATATCTGCAACCTAAGAAAAAGGGGGAGGAGCAAATACAAACTCTGTAATTTTATTGAAATTTTCTGTAATTCTTTTTCCTTCAAGGCTCATTTAATTTACATGTCAAATAATTATATTCCGCTATTTATAAAATATTCTATATTCTTTCAAATTATGAAAAGTAGATTAATTTAACTTCTATGAGTCTAAAAAATAATTAGATGAGTCTAATAACATTTTAAGGAATTTTCTTTGTTTTTAATACAAGATGAAGATTGATTAGTTGACTGATATAAATAGAGGGTGGCTCATAATCTGTCATGGCTTGCACAACGCACATTTGTTTGCCAACAGTCAGATTGACGTGAAATTTCGCCTTTCGTTCTGTTACCTTCTTGGTGTTTGTCATTAATTGAGGGGAACAAAGAACTAAACCTTTATGGATTAGATTATTGTTATATATACAATAAAATGTTACAGTTTTTGATATTAATATTTTTTGTTGGTAAGTAAAATTTGAGTTTAATTTCTTTACCGTGTAACTCTTTTATGGCACATTATTTAGTACTTTAAATGTAATCAAAATCTTGATTAGGTGTTTCTATATAATCATAACTTTCATTTAATGAATATATTCTTTATTAAATGAAATGAATTTATTAAATGAATAAATGTATTCTTTATTAATTTTAATCCTTGATGAATTTTTAAGGAAATATAAATATTAGTGCCATTCACGTTTTAAGAATATGAATTTTTGATTTATTATACACGAAATATTCTAAAAAGGTTATATAACTATATCAGTTTAACTGTGCTGTTTTATTTCATATATAATTTTAATTTTAGAATTTGTAAGAAATAGAAGAGAACAAATATTTTCATTTTAGGAACATTTATCATTTCTTTGTTCTCTTTGTTTCATTTTTTAAATATTATTATTGAAAATTTCTGGATGCTGTAGGGACATTTTGAATAAAATTTATTTATTTATTTATTTTTGTTCAGTTTAAAAATGTAAATAAGAGTATTTAAATCTTGAAATAATTGCTAGTGAAGTTAAAAGTGTTTGGAGAATTTTGTCAGATTGGTTTTAAAAACAAGTTTTAGGAAGTAATTAAACAATAAAAATGCAATTTATCTATTTTCTGTATTTAATTCAAATTTTTTAATGTGATTTGATGCTTCATAAAGTCGCAGAAAGAAAATTATGTTTTTATCAAATAAAGCTTCCTATCTTTATGTATAATATTATTGCAATAAAGCCAGGATTCTTAATTTATTTTTTTAATTCATGTATTAACATTCAATCTATAAATTTTTTCTCCTAATTAAAAAAATATTACAGATCTTAATATTATTAGGTATTATTAAATATTAAAGTACTTCTTTTCACTTGTAATTGAAATTTGAATGCAAGTATTTGAGTAACATGTAAAGTTCTCCACAGTGTTTTAAAGATAAAATTATTGATTAAAGATGTATCTTTACAGAATAAAGGGTAAGATATGTAAAATATTCACTGATACAAGGAATATTTTCTTGCCTTAGTTTGATAAGCATAAAAACTTAATCACCTCCTGAAAGTAAGAGGATGTATCAAATGTTTCATGATAAGTAAATATTTTCTGTTTTTTAACAGACCAAAGAAAAGTATGGTGATAAATTGCAGTAGTTTTATTTGTATTTGATAACTTAATCTAATCCTGACTTTATTTGTCTGCATTTTATCTCGCTTGTGTAAATGTACAAATAAAATGAAGTTTATGAAATTTAATGAAACAAATGCTGAAAATCCTAATCAACCCACTAAAAGTTAATTTTTATTTCAACATTTTTGGATAAAGAATATTCTATTTATTTGTTGAACTTATTTTTATTAATATTGTAGTTTTACTATAATCAAACTAATTAAAAAAAGAAAAGCTGTTTTCGAGATAACTTTTATCTAAATTCATTCATGCTATTCAAGATGAGGGAAATTCTTATTGAAATAAAGAGTTGCTATTTAAACAGCACTTGAGGATTGTACAAGATGCACAGGCTTATCTGGGTATTTGATATCCAAAAATGCCTTTCATACTATTTAATGATTAAATTCTGAACATTATTTTGCAATTGTATGTTCATGATTAAACATTTTTTGAATACTTTTCATTTTTTTTATTAAAATGACAATATCTATTTTTCTGAAGGTCAAAGCAAAAAGAAGTCTTGTGTCATTTTGAATTTGTATCTATAAATAAATTCATCTATTGGGGAAATAATTAGCTGTGATTAAGAAAAACATTATTGGATTTTGTAATCAGGGCCAGCCATCTGGGGGCTTGCGGCAGTGCCATGCGTCCGAGCCCCGCTATTGAGGGGGGTCCTTGATTAAGAATTAAAGTAGTGTTCTGAACAATAATAGTGTTACCCATCCAAAAAGTTTACAAACTTATTTCCATGTGGCTGGCTGTGCATCGACTGATGTTTTTATTAGACAAAGATCGTTTTAGACCACCCTGAGTTCAAAAATATTTTCGATAATATTAATATATCGATATTCGTTCGAAAATATTCGCGATATATTTGGAAAATGTCTGTCAGTGAAAAAGATTTTTCAAACGTTTTGATTTAATCGGTTGAAATTTGTATATAAAATATGGTTTTTACACCGAATTTGCAGATTTCTATCAAATTTGAATAAAATCTATTTAGCATTTTTACTATTAGCATATATCGTGTATCCTGGACCAGTCTGTACCCGATTAATCCCTGGTAGATCGTTAATAGTATCCTAAAATCGAATTTGTGTTTTAAATGCTTTTTTTTCTCGTACGATTGAAACAAAAATTTCATCCGAAACTATACTAGTCACAAAGTTCCATACAAAATTTGATGCATCTCATTTTTGAGTTATCACATTTCCATGTTTCTAAGAGTACCGACCCGTTGGTTGAACTTGGCTAAAATTTGATAGATATCTACACCACAGATGTTAAATGTATGTACCGAATCTTATCTATCTAGCTCTGTTCGGTTTGTAGTTATCGTGTTTACATATATTCAAGCAGCAAGACAGAAGAACTTCCCCCGAACACAACAAAAGTTAATATTTCGTAACTATTGTACACAAGGCTTTCTATGGCTCGACCAGTTTATTAGAGAATATACGAAAAAAGTTTTAATGAAACCATTGCCATTGGTTTGAAATGAGATTTTCAGGAAAATTTGAAATTGTTTTATAATTTAAATGGACTTCATTTTCAGAGTTCCTCTGAAACGAAATTTAAAAATGACCTTGAAAAAAATTATTTTTGAATTAATAAAAATGTTTACATGCGTCAAAGAAAATTAAAAGCGTTAACTAAAAAATTAAGTCGAGGAAAATGGAAATAAAAGATTTCTGATTCGATTAATCAAGTATATTCCGCATACTCTTTTATATATTTATGGAAAATTACTATAAACATTTTCTTAAAAAAATAACTTTTAAAACAACTATTTTTTTAAAAAAAAAATAATAGTAATAAAATTATTTTTAAATATAATTTATAATAAATATTAAAAAAAACAACTTTAAAATAAATTAACTTTTATTTATTTGAATGTTACAGTATAAATAAGTTTTGAATATGCTGTTAATGTGATTTTGATATTGTTATCATTTAATCTTTCTGTTATCAGATAGAATTTTATTGCCCTTTCAAGTATGAAGTCGATTATATCTGCGAAAGACGGGGAAAGGACATTAATAGTCAACGAACATATTTATTTAGGGCATCTATTTTCACAATCTTTATTTCTAACTAGTCATCTCGGGCGACCAATTAGTTCAACGACAATATTGATTATATTTGATATCAGATAAAATTTTTATTTCATGTTCATGATACCGCGAAATTGCTTAACATTAAGACTGTATTCTTTTATTCGTTTTGGTTGAGATTTGTTTATAACTTCGGAACCGGAGGGTTGTTAGTACGAGGCCCAATTCCGCCGAAGAATCGCCGTGTAAGCGGGTTTGGTGCACGTTAATTCCATCGGGGCTAAACGTCTATCCACTAGTGTGGTGTGGAAGTTTGGCGAGGGGGGTGCCAGCTCAGGTGTTATCTTCGTCATCTGACCGCGATTCAAAATGACGAGGTTCGTCTCATCATAGCCCTAATTCGCGACATCTAGTACACATTGTGTCTCGCATAAAATCTCATACTGTGTCCTACGGAATCACTCCATTGTTGCTCATTATTTTTACGCTGATAATGTATTATAACTATTACTTTGATAAGACTGTAGTGAGATTCTATCTAGTGACAGTATAAAAAATAATTTTAAAATGGGGAGGAAAAAGCATCTGTTTAAAAAGCGGTGGTTCCTTTTTCAATGCTTTTTTTAAATTTTTTTTTTAAAAAAAAAGCCTATCTTTCATTCTTTTCCTCGAGGCAGAAAAGGGAGGGGGAAAGGAACAATTTTCTATGCAATTAAAACTAAAATACAATTGGATTTGGCGGAAGATTTTGGCGGCTGGCATCTTTCAAAGGCAAAGATATCCGGCATTGTGTGTTGGTTTGATAAAACGTAATTGTAAATAAACACCAATCATGAGCATACAAGTGTAATTTCAATGCGGTAGATTTCTTTTTATCAATCTGTTGAACTTCATTTTGTGTCGAAATATTCTTAAAATACACTCAAAATGCCGCGGATTATTTCGTTTGATAATTGATTCCAAAATTCTTAGACAAGTTCAAATGTACTTACTTATCTCAAATCTCTCGTAATAAGCGAAGGAAAAGGAGAGATAAAGGGGCTTTGAGAATATGGTGCCCACACTCTGAACTGATTGTATGCTTTTTATCATATGTAATTTTTTTTAACAGAAAAAGAAATTTTTTACGGTACTGGAATATTCTTTAACGTATATTTTTTAAAATTACAATGGCCGACATCTTCTGTTATCTGCCGGTACTTCTGTTATGTGTAAATTTTATGAAATTGATTCTTCTTGTGCAGCTGCATAACGTTATTTAAAAATTGTCTGATTTCAATGCTGGATGTATTAATTTGGAAGGTTCGTCATTTGAAGTTATAAAATACCACAATTCAACCGTTATTACTTTTTTATTTTCTTCATAATTTTTTAAAAAAATTCCTTATTTTTAAATTTAAAGAGTTTTTAAGAGGGAGGGTATTAAATATCGTGAAACATCATCAGGAAGTTGGCAGTCTGAAAAAATAGAGCACATCTTAAGTTAAATAATTTGCTTTATTAAATTAATGTCACATCGGGATGTTACTCAAGAATTGTTATTGCAGATAGGCTTCTCAGTTTTGAGTAACTAATCGTCTTGCTGACCAACTTTGATTCACCCCATTAAGCTATGTATATAGATAGCATAAAAAATCATGTTATTTGACACTGTGCAGAAAATAAGTATTATTGAATAAATGTATTGCTTATAACTGTATGCATTAAAATTATAATCTGCGGATTATATGTTAAAGAACATGAAAACGTCGCTATAATTTTTACTAATAATCTGCTATCGTGGATTATATGGCATTGGTGATTTGTTCTATCTGGTTTTTTTAGAAGTAACTTTTTCTGATAATACGCAGAAAATTATGGCACTACAGAATAAAAGCAGAAGCTGAAATCCTATTTTTGGAGCCAATGTCCAAAGAAAACAATTTTATTAATTTAAATATTAATAAGAGCACACAACTGAATGTTGCAATGGATAAATTTGAGTTTGATCAAAACATTAAATATATAGTAACATATATATATAATGTGATGAATATAGATATAGCTATATATATAGATAGATAGATAGCTGTGATGAATATAGATATATATAACCGCCTTGTCTGGTGTTTTATTCAAATAGGGTAATTTAGAACAATTAACCAAAAAACTAAATTTCCTAATTCATTTAAAGGATTATTGTTAAAACTATGTTTTGCAAGCAACATAAGCTAGTAAAATTTAACTTCAATCTATCACATTTACAAATTGTGTATTGCATTTAAAAATTTTATTAAAAATTAAGATAAAAATTGTACGCAAATTTTTGAATTCTTAAAATGATACAAAAGGCATTTTTGTGAAATAATTGCTTATGGTCATGAATTTCCATAGCCATTACCTATCTGACGATGATTACCCCCCCCCCTTTTTTTTGTAACTTATTTATTTACATTTGACTATTACCGATTCGACGATAAGTAATAAGAACGATTTTTGTGACTCATATCTTGACATTATACATATATAGGCATTATACACATGAACTGACATTCTGTTTTTCAAAATTACATGTCTCACCATTGTAGAGATATTTGTTTCACAATGTTGGTTTTGATTGTGATGTATTATGATGGTAGTACTGACGAGATCTGGAGTCTTGGAACTTTCAGTTCGGTCCTGAAACCAAGTTGTTATGGATCGTAATATGTAATTTTTCCTTTTTACTAAAGAATCTTGATAAACTAAAAGAGCTCGTTTTCTTAAAATGATCTCCCCCTGCAAAAGATAACCTGAGTGAAATCTGTTACTTCCATATGAGTGTCGAGGTGCGATATGTTAAATTTCAAACATTAATTTTGTTAAGTTTCCGCGTAAAATTTTGAAAAGCAGTGATAAAACAAAATAGTATTAATTGGAACAATATAGTTACTATTATTATTTTGCTTGCATTCTATTTCTAGGAATTCCGGAAATTATGATCACTCAGATCATAAGATAGATAAGCTAACAGCGATTAATCTTTGTTTTTGTTTACGTAACTTGCGACTTCATCCTCCTGCATGCTTTAGATATATTGCGTGGTTTGATTAATAATCATCGTCACTTTAGCATTGTAGCTATTATCGCTTAGGATAAATCAACTAATATTTCCAGATTTCAAATAAGCTGGAATAGTTTGGAATTTTTTAAATTTTTGTTCCGAATTTAACTTTTTCCCAGATTGCCTCAATCTTTATTTTCACATATTATTTGCCATGGTTAAATTCATAAAAAGAAAGGAGATTATTTTTACGTACAAAAATTTCTTGAATAATTCTTTCCAAATTTTTAATAAACATCAACAATATTCTTGTGCATAGAAAATATAGTCATCCTAATTTGACTGGAGGGTGGGAGGATATTCCGACCTCACCCTAATAATTTACTTTCTGTATAAGAAGCATAGAAGAAATGTTGTGATCATCAAAACAATTTGAACTCTAGGCTTAGGCGAATCTCCTCATTTAAAACCCCTCCGAAAAATACATTTTTAGCATTATGTTGGGTTGTTAGTCTGTCTGTCTAATGAAATCTCAGTCTGCTAATTGTTATTATTGACTTACATTTAACTAATATTAACCCTTCACTACCAATTTTTTAAAATCTCTATATCTGCAATCGCTTAAAAAATGAGGATAAAAGCTTTTGTATTAGACAAATCTATTCGGTTTTTTCAAATGTTTTTTGAACCCCCGTGGCCAGGGTCTGACTATGGCAGGGGCATACGGGGCAGTTGCTACGGGCCCGCACATCAGCTGGGGCCGCCAAATCGAAAACATCAGAAATAAGCTCTATGCTCTTCTATTCACGGTGTATAACAGAAATAGTGTAGCTGATGGGACCCCAAAGAAATTTTTGCCCCTGGCAGCAACTGGACTTAGTTGGGCCCTGGCCATGACTACGACATGACCAAATACCCTCCCTCCCACACAAAACTACTTTTACTTGGATCTATTTTTTTAAGCTGATTTTAAAAGGTTAGTGGGATGATGTGTATGTTCCATTGGTAGTCAAAGGATTGAAAGGCCCCTTACCAAATTTTAATCGATAAATGTCAGACGTCAGGTAATTTGGGCGGTAGTCACAAAGGCAGATTGTTTAGGAGTGTCCTCCGATTTTTTCCTGTTTTATGCTCACGACATTGCTTAACCAGAAAGTTATAGTTGCAAATGCATGAAACTCTGTTAAGCCTGTCTATGAATCCGATAATTCAAAAATATTCTGATCTAGGCTGCTGTAATTAGCTAGATAGAATTGCGATGAAATATGTAGATTTTTGTCACATTTTGAATGAAATCCATTCATTGGAAGTCTGTCTAGTTGTCCCAGCATTAATAAATTTGATCACTACAAAACTCAAAGTCGTTGATGTATACAGTTTGGTTCATAGGCTTAGCTTTTAAAATATGGATACAGATCAAGTTTTGGACCAGATTCGTCAAATTGGTGGTCGTTTGTCGGTTTGTACTGCCGAATGAATGGAAACGTACTTACTAATAAACATAATGACTTAATTCAATAAAATTCGATTTCTTATTTTGTGACTATAGCTGAAGTTTTATATCAAATTTTGGAATCAATCGATAGCTAAAAAGACATTAAAAAATACCTATTCTCGTGATAATCAAAATGATTGATTCAAACCAAAGATTTGTATTTCATTATTATCATTCACCAATGTCATGCAAGGAATATGTGGCTTTACTCGAGGTTTACAATTTTATAACTTTTATTGGAAAATTTGTTAGATAATATAGGGGAGATCAACTTCGCTGGTATGAAGATGGGGACGGCATATGTAAATAGTTAATTCATACGAATGGCTAAAAATAAAAAATAATTAGCATAAATTGACAGCCCTTGGGATTTTTATAGTATCATATACTTTCAGAAATGTAATTTTTAGATCTTATTATAAACTACAATTCAACTTATTAGACTTTTAATTTTTGACATATTTCGGCTTGAGTGTTCTATGTATAAAGCGACTAATCGTCCTAATTAGTCATTTTATGGTTATTGATTGCTCTTTAATTCGACTTGATCCCTAAACCTTGGAATATCTGTTGTCAATGACAGTCTAAATTGACCACTTGAAGGGTGTTCAAAATTGTTTAGTGTATTGTTTGGCCAGTTAAATAACTGCAAATGTAATTTTTAATGTATTTATAAGTGATCTGCTTATATCTATTACTATATAGTGAGTACAGTTAGTACTATCTACTACTGTCTCTGAGTATAATTTAGTATCAAGCACTACTAATTTAGTGTTTTTGATAATTAAATTGTTACGATTTCTCTGTATGAAATACTTTTTGTATTTCTTAGTACAGAAACTTGCATAACAATATTGACCAGTAATGTGATTTTTAAGTTTTAAAATTTCAAAATAGTTCATACTCTGATCGAAGTTTAGGTAATTTGATCACTTTTAATAAAACCTTATTTGGTAGAAGGTTTACATTTAAAACCTGAATGGAATTGTTTTGCAGTTTAATTTCAACATTTGTTGGGCTTTTTTATAGTTACAATCATTCGAATTTTTGTTTCGCACTTGAGTCGCCATTTTATTTCAGATGCGTGGAAAAATCATCGGAAAGTGGAGATGAAAAACATATTTACTCCATGAAACACTTGTTAGAAGTTCATTGTGTTTGCTCAGGCTCATATTTAATAATTCTTCTGTTTTTATTGCCTCATGCAAACGTGATGTTTTGGAAATTAAGACCAATGATGTCATACTGGAGGGTTGTTGCCATTCCGCATGCGATAAATGTTTCATTTTTGAACATTGGCTTTTCAGTTTTCTTTCTATTTTTTATTTAAAGTGTAAGCTACTGAGATTCAGAATTAATTTGCAAATTGTCTTTGATATTCAGTAGTTGTAACAACAGTTTTATTGTTTCGGATTCAGTTATGTTGATGCTGCAATTTTATTTACTCAGCTTCTGAAGTTCTTATGGGTTGTAATGTTGCGAATGTTAAAAACAATGCATCGCGCATTTATGTATTTTTTATGAAATGTTTTGCTTTTTCTAATTAATTTTGAATGATTTAAGGATCAGGTAATAAATGGAAATTAAAATTATTTGATGCTGATAAAATTAACAAATAAATATACGGCTATTTATTTTTTATTCATTTAATAAATAAAAATTTAAAACGCAAGTTTTCAATTTACTTTCCTTGTATTCTTAACTTATCTATTAGGTGCGTGTTTGTACTTTGATTATTTTTTTCACTGTAAAAGGGTATTTATCGAGAAAAATTGTTATTATATATCATTGTTTTCCACAATTTTCAACAACTTCTCCCATTTTCGTCCAATAAATATTGCAATGGATTGTCTTCGAATTTTTTTAGTCCACCTGGCCGTTCATTGTCAATGATATCGAAATCGCCACTCTTAAATCGTTGAAACCAGAACCGACAGTTGGGATAGGACCGAACAGCATCGCCATAATGTCTAAAATAATCTGATAGTCTTCGGCAGCAGATTTCTTCAAATGGGAGGAGGATAAAAAAAGCAAAGCATGTCGAAAATGCAATTTGGAGCTTTCCATGACCATTGTCGTTTACATAGATACTTCGCATGATTACCAATAGATGTCACTGATTAAAATACAGACAAACACCTAATATGTTGAGATTTATTCAATTGCGACTAAAAAAGAAATGCTAAATATTCGATATATTTTCTCCTGTTTTTTCTACATTAAAAGAAAAATCCCCTGCAACTAGGATTTTTATTTTCTTTCAAATCGTGTACCCTTAAAAAAATTAAGCGCGTCATGATTATTTTCATGAATTTTTAATTGCTGCCTATTCCTATTACTTCATCTCAAACTTGCTTTTTGGGATCGTGGTACAAATAATTAGTTTTATAAATCTTTAAATAGATCAGTATTACAATGGCAAAGAGATGTTAGTTAAGAAGTTCCATTTTGAACGCTCTCTCATACCTCCGCATCAAATCTGAAAGATCTGAATCTACGACCCAAAGTTTTTAAGAATCATATTGGTTGCCTTAATTCCAACAGTCTTTTTCGTAAATAGTTTTGAACAATTTTTAGCACCATGCTTTTCCAAATTTATAGATAACAATCCAGATTTAAACATTATCACGTTCACACTTAACAGATTGCGCACGTGTTGCGAGGTTTCTCGTTTTTAGGAGGCCGAACGCTGTGGCAGAGACACGAGATATCTCGTTTTCATGTTTTTTCTACTGAATCGATGCTTAACCAATCAGAGGCAAAGATTTAACGCATGAAGGACTACAAAGAAATCTAAGATATACGCATGGGACAGTACGTTTTTGGGTAAACCTTTTAAGATCATCATAAATTTGTAATTTATGAAGCGATACAGACGGTACACGCAACTTGAGAACTCGTGAGAGGTCTTTAAAACAAATCGTGTCGAAAAACATTGCAAGGGAATATGCTTTACCAAATATCACACTTTAAAAGCATTATTCAAGTTTTTGAACTGAATAATAGTTAAAACGTAGAAAATCTTATATAATAAATGGATGTATAAAATACGTAGTAATATATAAGAATATTTTATATAAATATAATGCCAAATGTGAATTGAAAATATGAATATACGCATCCTATTGCTTGCCAGGCATGCTTTTGATCTGTTGTGTTGTGACTTATGACACTTTACAAGCCGGCTGACAGTTATCTGTCAGAGATTTAAGCTAAGTGAGCGCCTCTTATTTTTTCAGTAGTACCAACTTGGGACAAGAGTACCGACTTAGCTACTTCATGTGTCGCATTCGCTTGCACAAAACTTTTTTACGAGTGCGGGGGAGGAGGTGCACATTTACACACCTCACAGATAGAATGCAGAACATCCATGCCCGAACCGGGATTTGGACCTGGGACGCCCAGATCATGGGGAAGACGAGCTACCCAGGAAATCGGCAAGCATGCTTCTAGAGCAGAGGTGTCCAAACTTTTCGCGGCACGGGCCGGATCGAAATTAGATCCATGTTATACGGGCCACATGTATATACAAATTGAAAAATATCATTATGAGTAAAGTAGCATTAAATACTATTAATTAATACTATTTTATTGTAACTTGAAAATACAAAATACTAAACAAAGTATAATTATATAATTATTTTATATAAATTGAAATATTTTCATGCAACTTCTAATGCGAATGATGAAACTGGTTTGTTTTGTTGAAGAATGTCTTTATAGTTGGGATCAAATTTTGTTACACCCATCATAAGCAATGACTTATGATTGGTGTAACAAATTGTGTATTGATGTTGAACCGCCCCGGGCGGCAAAAGTTCTAGGTACGCTACTGTGTGCGTGCAATAATTCTATGAAAACGTTATCGAAATCAAAACGATATTTGTTTATTTATACTTAAGTGCTTCTTTAAGCGAACTACTCAAAATTGCTGATGCTTTATTTACAACAAAACAATAAGACTCTGCTTTTCGTCAAAATTAACAAGCGTATAAAATTTCTTTTATGTATGAGTTACCGAAATATATATTTTTTATTTAGGCTTATAACTTAACAGCGCGATAGACATTTGTGTTTGGTCAAGTACAACAACTCCGTTTTGTTGGCCACGTAGTTTTTCGATATACCTTTATAAAAATGAAAAGGTTTGGGCGAACACATCATTATGTTTTAAAACCCTCCGCGGGCCGGATAAAATCACTTGGTGGGCATGGTTTGACCCGCGGGCCGTAGTTTGGATACCTCTGTTCTAGAGCATCCAAAAGTGTGCGGGCCTTGAGAGCGCTCAGAGCGCCTTAATCAGTGTGAGTTATATTTATTTTTTGTGTTGGGATAAGTAAACGAATTAGGTTCTCGCGAATCGTCAAAAATTTGAAAGTCCCACATGATTGTTATTACTTTTGGTCAAACTTATTTTTTGTCCTTAATGCTTCAATTCACATCTCTCCTGTCAGAATCCGTTAATTCTGAAGGTTATTTATTTGCTGAACCAAAAAAAATATTCTTTCTTTATCTTATCACTTTATAAATATGGATTTGAATTCATAGCATCTGTGTGTTGCGGTGGTTCATTATTATCAGCAATGATTCCATAATCATTTTTCGTATCTGTCAGGAAGGATAAAACATTCTCCAGATAATGTAATTTTTAGTTACTGCTTCTCGTCATGCGGAGCGTAACTCATGACACTTGCGGGCGATAGTTTAATCTTTCTCGTCATTGCTGGAATGTAAAGTAAGTTTTTTTTTGAAGTGTTAAGTTGTGAAACGTATTGTGCAGATTAGTTCGTTGTTAAAAACAATGAATAATTTTCCAACAATGTTGAAAAAAAAACCTTATCTTTTGTGACTCAGTATTTTCTGTGGTACATTATCATTTTTTTTTTTCATGTTCCAGGGCAAGCAAATCTAACCCGAGACACTTGCGATTCACGGCAAATATTTTTGCAACCCAACCAATGTGATCGTATGTAACGAAAATTTTAATAAAAATTATGTATCTTAATTTTATTTGTTACGATAAATTGGACCGTACATAAATAAAATATTAAAATAAGTGAACCTTAATATTGAATAGTTTTTCAGAATATTTAAATCTTTGGAAGAAAGAATTTTCGTTATTTTCTTTAGATTTTTTTAGATTTTCTACACCTCGATTGGGACTAGTTTCCAAAACTCCGCTTGTTAACCTGCTTGGTTTAAAAAAAAAAGAATTTTGTAATCAGATATAAACGTTAGTCAAGCTTTTTATTACAATACCATATCTTACATCATTGTTTCACTTTTCCATGATTGCAAATTTTTTATATGTTTAGATATTTGGATTTTGTAGACCCTTGTTTCGCTTTTATTATATATTGATATAAATATTTTATTTCCATGAATGTGGCGCAGCGTAACCAAAGATGACCTTAGTGAGATAAAGTCAACTCGGCTTTTAGATTTTCCGAATTACTATATGAATCGGTATGCAGATTCAAGTAGCCGGTTTATAGTAAAGTCTCGAATTTAAATCTAAATTCAATAAAATTATACTGTCAGAATTTTTTTTTTAAATGTAACTTTTTGTTAAAATTTTTAAACACTCGGAAGAATCGATTTTTTAGTTTGGAAACAATTGATGTTAAAAAAAAAATCGTTTTCTCTTATAAACCGCGTAGTTTTCGGAAAAAAAACCTCATTATTACTGGTATTCATAGTGGATTGGTTTTAAGAATAATGGGGGCAAGCAAGATTCTCCCTTGATTTAGACAAATAATTTTACAGAATTGCTAATTGGCTGAAAAAAAGTACCATTACTTTAATGCTTTTTTTTTTTTTAGCTGATGTACTTTTATGACGTCTTTTATTTAATCTTTATTTTTTTGACTTTGATGTATTTTTCAAGATTCCACTCCCTTTCCCAAAACCGGATTAATCCTTTCAGGGACTCTAGGTAAATCTCGAGGCTTTTTCAAACTTTCAATGCCAAAAATCTTTTTTAAAAAATCAATTTTAATGATTCTGTAAATAGTTTGTTACAAATTTTAGCAAAAACAACTGAAACTTGGTTACTGAACACTTCCTAAAAAGTTGGTTTTAATATGCCGAAAAGAAAATACACAACTGAAATTTCAAAATAATTTTTTTTATTATTTTAAACAAAACAATAGGGGAGGGGGACTTTTTCTATCACTTTTTAATATTTTAAAGATCCAAGGTTTGAAAAAAATTAGAAATCGCCTCACCTTTTTTTTTTAATTATAAAATTTGTAAGTTGTATATTTACAGTAATGTCATTCGAATGATGAATTAATTTCAGCTGATTGAATTTATATAATTTCGCTTACGTGATTAATTAAAAGCCCAAAATTAAAGACTTTCAAATATAGCAAATGAGAAATCTCGTGATCTTAGGAGGTTCCCTAAAAATTAAGAGCCCAAGATTATTTTTTTTTCTTCTTTTGTCTATTTAATAATTGCCCCTTCCAGTTACAAGAGTAACTAGTAAGACTGAGATATGCTCTGCCGCATATCTCTTAGTGTTACTAGAATTTTCATCATTAATGTTTCTTCAAGCATGTTAAGTATTCTGTACTTCGCGTGTAAAATGCATATTTCATGAAGTATTCAATTTTGTTAAATAAATTGAAAGTGTAACAATAAAAACAAAACTAAATTACTTTTTCCTTGGAGTGCCAGTGTTTCGTTATTGCCTAAAAATCTTTTTAAGCCAATTTCGTATATATATTTTTGATCGCAATTTTCTTGAAATGGTATTTTTAACAACTGCTGACATTTTGTGTTTTCGAACCTTCTAATAGAATTTGCACCCTTCAAGTGGATGTCGTATCGGAATTTCTTCCTTCCGACGGTTTGGAGGATATCCTGTGCCGTAATATCCTCCAGCTTATTATGGGAAACGATAGCAAAATCCCATACTACATTCATTTGATATTAACGTTTTATTTTAAACGCTTGCGTAATGAACATAGAAACTAAAACATAACAGCTTTTTTAAACCAGTCCCTGCTGAACCAGGTTAGCACAGTGACATCTGTTTTGGTACAGATTTCATCGTAAAATTTTAACCCCTCCCCCCCTGCAAAAAACAAACGTGGAAGTTAAAATATCAATTTTGATTTATCAGTTTTTTTGTTGTTTTTTTTTTGCAAATTAAAATAAACAAATAATTAAATGAAAAAGCAAAAAAACCAAGAAAAGATAAATCACGATCATAAATTTGTGGGTGGGATACCACAATTTGTCACCAGTAATTGCTCAATAATGTCAATTAAGTTGTTTGCAGTAAACGTTTCTTGTGCAGAGGTGTGTTTTTTTTTTTTTTTTTTACATAATCAAATACAATTACAAGAAATATATTTACAATATACTTTATATATTAAACAAAAGCATATTTATACAATATACTCTATTAATATGAATACATTGCCGGCGTCCTGGCATAGGGGTAACGTCTTTCTCGTGATCTGGGCGTTCCGGGTTCGAGTCCTGGGTTCGGGCATGGTTGTTCTTCTGTGTTCTGTGAATAGTGCAAATGTGCCCCCCCCACTGTAAAAAGGGGCCGTGCCAGCGTATGTGAAGCATGTTGTAGCTAAGTCGTACTCTACTGAAAAAACAAGGAACTCTAATTTAGGCTAAAATCGCTGACAGCTTTCTGTCATCGAGCTTGTAAAGTGTCATAAGTAACAACAACAATATGAATACGCTTTCTCTAATTTTTTAACGAAGAAGGATTGAACCCGTTATTTCTCGGTAAAACTCCGCAGATACTTGTATATGCTTAATTGAAGAACTACATTTTTTATATCAGTTTACGGAGTTATGAGAAATGTATAAAAGGCTGTTTTGTGAAAGCTGTTTTTCTCGCAGTGACTGTAAAGTTCAGTTTGTGAAAGGGTGGGTGGAGTGCTTGCTCTGAAGATTCTTAACCCATTCGCGGCGAACAATGCCTATAGCCGCTCAGGCAGAGTTCCTCTCCCCGAACGAACAGTGTCTTTTGGTGCCATACATTAGTGACATATTTTATCCTGAAGCAGTTTTATAGAAATGCTTTTATATATAATTGTCCTATTTTGTTTTTGTGCGTTGCGGTGTCAGTTCACCTTTACTAGAGGGCCGGGTGTCTTGATGGTTAGGTCTCGACTTCGGACCCGGAGGGTTTCAGGTTCAAGATCCGATTTCACCGAAGAACCGTCGTGTAAGGGGGGTTTGTTGCATGTTAAATCCGTCAGGACAAATATCTTGCGACTGGTGTGGTGTGGAGAAGGGGGTGTTAGCTCTGGTGTCGTTCTCGTCATCTGACCGCTGTTCAAAATGGCGAGATTTGTCCCAAAATAGCTCTAATGTTGTTTTATTACGGCACATTAATATTATTTAACCAAACGAAACTATCACTTGTTCCGGATTTCTTTTTATGTTTTATTTGTCATTTGTTTATGTTTTATAGTTTTTTGCAACTTAAAATAAGCGAATAATTTGATTAAAAAAAACAAACCAAAAAAAGATAAATTACTATTATAAATTTGTGGGGGGGTGCCTCAATTTGTCACCAGTAATTGCTCAGTAATGACCATTAAGTCGTTTTCAGCAAACGCTTCTTGTGCAGAGATTTTACATAATCAAATATTAATATCTACACATTTTGTCCCGATCATGATCAAGTGGAAGAAGAATAAGAGCTGCAATGGTATGGAATTGTAGTTGGATTCTTACCAGTCTGAAATGTTTGGTGAAATCGAACACAAAGGTAAAATTCAAAATACATACTACAAGAGATGCCTACTGCCAAGCAGCTCGGAATCTGATTCTGAAAATATTGAGGAATTACTAGGCATCGATTCGCGGCATTGTCTTTGGAGCGGACAAAGTTTGGCTCGAAAAGTTTTTGAATTTGATGAGCAAAACCGTCATGGCGGCTGCTTCGAGTGCAATTCATTTCTGAGCGAAAGGTTTAAACAGTGTGCATGATAGTTGGATGGGAGAAAAGTGACTTAATAATAGCATTGCATAACACGATGGGTATGCTTTTTTGAATTTAATTAGTTCCTAATTACTGAATCTAAATTAAAATATTTAAAAAATGTGTTTTTTACTTGAGGGAATTAATCATCAAAGATTGTGTCTTAGTTTAAATAACATGGGTGTAATGAGGCAACAAGTTATTGGTGGTTTAATTATCAAGAATCGCGAGAGTTACTGATGGAATGCTTGGAGTTCTAAGTTTCAGTCTTTTTAATTGTTTAGTTTTCGACAAAACTAAAAAAAAAAAAAAAAAAATTAAAATCAAATAATAATCTTATAGATAGTTTTTCCGTGGAATTCATTGATGGTGGAGAGTTGGAGATTTTTGTGAATGTTTTTGCAAACAAGGCTTTTTGTTAATTTGCTTCACCGTTTACTGTAAAGTTCCTGCTTTGAGACAATTTTTTTTGTGTGTTCAGATTTCGCAAAAACTCGAAAATTATCCACGTAAGTTACCAATCACTCAAGCAAAAAAAAAAAGTGTGAAGTTTGGAGTGGATAATATCTGCTCTTTCTATCTTTGGTTGTTATTTAAACTTAGAAATTTTTTAAAATCTGCTTGGACTATATATTATTTGTTTTTATAGTAAAATTAGGCCTTCTGGTTGGGTTAAGTTTTTGATGTAGGCTAACCTTTTTTTATTCATTTTTCTTAATTTTTTTTGTCCGCAAGTTTAATTTGGTTGTACCTTCACTTTACAAAAATACATTCCACTTTCTTTTCTTTGAAACCATTTATAGAAATATGTATATAGGCGGAAAATATTTTAAAATATAATCAGGATAATTAAAATTTTTAAGACAGTTTTTAAAGCAACTGTATATCTATTATCATGTGAGAACATGTTATTTTGGTTTGAGGATTTTCAAGCCTCAAAAGGCGTAGGTAACGAATTAATCTCTTTTGAAGCATCCATTTTTCGCATTTGGGGTTATTAGAAAATAATGCGGAAGGTTGTCACATTTGGCGATTTATCACCAATTAAAGTTACTACTTGATTTCCAAATTATTCATTCTCTGAATTCTTACAAATTGTCTTAAAGTCATAAACTAGTTTAAACCGGTTTGAAACAATCACGAGACAGTCAAATTACTCATGCGTCGATATTTAGGAAAACGATGTTTTTTTCCATTTCAAAATTGGTAGAACTCCAAAACTTTGCCAGTTAGAAAAATTGTAAAAGAAAGTTATGATACTGTTATATAATATAGGGATGGAAACCGATAGAGAAATTTTGTGATTGTTCCAAACCTGTTTAAACTCATTAATGACTTAATTTAATGAAAACAAATAATGAATTAAAAATTGTTTTAATTTCATTTTTTGTGATTTTTTTTAATCCTTTAATGTTTTTTCTTCTTAATTTGTTGAAGGTCTAATTAAATGCCGGAACATTTATAGCTGATGGGATGAGAAACTTTTACTTGGTTTCACTTATAAACGCTAAAAATGAAACTGAAAAACAACCACAAGACTCGTTTAAAGATATAACGTGAAGGTAATTAATGTGGTAAAATGGATTTTGTCTGCATTCAAAGCGCGAATCTGAGCAATTGAAAACTTCATTTTCTTATTTTATTTGCATAATTATTTGAAAGGAACTCTTATTGAGGAACCGAAAGAGGTATTCAAATATATAATGACTATGAAGGTAGACGCTGTTGGAAGATTAAGATGATAATGCATAGGGACGATTACGCACAGGTCATTTTGGTTACCAATTCATCATGCAGTAATAACCACTTGGAGTTTAATCAGTTTATTTTCTTTCTTCAAGAAAAAAAAATGCGAAATTATTTGTATTTAATTTTATGCTTGAATGTTATAGATTTAATAATTCATACATTTTTTTATTATTTAACTTATATTCCAGGTCATTAGTTGCAGTTATGTATTCCTCTATCGTTTACACAATGTCCCTTCGAAAGTGCTTTCTTAACAGCAACCGGTTTCATTTGATTTGGGTCATTTTAGTTATGTTTTTTTCCGATTAGATTTGCTAAATACTTTTGTCGCTTTCATTAGAATTTGTTCTTGTGTCGGACAGTCTTGGCAGCCATCTGGTTTTAAATGAAATGAGTTTCTTTCTATGTATATGAGAGTGGAAACTGTGAGTTTTTGATTTTTTTTTTAAAGTTCATATTATGTTATACTCATCTCTTTTAGTGTGTAGCAATATTCTAAAACAGATAAATTCAATAATTTGATTATCAAATCATCTATTATTAATTTATCTTAAATTTATTCTCTACCGTCATTTTTTTCGTTGCATTTAGTATCCTAATTTTTATGATTTTCTTTTCTACGAATTGAGACAAAACTTATACATTATTTGTTTGCTGCAAAACTTGAGTATTATTCAAAACTTAGGAATTATTGTAATTTATCGTTTAAAAAAAATACCCACTTGAGACAATATTTTACTTCCCAAATTTATGTTTCGTGGGATATATTCATATTAGAATGCGATAGTTTCTATATAATTATAAAAATGCTGCTCAGAAGTTATTTAGAGCGCAAGAAAAGCGCGTGCGTTTAGACGCGAGGTCAAACAGTACGATTGAATAAGAATTTTTCTGACGCAACGAAACTTGCACTGGAAAACGGCACTTTTCAGATTCAAATACTACACTATGTGATCAAAACTGTCAGGGCACTTTAGTATTTGTGCATTTTTCTGAATATATTCAGAAGTGATTGAAAGAACTGCCTTTGACTTCGCCTTTGTTAAAGGGAGCATTTAGAGTGCTAAGCCAAAAATTAATGAAGTGAAAAAATATATATTGGCTTATCTTGTTTTATGGAAAGTAGATAATGATTTAAAATTTCAAAAACTGATTTTCTTTGTCACGAAAATATTTGCATTTTATTTTTGGTAAAAAAAAATATTTAAAAAAATTATACACTGTTTTTGAGAAAACGTCAAGAGTATAATTAAAGTACAATTTTATAATCTGAAGTGAATTTTAAAATATGAGTATTTTTTGTTATATTTAGTAGAATATTTATTACAAAATTTTTTAATTTGTCATACCCGAAATACTACACAATTTTTATTTAATTGTTTCGAATCCAGATAGAAAACGTTAACCTATATAAAAATTCCTATTGAATACTGTTAGGATTCAGAAATATATCGATATTTATAGGATTAAATAGAACGTCAAATTTAATCTAGATAACAACGCCTTACATTAGTAAAAAGTTTCTAATTTATTTTATTTTTTTATTACGAGAATGCGGTACACTTTTTACAAACTGTCATTTCAACAAAGGGTAGTGCTACTTTATAATAAATGAGATATTTGCCAAATAAACTAACAATTTTCAATCATTATGTTGTATTCATTGTATTGTCATTATATTGTATATCAAGTATCGTGCTTATTCGTATAATGATCATTAACTCAATTTTCTAGCATTCATTGTGCTGCAACTTATGATATATATTTAATTTTTAAATATGCAAAAGATTTTTAGTATTTCTTGATCTTTTAAAGAATATAGTACATCTACTCGAAGATACAAGCTGAAAGAATATTAATTTGTAAAAATTCTTATCATTTAGCTTAAATATCAACTGAAACTCTGCTCACGACAATGATGATAACTTTCTGAATTCAACTGGAATTTTTATAAAAGTTGTCCTATATATCTAACTTTAAAGCTGTGGAGAAAAAAATTTATATTTCTTGTTAAAGTTATTAAATTTTTTTGTTTCCTCTAATTTTTATAAAATTCATTTCAGATTTTAATATATTGCTTTAATTACATTTTGTCACATATTTTGTAAGGTTCTTATAATTTGAATTGGATTTTGTATTTTGAAAAATGTGAATTTTTTGGATTTTTTTTAAATGAATATTTTGCATTTTTTCGAATAAGAAATATTTTTTTAAAGCAAAAGTGGATGCAAGTATCGTCTGTAACAAATAAAAACACTTTTAAAAGTTTAAATCATTATTTGCTTAATGTAAAATGGTATGAGCCAAAATTTTTTTAACACTCAGTTTCTAATTTTTTCCTAAAATGACTTGTGATCGAATGTCTTCGGTAAAAAATGAATTTAGCTTTATCTTTTTACATAAAAGGTGGCATTTTCATATAGGCTGGACATTTTTGGAAGATTGCATTAAGTGCCTGGATGTTTTTGACCAAGTAGTGTATTATTCAATACATGGAACTTTAAAATCTTCTCTCTTATGGGTAGTTACTTCTACGAAATATATGAAACATACCGTGATGGCAATAATCGCCTCAAAATCTTCGAAAAGGCATCGATTATTTTTTATTTTCAGTGCACTCCATAGGCATATGCACTGCATACAAATATATTCCAATCGGATTGATCACCCAAAACATAGCATTTATTTTCGGATATTGGGTCAGACAGAATAATTCTAATGCTATTCTTTCGCCTTTAAATAAAAAGGTATTAATCTTGGAGCAAAAGTTCGAATAAAAAAGTTATTGTGTTGATATTTTTAATATCAGTAAGATTGCGCATTCTAAAATTTAAATAAGATAGGAGTAAACTTTAAAAACTAGTTTAAATATAGAAAATTTTTTTTTCTCAATTTGAGTCAATTTTTTTGTAGTTACACTGTAATGTGTTACACATATGAGATTACCTTTGTAAAACTTTTATATAATTTTTTTTTCGAACAATTTAACTGTGCTAAAAGAACAGCCATCGAAAAACGCTTATTTTTATCTATCTGAATTCTCGGAAAGAGGGGCGGGAGGATCTTTTAAGATTTAAATGCTAGTATAATAATGGACTTAAAACATTCAGTTTTTAAGGCTGGTTTACTGTTTGAATAGTTTATATTCTAATACTATAATACGAGGAATGGTTGCCAAGTCGAAAATCGCCCCAGAATTAATAAATTCCGGTAAACTTGGGGGTCTGGGGTTTTTGGCCACGAGGAATCGATTGGCGCCGGTTTTGAACCGCTACGGTCGAGCAGTTCGGAGTTACAGATAGGATATTTTCAAACTTTATTAGTTCGCCATAATGGCTACTTAAATTTTCAAGTGGTATCTTGACCATCTATAGCCAATATGGCGAACTAATAAAGTTTTATGTTTATGCTGTTATAGGTTTATAATATGTTTCCTATGTATGTATATATGTTTGGTTTTTCTAAATAAATTTGTCAAAAATATTGAAATTCAACACACTTCAATCTTTACTTTTACTTTACCTTTGTATAGAATAGTTCCCTTTCCAAACTCTAACTTTGTTTAGAATAGTTTACAATGGTGCACTTTAACCAGTTATCTTTCCACCAATGGTTTCACAAATTTTCTTATGGCATGTATTGTTTTGATAAATCACAATTGAAAATTTAAATCTTCGAGTTAGCTTTGATACCTGTTTTCTCCGAGCGGAGCTCGGTCACCCGCTGGTAATATAAATACATGCTCCCAATACATATCTAAATACCCTAAATTTTTTAATTCCCGTGGATCGTTTTTTCTAACTTTTTGTATTGCTAAACTCGCTAAGTAATTTTAATGCCATGTTAATACCCATGTCACCTGTTCTACATGGAGATGCTTATGAATACTGTTTGTGGAACAATGCAACTACTATGTTTTTAAAGCATTTTAAAACTTGGCGTGTTTTATCTTTGTTATGATAAAACCGTGCAACTTTTTTTTCTTTCACATTCTGAGATGCTTGGCGCTTGAAATTTTGTACGTAGAAGCATTTTAGATGACTTAATATTTCCAGAATACAATTCTAGATTAGCCATTAACAAATGGTTTTTGTTCCAATTACATGGTGTAATTGTAAACTTGATATGCGTTACACCTCAAGATAAAATAATGCAAAAAAAAAAAAAAAGTGTATGGATATACTAAATATTATTATTACTGATGTGTATTACATTAATGAAATTATTTTTCAAAAAATTATTTTAAATTAAATGTAAATTATTTGGAACAAAAAATTATTTAATCTTTTAATAATATTTTACTTAATCATTTTATTTTTTCCAGTTGACTCAGGACTCGCTCGTCTGCAGTCTCTGAACCCAGTAGAGCCATTCGACGTATACTTTGAAGTTCCTCTTAAGAACACGCATTACACCTTGCTTGAAGTTGCAAAATCAAAAAACATGTCTTGTGGAAACCTTGGAATTGATGAATCATGCATTGTAATAAATTCAAATGTCGATTACGAAGTGAATTTTTTGTATCAAAGCATGGAATGCGAAAATGTAAGTATCATTCATCAGCAGTTTTCGCTAGTCATTTTGGCGCACATGTTGTATAATTCCTCTTCACTTTGCATATTTTTCTTTATTGTTTCTGGCCTTCATTTATCTGTTGGCAGGGTACTTTTGTCACCAGTGAAATCAACGGAGTGTCTTCCTCAAAATTTTCTATCATGTTTGTAAATTATGGCATGTTTTGTGTTACGGTATCCGACTGCATATGGCGACGAATTTAAAAAAAAATTATACATGTGTGTGTATGTGTATGTAGTGTACTAGGCAGTTAAAACAGACTTAAAAGGTTAGTATTAGAAGAAGAAAATATACTCCTTGCTTTTAGATTTTTTTGTGGGAAAAAAAAACTGCTTATTTAATGAAAATTTAGCAAAATTTCAATAATAGGAGAAACAGTAAGATAAAAAAAAAAATGGAAATATTTAATTTTCATTTCACTTTTATATAAAAAACAAAATGTGACAGACCGCAAGATAAAAATTATTTTAATAAATTTGTTAGTTTGGCGTAGGTGATGGCTGGAATTATGCCAATGCGTAGGTTGAATTCCGCCTAGCATCGAACTCGCGATCTTCCTATTTGCAGCCGAGTAACTTATCCACTGTACAAAAGTGACCACCGATGTTTAGTGGCAGTTACTGTCTTATTAAAATGTCACCACAGTTAGCTTTAAAGATTTTTTTCGTCGAAATTTGTTTTATGTTTTGAATTTAGTATCTGTAAAGCGCCTGAATGAAACTATTTTAAAATCCATTGTCTATCACACCCTCAATGGATTTGGATACATGCACAAGAAATTTTATGAAATTTTATTTAAATGATTTTCAGACCTCATGTTTTCCCCGAGTCAGTCACAGTAGCATATTCATTCTTTAGAAAATGTGTTTAGATATTGTACTTGTAAATTATTTCAACCAATATTATGGTTTTCATGCTTTTTTCATGCAAAAACAACCGCAGATTAGGTATAGAGAGTTAATATAAACTTATCAAATAATATTTTGAGGAATTTTACAATAAAAATAAAATGAATAGTTCATTTTCGCTTAAAAATGCTACTTTTTTCGATTTCGTTTTTATTTGTTATGTGTTATTGAAACTATAGTAGTATCTATAGTATTGTTTTACTTATATTACAAACAGTCTGTAGGCCGCGGTAGCCTGGTTGGTAGAGCGCCAGTCTTGTAACGGAAAGGTAACGAGTTCTGTCCTCGTCTCGACCAAAGACCACCTTGTTGGCTAATGGCAATTTGGGCACATTAAATATATCGTGACTGCAAAGTCCTTCAAGTTCCCATAACAAATTATACCTCTAGGGATACTGAATCAGGGATGAGTCGGTCTCTGATTTGGACCTAAATTCTGACTTGCAGATGGATGAATGAGTTCGACCGCCCCCTCAAAAGGGTTGTGTCGGGTATGTTCGAGCAAAGTAGTACTTTCATCTTAACGGTGCGCGTTAACAACGAAAGGCGCACACCTCTGCCTTCATTCGAAAGAGCTCCGCTCATTCAGGCTTGATATAACCAAGTGGCATTAGACCCACCACCACCAAGTCTGTTTTAGGATCTACGAAGTTTGAACTTTATTTTCTGATCATTAAAAAACAAATTCAAAATTTTCTGGAAAAAGCGTTTTTGAAACTTAGTCAGATACCTTTACTTTAATGTAATATCTAAAACCGAATACGCGTTTTGAACCTTTTACTGACCAAGTAAGTCCAAAGTCTAATAAGAGCTGCAGTTTGAATCAAATTTTATTAATGCAACATTGATGCATTTTTAATACCTAATTCAACAACGAACGAACGCACAGGTCAACAGAAAGTCAACAATGTGGTAGAATGTTTAAATTTTTGTTATAAATCTGCAATTCCTATCAAGAAACTATGTTAAATTTCATGCAGATAGTTTTTAAAAATTATCTGCTTTCAATTATGTGGAGTGAAATTGTGTGCACAATTATGTTTTTGAGTTATATTTAAATGTATTGGTGCAAACAGATTGACTAACTTCCAGGCGGCAAATTACGTCTAAATCTGGATATAAATGTACAGCTTTTGTGCAAATATGACAAACCATATTTTATCCACCTTTTATTTTTTATATTAGGTTGGAAACTATGAAACGGGCGTTGAATGACAGTAACACTAAACAGTAAACGCCCGTTTCATAGTTTCCAACCTAATATTTTGAAGCTACCATGTTCCTAAGTGATTGATAGTCATAATTCTTCTTCTAACTTTGAGAGGTTTGAAGCTCATAGACTCAGAGATTCATTTTATTGTCGATTGTAATAATTTTCTCGTATTCGGAAAAAAAAAAGTAAAATGGATTGTAAAACTAAAATGGATTAATTAATTATAAATGTAAAACTAAAATGGATTGTTTTACATCTGTTATTTGTGTGTTTGTGTATAAAATATATTCGTTGATAAAAAATAAATAAATCGCCATTAAAAAAACAATTTCCATTAATTAAATATATAAATTTCTTTTTTTATATTTAAAAACTTTTTTTTTCATTTTTAAGAATATTGAAAGCCTTAAAATGGCTTGGCATTGCATAAATTCAGAAACTACCAATGTTGTAAAAAGTTTTTACTCCATGTTTACGACATTGAAACGTGGAGAAAATTTTAAACTAAAATTTTGATATTTAGTAATTCATTTACTAATGTTTTTTAATAATTATTCTTTATCAGAAATTCTTATAGAAATAAAAAATATTCTTTGTTCTGAGCACTTATTACAATGCCATGCTTAATGAGTCATTCAGGTCACACTCAAGAATAGGAAAGTTTACTATTCAAAAATGGGTTAAACATGTTTACTACTTATGCAGGCCATTTGCAGTACAATTATAGCAACCTTAAAAATTCATTCGTTAACTCATATCATTAATCAGCATAGAAAAGTTTTTTCCTCGATCTTTTTTTTTTTTAAATCCATAATGATAAACCTACTAACTGCCTTTGGTTATAAAGTCAGTTTATTAGAATTGTTGATTGTTACAAATTTGCATTAAATATTTTTTATAATTATGTCTTAAAATGGTTTCCTCAAAACATTTTTGTTTCTCCCACTGTTTTAGAAGTTTTACTTTTTTCTGTTCATCTTGCTATGCATTTCCTCGATTTTTTTTTTATCTACATGTTTCTACAGCCAGTTGTATGTGGAAGAGCAACAACGTTTGAAAGTGGGTGCATTTAAAAAATTTCCCCTGTTGCTTGACTCTTAAGTTTGATTTCATTATACGCGTTACAGGATTCGCTTTTGTAGTGGATCTATTATGTGAGAACATAATCAGAGGAAATAGAAACAATGACGACGTTTATTTACACGAAGACGGGATAGCACAAATATGACAAATATTTACAGCCGAGACGAACACACAACAGCAATAACAGTTCACAAGTAGAAATTCGGTAGTAACAATGTCTACAGCACACAAAGTTGTCTTTGTCACACAAAGTCATACTTTGCTTTGCGGTCTTTCCAGACGGCTGAAACACTCATCTGTCTCTTTTCGCTTTAGCTGTCGACTCCCTATTTCACGTAACTGGCTACTGCACACGATAGGATGCGGCGCACAATAGTTCAACACTCCGCTGTTGTTTCACTATTCTCTTGGCGATTCCAACTACTATTTACCACGCCTCCCAATTAAGGACTACTCGCAGCTGGAGAGTGCAGGCCTTTTATAGTTCCCGGGATGTGGGCCTGAAATCTTCTAGATCAATCAGGGCGTATATCATTTCCTATTGGATGAATCGTGAAAATTCACGCTGTTTCCAGCACTATCCATTTTGTCGCTAAACTCGTCGCCAAGCTCGTAAGTCAATGACACGGCAGCCCGCAGAGCTGATCGTACAGCGGTCTTTCTTACAATGACAGTATGCATGCGGGGAAGATAAATTACACGATCGTAACAATATGTACAACAAAATTCCAAAAAAGTCAAAGGCATAATAAAATGCATTCAACATGGAGAAAAAGGGATCGGATCACCGGGGTCATCAAAATTAGGAAAGAAACACTACGATGAAATATTAATAGCAATAATAAAAACGGTGTTTCATTTCAGTAATAAAATATATTATTGTAAAAAAAGGTTTGATATTTAAAAAATTAACTTAAAATAAGCTACACCATGCACATATAATAGATCGGTACCTTTGGAAAACATAATTTTTTGATGTCATAAAAATTGTATTTGTGCTTTAATAATTTCGAAATTACCTTGGAAAAACGCCAAGCATTTCACGCCGGTACTTTTTAATCATATAAAATTTTAAAAAAATTCAGTCTGAGATGCACTCTCCAAAGTGCCGAGTTTGGTTGATCCAAATCAAATAATCCGACAAATAGATGGCTCAATACATACAAATTTTTATTATTAGTAGAGATAAGTTTCTTTGGCTCATTTTTAAAAATCCCAGTTATAACTTTTCCTTGATAATTTTTTATACCTTAAATATGTATTCTATATAGAATTAAAAGAATACTCTTTATAGAATTCTATATCAATAAACACTTGAAAATTTTTAATTAGACATTTTAGAATTTTTAATTTTTGTTCTTTTAGTGTTCCATGTTAGCCCTTGAACCACTGTTACCTCATCATTCCCAGCAACTTACTTTAAAGCTTGCATCTTTTGGCACTATCTGGAAAGTTCAAGATAAACTTAATAAAACTATATGTGGGTATGTATTCTATTCATAAGTTAATTGATTAGCATGTATTTTTAAATTAAAAGGAAATAGTCTGAAAAATATGTATATACTTTTGTTTGTTTGATAGTATTTGCAGTTACTTTGAAACTTTCGATATATTTTACGTTGTCATTATATGCTTTTCTATCTATACTATAGCTGGGATGTTTCATATTAAAACAATAAATTCATTTGTTATATCATCTTTAAAGAAGCAGTCTATCTATAATTATTGGGTCGTTCGGAAAGTCATTTCGTATTTTTTTGTCAAAATGGAAAGAAATTTTCGTTTAATGAATAAATTATTTATTAAATTATAAAAT
>JAPMOQ010037314.1:1893434-1905581 GCA_026543055.1 Argiope trifasciata | reverse complement strand
GCATTATTTTAATATTATCATGGGTGTGACAGTGCATTATTTTAATAAATGATCATTTTCAAACACATATGGTAAATGCATTGGCTTTACATGTAAGGAATTTAAATCGTATTATCTTTTTTACCATACTACATTTACTTATTTTAAATATAAGTTATGATATGCGATTTTGCAAAGTCATTGTTGGAAATACAGAATGTCCCACAAGGTGTGCAGCGTCTACTAATTACAGATTCGGATAGAACACGTCAAGATGAGTATTTTGATGTATAACATGTGGTAGCCTCGAATATAGCTTCATAGATTAATTAATGTGTGAAACTTGTGTTATAAAAACTTCAAGAAATGGAGAATTCCCTCCTCTCCACATACAAAGAAAAGCACTAACGAAAATCAATGTTTATTGAAAACATTCAATACAACAGATTTTGCGGCCTTTCGAACAAATGACATGGTAAAGTCTGGAATCGAAATTCGCAGTTGCTTTCTACAAAACGTGTGTTCCAATTTTTTCGTCTTCGGTTTCAATTGCAGATTTCAAGTCATCCAATGCTGAGGCCTATGTGAGATACACTGTGTCTTTCAAAGGTCCCCATAAATAATCGCATGGAGTAAGATCTGAAGAGTAAGGTGGCCACTCCACAACAATATTTGTTTTTATAATGGAATCTAGCCCGATTAATCTATGGTGAAAATATTCCGCTAAGAGATCAAAGTTATGTAGAGTGCCGTGAAATCTAGAGCCATCTTGCATTAACCAAAAATTACTTATTTTTCGTATGCACTTTTGATCATCGTGTCGCCATTTATGTTGTGGTGAGAATCATCCAGGAAAGCTTTCATTTTGTGCAATCGTCGTGTGCATCATAATTTAGAATACAAACTGTCGGATTCATAATATATGTTCTTTATGTAGTTAGACCATGACGCTGTATTCGGGGATCCCACTTGTCATGCATCAAAATAATCGTCTTGACTTGTTCTATCCGAATCTATAAATATTACATGCTGCATACCTTGTGAGACAGCCTATATTTTCAGTATTCAGTTTTATTATTAACATTGATGGTCATGGAGACTGATTTAATAAGGGATGAAATCTTCAGGAGTCAGATGAACTGTTTGGTGTTGGTAAAATAATCCTTAGGATAGAGATTCTGGAATATTTTTTTTTTGTATGAGCTAAAATGAAGTTAAATTTTCAGCATGATTCTCACTCAGATATTGCAAATTTTCCATTTATCATTGTACTTTTTGTTTAAATGCAATTTGCATTCATTTGTATTTCTGAATTCTTTACTTTTTTAAAAACATTTTTTGCTCTATACGAAATATTTACATGCAAAAAATCCAAGTTACAATTTTGAAAAATGGTATGAATGTGGAAGCATTATTAAAAAGCACAGTTTTAACTATGCAATCTGAGAAAACTTGGATGTATCTCTGTTTTTGTAAAACTGAACTTCCTCTGAAATTGGGAGATAGGATTTGATTTGTATTTTTAAAGGTTTTTAAAAATCAAATAGGCAGTTATAAATTCTTTAATTTTGAATGTTTTTTTAATGATTTTTCTCTGAGGATTAACTGAAAGAACATAATTAATTTAATTAATATATATTTAATAACACATTTAGTATTTATTACCTCAGTATTCATTTAGAATTCTTAAGTTGAGCTCTTTTGTGCATTAGATTTTTGACACCACATTCATTTTATGTTAGATTATTATTTTGGATGTCAAAGAATTTCATTGTAATATTTTTCATTTTTATGTGGAAAAAATTAAAATATCTTTTTTTTCCTTTAGGGCCATTCTAATTCTCCAATCAGGGATATTATTTCTTATAGTGGTGAATGGCTGATTATGTTGGCATTTTTAACTACACATATTCTTCTCATGTATCTTGTCCATGAACCTGATTGTCCAGAGTAAGTTTAAAAAATTATATTATAGTCTTGCTAATTAAAAAATTATTATTTTATATACTATCCTGCTAATTAAAAATAATGGGTTAAAATTTTGTAATTAGTATAGGCAATAAATTTCAGAATTTCAAAAAAGTATGTCAAATATTGCAAATATTGTTCAACAAATAATATATATTATAAATTACTTGTTAAAAAAATTCTTAAAAAAAAAATTGTTAGATATTGTAAAAAAGGAAATGGGTTTTTCTGAATATAAGTTAGTTATTGCTCTGCATTACTTAATTAGAATACTGTATAGAATAAGTATAATTTCTTCTGAGATAATTAAGGACTCTTTAATTCTTACCGGGGCTGGATTATTTAGGAGTTTCAAGTGAAAATACAGCAGACCTGAACTTGTTCATAAAATATTTACTTTTAGTGAATAACTGAAGTTCCTTTTATAAAATTAGTGTATACTTTAAAGCTGTGAAAATATCTTAAACAAAATGTAAACTGAAAATTGTATAGCAGAGACACATCATTCCAATGTCAATATTTTGTATTTTTTTTTTGAAAATCAGTCTTGTGGAAGATAACTTTTTCTAATATTATGATTTTGAGCTTTACATGTCATTTGTAAAAATTACAAATCTGCCGTTCTTCTATGCAGTAAATACTTTTTTTATTAGGCTATTCAATAAATCCTCATCTGTTAAAGAATTTGTAATTCTTATAATGAGATTTATTCTATAACTAGTTACCTTTATTAATCAACTGTGTGTCAAGATTAATAGTCACTAAAAATTTTAAATATTGTATGTAACTTGATCAGCAAAATAATTTTGTGTTCATTTTATTATACAGTGTTCTATATCTACTCTTTTAATAGTGTAATCTGATTTATAATCTCAAAATTTAACAATATAAAAATAGGTATTTTTTTCATGTTAATAGTATTTTTAATATTAATTTAAAAAATTCAACTTACCTTGCTAAAATCTGCTTTGCAAATATTCATTCGTATTAGTGCTGAATATAATTGGGATTTTAAAACAAAGACAAAGAAATATCTGCAACTTTAATAGTGATTTGTATCAATAATTTGGAATTTCCTTTAGAATGTTTTTGTACCAGCATTAGCAATATCTTTAATATTCATCAAAATTCCAATGATTCTTGTAGGAAAATTTGCTAAAATATTTTTTAATTTATTAAATATAGAAAAATTAATCATATTGCAAAAATATTGGTAGTTTCGAAAATAATTTTTTAAATTTTAATGTGATGTAAAAATTATTTTTACTTAATTTTTTATTAAAATTTCCAAAAAGTTGCCATTAGCTGCATATTTTCATTCTTAAAAATATACTTGTGTTACTGTTGTATATATTGTAGTAATATTTGGTAGCTCTAGATCAAACAGTGTTGGCTCAAACACCGCCATACAGAAATATACTCAGATACATCTATATATTAAGTGAAGATATATAAATAATTTTATTGGAAAATCTGATATTTTTATAAAGTTTCATTATCCAACCTTTATAGAATGTTCTTAACCTATTATACAACCATTCAAATTGTTGTTTACAATCTTCCTAAATTATTCTTTCTTTTAGCAAGTTTTACAAAACATAATCTGATGTTACCAAATCAAAATTATTCAAAATATTAAGATATCTCAACCAAGCTCCAACAACTTTCATTTCATTGAGTGGTCAAAGAAATATGTGGTCTAGTGTTTATTGCTGAAAGATTTCCCCTTTATTATTGGTCTATTCTGCATGCTTGTGATCAATGATTTTGTTAGATCAGCTGGATCTAATATTAACAAAATTATTTGGTTGGTCATCACCTCTAATAAGTAATGCACTGAAGTGTCTACTGCCTATTTGTATCTTGTAGGGATATTTCGGTCTCCGATTGAGCAATTTTTGCAGTTTGTGAATAGTTCACACACATTATGGGCTGAAATTGATTCTTTACTAAAGTAGGTTGTCGAGTTAAGCTCAAATCGATAAAGGGTTTGTACATCTTTCTAGCAAGATGCTAGATCATCCAAAATTTATGGCTCTGGTTTGTTTTAATATCATAAGTACTGCCGAATGTCTCGTTTGTATGTTAAGTCTAGTAACATTCCAGAAAACTTGTAACAGTGGCAGTATATGGAATTTTACTCAGTTTTTTTGGCACATTAGCAATAAAAAAAAAACAAAATCTGAAACTTTCTTGTTGATAGTAATGCAGCAGTAAGTTCTATTTCCAGATATTTAACTGAATACAAGATTTCAAAATGGCTTATACTTTAGACGGCTGAATTAAAAACTTAATGTTGTTTTTAGAATTTGAATCTTGGCTTATGATATAAGATGAAATAGATTTTTTTGGTGGCGTATGTTTCATTTCCAATTTTGGGTGCTGATTTTCTTGTCTATCAGCAAATCAAATTTCACATTATAAATCTATATCTTGTTGGTTGTACTATTTTACTTATTGAAAAAGAGGCAACTAATACTGATCCTACGTATGGAATTACTTTAATTAAAAGCTGATGCCATTTCAAAAAAAACTTTTCTAAGTTTTCTTTACTATTGTGGATTCTTTTTTATTTCCAATTTATGCTGTCCTTCAAAGGATTGTTATTTCTGCATAGCGAGCATTCCTGACAACAATTGAGAAACAACTGTAGAAAATGGCCTACAAATAATTATATATTAGTATAATGATTAAGTACAAATATTGGCAAAAGTATTGCTATTTCGGGAGCATTAAATTTCAAAGGTAAGGTTGATGATAGCAAATCAGTATCTCTATAATGCTATAAGCAAGCTATCAGAAACTGAGTGAAAGTTTCTGAAAAATAATTTCAATTTATTTTCTATCCTATTTTGGCTTTGATTGAAGAATGGCAAGGTTATGTGGGAGTTGAAATATATTATTTTAAACTCTCAATTACTAATAGTTGTGAAGAAATTTCTAATAATAATTTGCATTTTCTGATGTTTTTTTTGTTTTTTTTTTTCATATATACAAACAAAAATTTGCTTAATAGTTTTTTTTCTGTGTGCTTAGAGGTTATTTTGGACCTGGAGGCTTACATGACCAGGGGGCGTATTTTAACTGCACAGGTGGAGCTGCTGGCTACATTGACAGACTGCTATTGGGACCTTCTCATTTGTATCAACATCCAAGTTTAAGAGTAAGACTTGAAATATTTTCATATATCTAAATGTACTGGGCTTTTAATTTGGTTTCTGTTTCTAAATTATTAATGACAATTCATTGATGACAAAAGAAATTTATACAATTGAAAATTTTAAAATAATGCCATTGCTTATTGCTTAAGACCATTATCCATCTCTAATATATATCGATTCTTTAAATATGATATTGGTTATTTAAAGACACTTTTAAAAAATAGATTATTTTCTCCTTTATCAGAATCTAATAATTCTTTCATTAAAAATATTTTCTTTATCTTGTATTTATAATGAACAAAAACACATTCAATGATTGAGAATTGATAAAACGAAGAAAACAGTTTTAATTGTTTCTTACAACAAATGAGTATAAATTTTGTTTACTAAAATTTAATAATTCTTTAACCCTTGAATGTATGACTTTTTATTTCTCTTACAAAAAATTTGTGTTCTGAATAATTGCATATAATTTGCTAAAATTATTATCAAATTTTAAATTTTTGTGTGTGTGTGAAATTTTTTTTAAAAAATGTTCCGAATTGCATAATTACGATTTAAGCAATTTCGTATTGACATTAATCGCATTATAACAATTTTGTAACAAAAATAACTCACTTTTTACTAATATATTTTTTTACAATGCAAAGAAAAAGTAATGATAAATTTTTAATTTTAGAACTATTTATAAGCAACCATCTTGATAGTTTATCAAGTTTCCAGTTTAAATTTAATTCTAGTAACATATAATGTTAATTTCTTTAAATATTTATTAAAAAACATTTAAAAACATATTTTTAAACACTCTTTGTTGCCTCTTGGGAAAACAGTCACATTAAGCTTATAAAGGAAAATAAAAACCTATAGTTAATTGATTATACAGTGCATTGTAAAATTAAAGATCATTGATTTTTTTTTTTTGTCTACAATATATGGAAGGCCATTAAAATTTTTCTGCTAAGAATTTTGAATGGTGTAAAGGATTAGTATGAGGAATAAATCGTGATATATCTACATTTAAAATAGATTGTTCTTGCTTGTTAGGTTTGCAGTTTTCCAAAGATACTGTTTAAACTAATAGACACACACATATAAATATATTTTGCCAGTGATAAAAAGGCATTAAGAATCAGTATGATTTGACTTTACAATGGAATGAGAGATTCACAGATTTTTATCCCCCCCTTTTGTTATTTAAGATTAATATTAAATTCTGTTCTGATAGGTATAATGTCTAAATCAGATGATATAATAAATATTATGACGGGAATATTGAAAACATTGAAATAAATCAACATTAAAAAGTTAAATCATTGAAATCTTCCTTTATTTCAAATACATTTTTATTTTAAAATTATATTTTGGACATTTTTTAAAAATTCTTATTTCAAATGTTATTGCATTTATCATACGATAAGTGACAATCTTATGAATTTCTAATATTAACAGCAATCTCAAATGGTTTTAGTGCAAAATTTTGCACATAAAATATTAGTAGATATGATTATTTGTAATTAGTTCTATGCATTTTTTTTTCTTTCTGGTTGTTGGTTTTAACAAATAGTTATTGAAAACTATGATTGAAATTTTTTAAATCTATTAATGACTTTTATAATATGGACTCTCAAGAATTTCTTACATTTTAGATTATCTATGGTGGCACCCAACCTTATGATCCTGAAGGTATACTTGGATATTTCACTTCTATTTTCCTAGTTTTCTTAGGATTACAGGTTTGTATTGCTCTTTATCATTTGTTTTTTTTTTTTTCCTACTGAATCTGTTATTAAGTTTTCTATTACTTCATTGTTTTTACATTAAAAACATCCAATATTTTTGCAGGCTGGAAAGATTTTATTAATGTTTAGAGAGCCTAAAGCCCGCCTTATTCGTTGGATGACTTGGGCTGTTCTTACTGTAAGTACTGTAAAGAACTCATTAATTTGCTGATTTCAACTTGTATTTATTTGAAAATATTATTTTCAATTAATTCTCATTGTATACTTTTTAACTTGCACAATTTACATTATAGTTATATAAAAAGTACTTATAATTTATTTTTGCAATTAATAATAGACAGCTATCTTTATAACATATCTAAAACATAATACATAAATTTTTGTGTAAGTGAGCTTTATAAAAAAATTAATAAGCTAAGAAATTTAATTCATTTTTTGATATAATTGATTTTTGAGCTATGTTTGTTCTAAGTTGAGCAACATATTTTACTTCTAAATTAGTAAATTCAGAAGCAAAATATGACATACATAATTGTAAGTAAAGAGAATCAGTTTTATCTGGCAATTATTATATTAAAGAAAATGCAATAAAATTGATATCTGACATTAATGTTACTTTATATTTTCGCTCAATTTATGCTTCAACATTTGTTTATTAGTATTTCACTGCAACAATTTTTTAAAATTGTTTGATAAATAAAAATAACTAGTTAGAGTATAATCAAACAAAAGAATAAAAATGTTTTTTATTATTTTTAATTTTCTGTTTTTAAAAAATTTTTAGTTTTTCATTTTGTTTCTTGGAAGTTAATTAGTGAATATAGGGACATTTTTATAAGCTTCTCTCTTCATGATGAGATGTTTCTTTATAAACCATAGATAATATTTTTCTTAAAACTATGAATAGTTTGATTTATGTAGAGTAAAAGTTAAGTGACTCATAAATACAACCTTGCATGGTTATAAGAGTTAATAAATAATGATTTTTTGAACAGTGCCTGCAATTCTTGTTCATTTTATAGGGTTGCATTGCTGGTGTTTTGTGTTGCTTTTCCAAAAATGATGGATGGATTCCAGTCAACAAAAATTTATGGTATTTTAAAAAATTTCTTTAATTATTTTGAAAGTTTGCATTAATACTTACTTTTAAGGAGGATGTTTATATATTTTTAGAATGATTTTGTTACCATTAATTGAAGTTTATAATATAAAGATTGTTTTTAAGTGTTTTCGTCTTAGTTGATTTTTTGGTTCTTATTCCCAGATTATAAATTTGCATCGCGTTTTCCATAATAATACTTATTGTATAATTTCCGGAGGTATTTAACTTCCACTACTTTTTAGATGATCAATTCTGTTATATTTACAAAGAGCTCTTTTCAACAAACCAAAGGCATAATAGTTCATAGGTGAAAAGTCAGGGCTCTTCTCAGGAATATATTAAAAAATTATCTATACAGTATCTAAATTCTTATTTTTTCAAATACTGCAATGATAGTTTCTAAGTATGACTTGTCGATTTGTCTTGATGAAATTTCACTCTTTGAAAGTCGTCATGCTAAAGAAATGGAATTTCTTCAGTGAATATTAGATGTAAAGCTTTCTCGTAATGTATTGAGCTTATATTTGATTTTTACACTCTCCTTTTTTTAAAAAAAAATCATTATAGTAGAATTTTGTGAGAATAAACACTGAATTGAAATTTTCTTTTCATTGAAGGGGTGGGAGGGCTCTACATCTTTTCAGTTTGGTTTTGATGGTAAATGTTTATTTTTATTTGTCATTTAGGCAAACCTATGCTTCATCAATGGACACAAAGTGTTTCCATTTATATCCTGTTAAATAGTTTTCATGCAAAGTATTACAAAGTCTATTGAATTGAACCAAATCCCTGGCAAAAGCCAATAAAAGTTTGAAAATAATGTTTTACAATGTTATTATTGTTTCTACAGATGTACTTTTAGACATTGAAAGTGACTTTTGCTTTGGCTGATTTTTTCATGTTACTAATGATTTCAGCTTAGAAATATTTGAAACAGTACTTACCATTTTTCAGGTTTCCTTTGGAATCTTTTTTTCATGTAGAAGTGATGATTAATGATTTTTCCCTTTACAATTAATAATATTACTTATTCTGCCCTGAAATTTCAATAACATTTTTTGAATTACATAATAGAAATATCTCTCTTCTGAAAGCATAAAAACATATTGTACCCTTTCATCGATAGCATGTTTATATGCAATATTTTGAAAGAAGTATTAATTTTAAAATAACAGTGGATATTGCATTCATTTCAATTAATAAGTTCTATTGAAGAGTTTTATCCCAAAACATTTTTTTAAAAACTTTTGTATTGAAATCATTTTTGAAATGTGTAAATGTCTCTGTGCTCTTAATATTTTAATGAATCGATAGACGAATGGATGGTTGAACTAAATTTCTACAATAGAACTAGTTTTATATATCTCACCATTTTTAAAAAAGTTTTGTGTTTTTTCTGATATTGAATAGTTATAAATATCAGATTTAAATCAATGTAACTGAAAATTTCTGTTTGAAAAAATGCATCACTTGCATATATATTGAAACAACATAAACTTATTTTAAATTTAATTGCTTATTTCTTTGTAATAGATATGAATTGAATGAATTTTGAATTCAAATTTAGATAGGTGACATTAGTACATAATTAATATATGTTTGTTTGGAACAACCTGCTGTTAATGTTATGACAAATTTTGATTTCTTTAAGCATTTTGCTTTTTTTTTTCCCAAGTACTTCATTTTGTTTTATTGTAATGTCTTAATTATTTGTGAATTCCTTATGTAAATACATTATTTATTAATGGCGTGTAATTTCTAGTACATAAGTCTAAAATTATTTTTATAAGATTCATTAGAATTTTAAATAATTTAATGTAAAAGTGCAATCTTTAAATATTTTGGCCACATAACTCTTAACTATCTAGTTTGAAGTATTTTTTTTTTTTTTGTTTAAAGATACTTTAAATCGATTTATCTTCTATCAAGTAAAAATTGCAATTTAAGTGGGGGGAAATTATCTTTGAATTTATCTTGCAAATTAATTATATATTTAAAAATAATTTTTAAATGTTTTGGATGCAAATTAGAACTGTAACAAATGATATTTAAATATTTCACAGATTCTGTATTTTTGCTTATTTTGAATAGTTTGCATTTAATATAAAAAAGTATTTTTGGGGATTTTTTTTTAAATTTTATTATTTTTTATATTAGGTCTGTTTCTTTCATACTTGCAACTTCTAGTTTGGCCTTTGTATTGCTTTCAATATGTTATGCTGTAAATGATGTCCATAAGCTTTGGAGTGGGGGACCATTTTATCATGCAGGTAAATTAGATCTGTTGAATTTGTATATTTTTAGAATATTTATTTTTGTTTCTTCAGGATTGGCAAATTAGTTATTTAATATTTTTTCACACAGAATGAAATTCCTTTATAGTAATTAAACTATTATTATTTTTGATTAATATAACAAATATATCAAATATAATAATAAAAGTTTCGATCTTGTTATATAAGTATTGAAAGTATAATATACATAAGTATGTATGAGTATTGAAAATTATACACTATGTTATCTTTACTTATTTTACTTGTTCTTCATATACCAGCATACAATTTGGTTCATTTTCAGTTGTTATATTAAATACCTGTCCTGTATAGCTCTGTAAGCAGTATAATTAATCTAAGGAAAGTAATTCTAATATCAATTACTATACTATATCTTATTGCAAAATATTAAACTTCTGTTAGTAGAAGATCAGCTAACATGTTTCTTTTTTTTATAGTAAAGATATTGTGCATATATTTTTCAAAATGTTAGTATTATGTTGCAAATGATAATTTGGATCAGCACTGCATCCAAAAATTTGTTCTAACCACCTTCACATGTTTAAATAAAATTATTTTAAATATATTAATTTGTATTTCCATGGTTGAAAATCTATTTAAAAATAATTAATTTTGCATCAAGCAATATTAGTGCAAAATATTATATAAAAAGTCATTTATAATGGAAGTGTGTGAAACGTCGCCTGGATGGGGCGTCAGCGCCGCCTAGACCACCATCGTCAGTCGACCTCCAGCCATCATAGAGAGAGCGTCTCGATTGAGGACTGTCTTTTTGTATTTCGTAATTGTCTTAATTGTTTCGTTAAGTTAGTTGTGTAAGTGTTGTCCCCTTTTTGTTATATAACTGTTCGTGTTTATGTTTAGTGAAGTCTACCAATAAATATGTGAAAAGCTGGCCGTGTTAATTATTGAAGACGAATGGTTATACATTTAATTTATTCAGTGAACAAAAGAAAGAGCATCATTAGCATCTTTTCCAAATATGTATTTTTAACTGGAACTTGTTTTATCTTAAATCAGTATTTCAATAAGAAACTTTTCAGCTCCTATATTTTGGCAAAATTTTTCTATTATAATATGCATTTTGAGTATGAAAAGAATCTTTTTATTTCTCATCTTGAGAATATTTATGTATATTATAATAAAAGAAATTTACTGAAAAATAAATTTTTGGACAAATTACAATATTCAAATGTTAATGATATGGTAATTGTGTTATGGTGTTAATAGGATAGTATTATATAACTTCTCCAAATAATTCTAATTTTACAAATTTAAAAAGTTGTGTGTATACTAAGCAATTAAATTTGTTTTCATTCATGATAGGCATGAATTCTATAATGTTGTATGTTGGACATGAGCTCACTCACAATATGTTTCCATGGAGATGGCAAGTGAATTCTACACATCTGAATGAACTCTTTATGAACCTGTGGGGAACTACATTGTGGGTTATCATAGCTGTATGGATGCACCGCAAAAACGTTTTTATCACTGTTTAAAATTGTATATCTTGATATATACTCTTCAAAGTTTACAATATAAAATATATAGAAATGTCTGTATATATTCTTTCCAAAGTGCCAATAAAATTTAGCTATTCACTGTATTTTAAACATTTGTGATATGAAGATTGTTGAGCAGTGTAAAGATTTCATCAGTTTTAGGTGAAGATTTTTATTCTATGCAGTTGTGATGCAAAAGTGATAGCACATTTGTTTCCATTTGTGCTGATTGGAATCGACAACAGATCTTTTATATATTTGATCAATTTTTATTTACATGTTAAGTCTGGTACTACTCCTGGATTATTGTTTATAATAAATGAATAAAAATTATTGTTGTGTCAGTTTATTACAAAATGTAATCAATATACTTTGAAAAGTATTCTGGAAAACAAATTT
>JAPMOQ010037314.1:1813585-1879066 GCA_026543055.1 Argiope trifasciata | reverse complement strand
TATATATATATATGTGTATATATATATATATATATATAAGAATAATTTATGCCATTTCTTTTGGTAGATTCTTCATGCTTTTTCTTTTTTTAGACCCAGGATTCAAGACCTTTTCAACAGATTTCTATTTTGATACAAGCTTTACTTTTAGTGTCTCGCAGAAAACTCTAGGGTTGCAAGTATTGGGTACATTGATTTTAGAATTTCCTTATTTCAAACATTTAGTATCTTGTACATTTCCTACAACATGCTACATATTACAAAAGGGCTATGTACTTACAAGCTGATGGGTCAAACACATAAAGCAGCACCATCTCTCAAATTCTTGAGAGGGGGGGGGGGGAACCCACATCTGAATTTAAGTACTTTCTTGCATAAAGATAATACACTTTTTTTTATAGCTTTTTAAGTGACAGTCAATAAATTTGTAATTTATTTTATAGGGAAATTAAAAAAAATATTATTGTCAATTTTTATTTGCACCCAATCTTCTCTCCTTTCCGTTTATGACTTAAAGAAATCTATCTAATGCTCTTTAATGTTAACTGAAGAAATATTTATTATCCATGCTTTAAAAACTCTTCTTAGAAAGAGACTGTCATAAGACGAAGAACTAAGTATTAGTGGCCATTTCCAGCATCCTTCAGGGGCTTTCAGATACAATTCAAATTTTTCATAAAGACATGCTATTGTAATTTTTTCATGATTCTGAACCAATCTTATCAGCTTTGTTAACTCTAACATGAATCTATACCAAATGTTTATCTCTAAAAAATATTTTTTGTAGTTGGTAGAAAACTTTCTACAACTTCTCAGATTTTAGATTAACTTACAATTACTTGAATAATATTTTGAAATTTATTTTCATGCATGTCTTCATCATTATAATTGTGCTGGAAGGAAAAGCATTATATATTTATAATTTTTCCATTTCTTAAGACAAGTATTGAATCTGACATAATGTTAAATGGTTTCCAGAAACATAAAGCATAAATCAAACTAAATTCTGTTTACTATTTACAATTGTCCACTCTGTTCATTATTTAAATACAGAAATTCATCATATAATTTATCTCAAGATGAATATAAAAGCAAAATAATTTATGCAGAATAACTTCCATTAGCTCAAAAAAGAGCCTTGTTTATAAATTGTGAAACTACTTCATTAACAATTTCTTAATTGAATTATAGTTTTACCAGGATACATTTACATTACATTCAAAGAATCATTTGTATTTAGATAGAAAAAGGATTTAAAAAAAATATTTTAGATGTACAGAATAATTTTTATATGCAATTAAAAGAATGATTATTTTCACCAAAAATATATTAAATGCAAACACTAAAATATTTATTTAATGAGTAAATGAGTTTTGCATCTGTATAATGTAAATTTGCAGTTGATTTTTTTTTTATTTCTTGGTATATTGGAGATTTGAAGATTTATATTCTTTAATAATATTTTCAATGCAAATAATTTAAATGGAAATATTATTAGCTTATAGAGTTCACTTTCAAAATAAATTTAGTCTAAATACATAACTTTAGCTAACAGTTAAAATTATATTCTCCATGAATGATCTAACTGCTAAAGAATTTGAGAGAATTAACAATGAATAATAGTTTTTTAAAATATATAAATCCACTTTTTAGTGTACTAATATAAGTATTTAAATTTTTTTTCTCCTTATATTTTAATCAGCATTCATCACTAATATCCTTAACTAAAGATTCTTAATCTTTTTTCAGAACAGGCTTTGTTTTAAGATTTGATGAATTACCTTCGGTTAATGTGTGCATCTTTTAACACTAATAAAATTTCCAAAAATAAATTCAGATATTTGAAATAAATACTCAACACAAACTTTGTTTCATATAGAACTTTATTTACAAATAATCTTATTGTGTATACAGAGATAAATGTATTTCATTGCTAATTAAAGATTGAAATAAAATGCTTTTAATTTTAAATTTACTACTTAGAGTGCCTATAGTATATGTATAAAAAGATAGTGACTACACCAAAACTTCAAGTCTTTTTATCGTGCTTCCTGAATTTTACTAACATTCAAAAGGAGTTCACACTCCGGAAAATAAATTCCTGTGGTTATTTAAAAAAATTATGTCACACATGCACATTGAATAACTGCAAAACAAAAGCCTGAAAGCATTAGAAGCAATTCTAGATAAAATTTTGATTGTGTAAAGGCAAAATACTGATTCAGCACTCTCATCATTTTTAATAAATTTCAATATTCATTAGAATCTAATAATCTCAATTTTTCAATAATTAATATCAAACAATTATTGTCATTAATAAATATCTAATAAGGTTAATATAGCACAATTATAACATTCCTTTTAAGAAAAGTTGCACAACAGTTTATCACAGTAAATAATAAATTGATTAAAGAACCATAATTTCCATTGCCTTTGCACAATTAGTGAAATCAAAATTAATCAGATTAAACAAAACAAAATGAAATATTAAAAAAAGTAATAATAAATCAAAGAAGCATAAAATGAAAAAAAAGTTATGGGAAAAAATATATTTCACACAAAATGTGGAAACGATTAATCATGAGATCAAACACTGAAATACAATTAAAATAATACATGGAATTAATTATCCAAAACACGCTCCAGATACATTCAAATGTTAAAAGTGCAAAGCATTACATTCAAAAACTCAACATGATTCAAACATCACAAGACAATAACACTCTAAATAGATGATAAACTGTTTTTCAGTTAGCTTCCAAAGCAATATTTCCATGCAATTCATCATCGTGTAGCTTCTAAAGGCAATATTATTCACAGCAAAAATTACTGTTCAGTGAGAGAGAAGAAGATAACTTTGCTCTTAAATATTTCATACAGAAGTTAATAATGGTTATATGAAATATCTTTCAGAGGAAGTTTACAGATTGAGCTATAGTTGGAGATATAAATCATTATAATTTAGAAAAAAAAAATCACTCCAAACAAACTGAAAAATAAATAAATTAAAAAAAAAACATTATTTGCCACTCTCAAAATTCTTAAAAATCTAACAACCCAAATGATTTTTATAAGCTATGTGTGTAACGAGATTTGATTGAAAAGCCAGAGGGGAAGGTCAAGATTACACAGTATGCACTGAAACAAGTTGTACTTTCAAATCTGAGACTTTATTTTTTCCAAATTATTTTATTATTCTATTATTGGGATCTAAAAATTTAGTAAATTAAAAATTTCATAATATATTATTTAAAAAATAAATAAAAATATACAATTTTTACAGAATTTGATATCATTCAAATTTTTGCACTATTTGATTGCACTGATTCGATAACTAAAATAAAAATTGGATATTTTGATTAATTTCATCAAAACCTAATTAAAGTCTTAATTTCAAAACAGACTAGAATTTTATATCCTATAAATTCTAGACATATAAAATAACATACTGAAAGTGATTTGTATATTTTTCAGTCCATATATATATAAATTTATCTTCTAATAAATAAATTCTTTAATTTCTTGAATTTAAATAATTTTATGTACATATTATATAATTCAAACAACAAAAATAAGGATATTCCCCAAAATCTTATGTGCCAGTATAATTTTGTTTGTTACGAGGTTTATATAAAACTAATATCTACATACACAGTTCAGTGCATAGACCAAGGCAGCAATAAAATCAACTGTACATACACTATCTACAAATGAGGAGAGATGTATAATAGTTTTGATGAAGAGGCAATAGCACATGTAGTTACTTCAGACATCGACAACCATCTTCTTGTGAATGTCAGTATTGCCAACCATCTGAAATAGAATAAATGAAAGAAAAATTTATACTAATAAAGATTTGCATAACTTTATTCCAATTACATTGAATATTATATTGAACATAAAATTTCTAAAAATTAAATATCTTATGCATTTATTTTTATTATGGTTACTAAAGTCTTATCATAAAAATTTTTTACAAAAAGAAAGGGACTTAGAATGGTACTATAATAATATCTACTAAAAATAAAGATGAATATGTATTATTCACCAATAGGTCAGATAATTTGACCTAGAGTTACTTAATTTGGCACATATATATTCTGCAAGGTCCAAATGTGTACCTTAAAACAAATTTTTGTTTTAATTAAAATTAAAATGTCTTTTCAATGATTCCCCCCTTTTTTTGCAACACATTTTTCTATTTTTAACCAATTTTTTTTTAAAAAAATAAAGAGTATATGACAACATTTATTGTTGAAATGTTGCTCAAATCATTTTTATTTTGCTACTAATACTTCATTTGAGCATTTTTTCCATTTTTGGAGATCAACATACAAAGATTTGATTGATCTATCTGGAATAAGTTTCTATCAAAGATATGCTTTCAAATAGAACAAAAGTAGATTTTTTTTAAAAAATTAAGATTTAAATTCAAAATTGAGTGCTAGCATTTTTTTTAAATGCATTCATTTGTAAACACGGTTGTAATCTAACTGGGTGTATAAGAATACAAAAAGGGTTAAAAAAACAGGGGATTCATAACACATTAAATAAAATAATGTAAAGCTTCTAAAATAATAAAAGTTATATGACTATCAACATTTGAAGCTTAAAAATATTTTACCAAGGAAGATTTTAAGATACAATAACAAAAAATATGTATTGAGACATTTAGTAACCATTAAACTTATCAAACCAACTAATCATTAAAGCCATCTAATTATTTGATAAACCAAAATATTAAAATATTCAAACCAATACTTAAATTAATATCCACTCACAATATATCAGTGCTTAATAACTGCCAAATTAAAACAAATTATTCAAATTAAATTCAACTTGATTTTTTTTATGATTTTATTATTTAAACATAAAATCAAAATAAATAATAAATTAATTAATAATAAATTCAAATTAAACTCAACTTGATTTCTTTATGATTTTATTATTTAAACATAGAATCAATTCCAGAATTTTTAGATAAGTTTTAGACTCGAACATAATTGTCTCAAATTTCAGACCTACATGTACAATATTAGATAAGTGAACTAAGCAAAAAATATAGCTATAGTTTTCTCAAATTCCATGATATAAATCATGATTTTTTTAAAATTTAGTTTTAATTTCAGATTTATCACAACCTTCTTTAAAAATTATAGCAAATTGAATTGTTAAGGCTGGGGATGAAGGCAATAAACAGAAAAATCCCCCCCCCCCACCACCAGAAAGATTCAATATTGAGATATATGCAAATAATGAAACTATTCTGTCAGACAATATTTAATTTTAAAATTGCCAAAGTATTTTTAAACAAATAATAAAGATCTTACAGCACAGAACTCCTGGAATGAGATTTTTCCATCTTCATCTTTATCAGCAAACAAAATAGTTTTATCTACTATCTGCTGGAGCTGAACATCTTTCAAATTGCTCCCAACCATCATTTTCAGAACTTGGAACAGTTCACTATTTGATATGTATCCATCATTATCCATATCATAGATACGAAAGGCAACTGAAAAATTTGACATAGAAAATGTAATTTTCTACAACACACATGACTATAAAGATTTAACATCAAACAAAATACTTACATCTGAGTTTAGATTCTTTGTCTCCTTTAACACTAAACTGAGATACTCCTTGAATAAACTCTGGAAATCAAAGGAAAGAATATAAAGAAACAGAAAACTCTCTCTTTAATTTTCCTTTTAATTTAAGTTATGAGAAGAAGATTTAGAGCTTACAGATTTCATCAGGATTATAAAAATTATGGACTAGTTTATCATATTAAATTTAATTTAGAATACAATTAATAATAATAATTTTTTTTTAAACTTAAGGACTTGATTTACTATTCAGATTTGTATTACTAAAACATGTTAATATACAAAATAAAGAGTTACACTTACAAAGGAATTAATTTTAACATAGATATTATCAAGTGAACAGTGGAAGTATCTCATATTTCTTTATTTATAACTAAGACAAAAAGCAAATTAACAAGCGAATCAGCATTCTTCATATTCAGAATAAAGAAAAAATTACCTTTGAAATCCACCTCGCCATTACCATCTGTATCAAATATATCTATCACACGTTGAACTAAAGGATTTTGCTGCAATTCAGGAAGAGACATAAATTCATCTACACTAAGAGATCCAGAATTATCCAAATCCAACTTGCGAAACCGTTTGCCCAACCTTTTGATCTCATCAGGATCAACTGCAATCAAAAATTCCTCATTATTAACATTTATTAAATTTCATGAGTATTATAGATGTGTTTCATGGGAATTAAAGCGAAGTATGTAGACCACTTGATTAAATATATTTTAATTTCTAGAAGAGTGCCAATACTAGAGACAAAATGATATTGAAAATTATCAATAAAATAAAATTAAAAAAAAAAAACACAATTATCTTGCACACACACACAAAAAAAATGTATACATGAGGCAACATAGTAGTTTGTGTTTCCATGGTGTCTTTTTCTAAGACAAAAGTATGTACGCTCATTCAACATTATACTTCCTAACTACGTACTGTCACATCTTTCATAATCCATCTCTTACCTTATCTACAGTTTCACCCTCCATTTTCTAACAATTTTTAATTATCACCAATATAAGTTTTCAGATTACACTTCTATCTTTAAGGATGGACCAAAAACTATTCATCATGTGGGATGTGGTAATGTTTCACCTGAAAATATTTTAAGTATCCAAATGGACCACATCCTCTATTTTAATGGTTGAATTGATGGCAACTTTGCTTGCACTAAAGAAAATTTCTCACTTTTCAGGAACACAAATTTTGTATTTATTCTGAAGGTATGAGCACTCTTGAAGCAATTGGCAATCAGCATAATTTGACACAACCATTAGTTATTGATAGTTTAGGTCTTCTGTGAATTGTACAATCTAAAAGTTTCGATGTTAAGAAGTATCTTTTTCATTATATTTATTCATTTATTTATTATGGCAAAAATCATGGGACCTCCAAATATCTAATAAGTTGTATTTCATTAAATCACATAATATAATATAGCCAGTTGTCCAAGAGAAAGACACTTGAAGTCAAGCTGACTTGATATCACATTTGATCCATTTCACTCATAAACACCTTTTTTTTTAAATGAAAAATATCCAACTTGCACATCATGTCAAATTGATTTTACCATTGTTCTTATTTTAACGGAATGGCCTGCTTTTAATAGCGCCAGGTACATCATTTTGAAACATTGTACTTAGATATCTGTGAAATGGTAGGAAAAATCCTCACAGAAATTTTTTTAAATTTCTGAAAGAAATAGGGTTTTTACATCTTATATAATTAAAATTAACTTTTTTATCTTATTCTGCCATATATTTGGTGCAGTATAGCCAAATCTGGCTCTTAAGCCATAAACATCAAACACTATCTAAAATGGCCAATTTCTAAAATATTGGAAAGAGAATAGGCAATTCTGTATGCAAAAAGTTATGAAATTGAATAGGATAATAAGCAAAATCTGCCTTCTTCTGTGCACAGTACCTCACTACTAATGAATCAAGATGATACTTTCCAAGCACCACTTCTTTTTCAGTCAAAAATATTCAATGGAACACATCTACCTACTTAAAAGGCAAAGAAAACTATATATATATATATATATATTTAAAGATCTCCAAATGGAGTAAGATTCAGGATTTCATATTCATTTGTATCCCTTCTGCCAATACGATAGCCCTTATCTGATAATTTCTGTTAGCTATAATTTTATATATCAATTCTGATTTGCCGAAATCCTGACAGTGTAACAGAACACTATTGATACTACTTTGTTCAATTGTGGTTAACATGCTATAAAAGATTTAAACCATTTGTCTGGTGCAGTTTAGCGGGAATATGGCTCTTGTGCCAATAACACCCAATACACAATTGTGGTGGGGTGGTCAGCTGTACACAAGTCTATCAAAACATCAATTTTGAAACTCTGAACATCACCTTTAACCTTTCTACCAGTTGGAATGTAGAAAGATAATCTGCCGAGTTTTGTCAACAATAGGAATGTAGAAAGTTCTGTACATTCAAGCATAATCATTTTAGAAAGATTTAGGTGCTGGATGGTCACTGGTCAGTGGGTTATTTGAGCAGCATTTTTTAAATTTTCCCATTGTATTTCCAGGGATGTAATCGTCTGTATGCATTCTTTGATTCATATCATTTACTATAATGACAGAAGAACAGAATCTCAAGAGCAAAATACATGTTTCATATATTTTGCTCCATATAGTTTTACTCCATTTATCTCTTTTATAACTTAAATGCTTGGTTCTCAAACTCGAAACATTTCATATTTATCAATAAATAAATAAAATTTATTTGCCTATTGTTTCAAATTTTTTTTTTATCGTTCATAACTAAATTTTGCTCACAAAAATAATTATTTGTCAATGGATTCTGAGATAACCACATTTCCGGTATTCGCTTTTGACTTTGGATCCCTCCCCCCTAGATATTTTAGTTCAATATTTTCCCGCGTATGCCAAAAAAATTTAGTAACTTATAAAAAAGAAACTATCAAATTTTAAGAGCAAAAATTTGCCATTTATTCTTCAAAATTATTGTTTATGCTCTTAATATTAAATAAAATTTGATCTGAAACATTTTACTGTGCATTAGTACTTCTGTATTACTAATTATCTGTAATGTTTACATTCCATACATTTGAGAGTTTTCATTGTTAAATGCAAACATCTCATTCCTTTCATTCCTATTTTGACAAATTAAAACTACCTTTAAGCATGGGTAAAAGTGCAGAGGGTTTTACAATCTGTTGTCGAACAGTGATGTAATATCTCTCCCCCGTGATATTTTAGACACCAAAGTAGATATTTTTCTCAGAAAAGTTACTTTGACTGCTTTCTTATGATATGTGGCTTTGACACACATTATGAAGGAAGAGGGTAATAACTTTAAATTCTGAACACTCATAAAAAAATTCCCAGCACGAATGCTGGAATTAATTTTCAGCTTTACTTAAATGATATTCTTATCTACATTTTGTTGAATAAGGAAAGAAAATCAGTATTATTTTTTTGTTTCAAAATGACATTTCTTAGAAAAAACAACAATCGAAAAAGTTTTAAAATCGAATCACGTTTTCAAAATTTTATATTTACATGATATTGCAAAACAACTTTCTCCAAAATTATTATTAAAAAACAATTTCTTTAATGAGTTGAAAAACTGGATGATCCTTTCAATCATATTTCATTACATTCACCTAAAAATAAATTAAAAAATACTTACAAGTAGAGCACATTTCCATCGGAAGTGATGTTTCATTTCCCTAAAAGTGAAATGCAAAACTGTCTAAATCATTCACTTAATAAAAAAGAATTTTTAAAAATACAAAACAATATCTTTTTCAAGTTTAAGGCTAGTCTTCTAACTGCCTACATGATAGTACAACTATTAGGAAATGATTGAAACTCCAATTCTATTCTATTCAATAAAGTATTTTATAGTTAAAAAAATTGCCACATTCTTTCATTTTAAATATGACTGATTTTGGTTTATATATCAGTAATTAGTTTTATAATAATTACCTAAAATGTCCACATTAACTTGAAAAATAATACATAACTAAACGTATGCAGATTTATATATCAGCTTTCAGATATTTAATGTTCACAAACAGCAATATGTACAATTTTACTTATATTTAAAAAGTTTAAAAATTTTATTAGAAGAAAATAAATTTTGTTATTAACAATTGAGTATATCTTATTATCTTCTTTAAAAAATGCTAATCCCTTCCCCCAATTTTTTACTGTACATTTTCTTAGTATATTTTGATGAATTTACAATGAATTATTTCATAATGAAATTTTTAATTCAAACATGGGCTGGGAACTGATTATAAAATACATCACCAGCAATATTAACTTTAATAAAAAAAACATAAAAATAATTCTATTTGAATTTTTTAACTTTCATGCAGAAGCAATAATTGTTGTCTTTTCCAACCTCTAACAGTTTCTATATTTATTTAGCTGATGCAATACAAATTGTGTTTGTCAAAAATTTTACGACCTTTTGTGTTCTCATTCTCCTATCGAGTTGTCATACAATGCTCAAAAACACTCACCTTTTATTAGTATGTAAATATGATCATTATTTTTATCATTACTTCTGAAAGTAAAGAATATGAGGCATTTTAGACAAGAGTTTCAGAAAGCCTTAGAATCAAAAATTCCACTTACGTATTGTCAGACTATTCAAGCTATAGTACCACACTTTAAAGTAACATTTTTATAGTTTACAATTAAAAATGAATCAAGAAATAAAATATAACTTCTTAAGAAATGAATAATTATTGTATAATTCAAATTTTGAAATAAATACTTGGTCTTCAAAACACATTCATTAATAAATAACAATTAATGAACTTATTTCAGAGATTCAAGATTTTTTTTTTTTTATAGATTTGTAATAAATAAACTTTTGAAATAATTGAAATAAATATTGTCTTCATTAAAATTTTAAATTGATTCATAGGAAAATACCATTGTTCTCTTTCTATAATTTTAAGTTAAACTTTGGATCGGATTCCTTACTTTACTCTTACAAGTTACATGCTAAGAACTGATTCTAAAAATCACTTCCTTTTTTTGAACGGTTTGCTAATTTATTAAATATAAATCTATTTTTTGTTTTTAAAAACATCTAAAAAACACTGACAGATTATTGCCATAAAAGTTTCAGTAGAAATCTAATTTATCATAAATTTCAATCTTTACTTTTGAGGACTTTTTTTTTTTTTTTTAATGCCTGAGAAATTGTACATGTAAAATTGTATACAAATGCTGCTTTCATCACTTCAAAAGTTAAACTTATTTACATCAAACTATTTCAGTAAAATAATCAAAATTAAAAAAAAATTTGCTTTCATTTAGATTTTTTAAAATGCCGTTTTGCTGTATAAATTTTAATAAGCAGTTTTTGCAAGCAAAAAAAAAAAAAAAAAAAATAAAAAACTTACAATTCTAAGTAAACCAATTCAGCATTTTATAGCTGACTTTACCAAACTTTAAATGATAAACTTCACAACAAAAGTTCTAATTAACGCTATTAATATAAACTTTGTAAAATTAAAAAAAAATTATCACTATTATTATTTTTTTATAGAAGGTTACAAAGAACACAATGCAATAACAAATTTAAAAAGATTATTTGACTACATTTCATTCAAAAAAAAGAGAAAGATAAGACAGTATTAGTAACAAATGCAAATAATTAATAGACAATAATATGATCTTTAAATTTAAACAGTCATTTTTAACTCTGAGGATAATAAATTGTGTTTCTCCACTTAATGTCTTATTTATTGGCACAAAAATGCTCAGAACTTTTTGTTAACTAAATCTAATGACAGTATAATAAAAAAAAATAGCAAATATTTTTTTTATTAACATAAAGTAGTTTTGATATTTATTAAAAAAATAAATAAGTATCATTCTTATCTAAAAAAAAGGAAAGTTTAATATCAAAATTCCATTACATATAGGAAGACTATATTTTATAATAAAATATATTTTGACTGCTAATTTTAGTGACAAAATGTTGACTCACTATAAGTTATTAATTTAGTTATTGTATAAAATATTTTTTAAAGCAAACATAAACCATGTAGAAAATTAATAAATGCAAGCTATATGCCAAATAGAATAACAATTAAATGTGAATAATAAAAAATATCACTTATTTCCCATTAAAATTAAATACATTATCAAAAACTACACAATGAAAAAATTTGTAATCCACTAACAAAAATTTAGTGGATTACAAATCTTAAAAAATTACTTAACTCCTTCCTTATACACAAAAAATCATACTTTTTAGAGAATTTTTTAATAAATGCAGTTCTGCTAGTTGAATTTTTTTTCTTTAGTTTTATGAATGAAGACATGGGATGAGTTAGCTATTTGAAAATGGTTCAAGATGATTTCCTGACCAATTCGAAATTTATTTTGATGTAAGTAAAACATTAGATATTAAATGAATAATAATTGAAATTAAAAAAAATTGGTTCCTATGAATATACAGCAAAAAACAAGGAAAACTTTTTACAACACAATACACATTTTAAAACACATTGGGAATTTTATTCATAAGCACCATCTGTCCTTTAAAAAATATCGCCTAGCTCAATATTTTAAAAAACTTATATAGAATGCATTTCTTATCACTGTAGACATTTCATGCAGAGATTTTTTTTTAAAAAGTAAGGTAAAACTTAAAACTTTTCAGAAGTTCTGCTCTCCAGAAAAAATAAACATGAAAGATGGGATAATCTGTTAAAATTTAAGCTTTAAAGAACAATTTAAAACACTTTGGTGTGAATGCAATTAATGCAACACTTACTAGCTACAATAATTACTACTACGACTACATATAGAATATACTCATTTAGAAAGTTCTACTGATTTGTAACATTTCAGTAAAAATTATACAAGAAAATCTTTATTGCAAGTGAGAAATACAGATAATAAGAATTATTTGAAATACAAAATAATAGCGAAAATCTTCAATAATAATTAAATATTACTGTTCAAGAGATGTTAAAAAAAAAAAAAAAAGCTTGGAAAGCAAATGGAATAGGGAGCAGTTAAGGAACAGATATTTCAAACTACGTAAATCAGAGATTTAACGAAAAACATACATATAAAATGCTACGAGAATAACAAACGTTACGACTAACATAAATGGTAAATATTTCATTTAGTAAATACGCAAATAAAAAAATAACCAGAAATGTCGACCTATTTCAGTAGTTTGAAAAGGTATAATATTACCACAACAGTGCGCAAAAATTTCCCATTAACCAAACCAGAGTAAATGTTGAAATTACTTACCATAGCTAAGTTTTTTTATTAATACAGGTATACACAAACTCTGCTACAGCTATACGTGTGAAATGGAATCTATCTCTAAGAATTTTTTCAGTTTATTTGAACAAATAGTTGATCTTGATGATGAAGACTGTAGAGAAAATGTTCACCTGGAAATCTGTTTACATTGCCAAATCTGACCTAATCCTTCGGAAAAAATTAGTTATTCAGTTCTCCAAAAGAGTGCGTATTTGCGATTTTAGTTTGGAAATCTAAAAATACTGATAATCAAAAGAAGTTGTTTCAAGATTTTCTACATAAAATATTTATGAGAAAATAATAACTTTGGAGTAATGAATTCATATTAACTTTATTTTAATTCCTCCGATACTGCTATAAAGTATATTTCAGAATATGAAGCTCGAAGCAGCTGCTATTATTAATTACATTTTAACAATAATAAGTTAAAATTTCAGAAAATTTAAAAATTAAGGTTTTTTTAGAAACAATTAACATTATAATCGTGCCGTTATAGTGTCAAATAAATTAGAATTTTTATTTGCGAATTAATTATTTGAGACCTGGTGGCGATAAGATACATGTATGGTTATCAAGAGAGTAGAATTTGTCTACTCTCTACTTTTTATATTCTAATCTTTGTTTTTATGGAAAGCACCAGAATCCGAGAGAAAATATATTAAAAAGCAAAAATGCCGGTTTGCCTTTAACAAAAGACGGTGATTTGAAGCAATCCAATTGCATCAAAAGATTGACATTACAGTATTTTGTGATCGTGAATGCGGTGATTCGCAAGTAAATTTTAAATATTTAAGTTGAAATTTTTCAGTGAAAAATCAGAAATATGACGGCTGCTGTTTGTAGTATAAATTTTGATGAATACGGGAGACCATTCTTAATTTTAAAAGACCAAGACAAACAAACTAGGTTGACAGGAATTGAAGCTGTCAAGGTAAAAATAATTTTCTATTCATAAAAATCCAATTTCTGCTTATCATTTAAGTAATGAAATGTTTATATAATTATTAAAGTGACTTTGAATCACATATGCATATGACAACCTTTTTTTCGTACTTCTTTTGTTTAGTTACATTAGCTACTTATATATTATTTTAATTAAATTAAGAAAGATTTACTTAAAATCTTGTGTGGATATCTTCTATATTATAAGAATTGTCTTAAGTCAACTCGATTATATTTGTAATCAAAGTGACCAAATATGGCGATTACCAATCAAATGCCTTCTCCCCTCCTCTTTACACGAATATTTAATTATATACATAATGAATAATAAAATAGAAATTTTACAGTTATATAGTCTTAAAAAACACAAACTGACACTTTTTACATAACTTTTTCATTTAAAGTTGAAAGTTTGGCAGAAAAAGCTATATATAGTTTCTGTGTTCATCTCCATGTGGTTATGCCATCTGCAAATGTTTTATAGGAGAAATGATTTATAAAACTTACAATGTTTGGTATATTCTTCCTGTTTCAATGTATACGAACGAAAATCTTATTTCCCTTCGTTTTAAATCGTTTCAACTTTTTGATGAAAGTAAAATTCTTTATTATTCTGCATGTAGTATGACAATGTAAGATAAAAGTTAGTTTTGATGTAAATATTTTTAGTATTCCTTTAAACTTATAATCCAAATAAAATAGTTTCATGAAATATTTGCCTTTGTAACTAAGAAAAAAATGTTACGATGGTAATTTAATTGTAACCCATTGTACGGACATAGCCGGAATTGGAATTATTGGTGGTTTTTTTAAAATGGAAATATGCTTTCAGTTTTGTGTAAAATGTGCAATTAAGCTGATCAACCAGCTATTTTGTTATTAGCCTATTAATTGCTCAAATGAATTGTCCCTCACAGATATGTTTGTGTAATAATTTCTAATGAAATTGCACTTTAAACTAAAGTTTTAATAGATTGAACTTAGATTTAATTGTAACTTCTCTTTTAAAATGGTCAAGTCTCTTAATTTTCATATAAAAGCAAATTTTTTAAGATCCAATTATATTTTGACAGTCACTCTTTTTTGCTTTTTATTTGGTCTGCAGTGTTATACTCTTATTATGGGTTGGGCCCTACCCCCTCCCAAAATAATAATCTCGGTTTGTAAAATATGATTTTCTTTAAAAGGATGAAGAATAAAAAAACTAGAGAATTGCTTCTTCAAATTATGTTTTGCAAATAGTCGTCTGGATTATCATTTGTGTCCTGAATAATATATGCTTATGACAACATATGATTTCAACTAAGCATATGAAATGTCATTTCTAATTGACCACACCTATTAGTCTTTGAAACATTTAATCTTTTATATGCAACTTCTAATATTGGTTAATGTATAACTTTTAATATTAGAATTGTAATAAATATTTTATTTTATAGGATTTTTTAAATAAATTATTGAAATATTATTTGTAGTTATTTTACTTAAGTGTTTTTAATTAAAATATTATTTTATGAATATTTTTCAGACTCATATTTATGCTGGTAAAAGTGTTGCTAATGCCTTACGAACATCCCTGGGTCCAAAAGGTAGCTATTGAATCTCTGTGAAGTTTTTAGATTTCTGTTGAACTTGTTTATAAAAAATTAATGGTAATGATATTCAACTGGTAATGATAATTTTAAAAATGTATTTGATATGATTGTAATAATTTGGTATGATATTTATACATGATATGATATGAATGGTACGATATTTATACATGATATGATATGAATGGTATGATATTTATACATTTTTGATATTCGAATGTTAGTGACATAAAAATTGCGAGAATTTCAAAGAATTCCATTACAGCTGTCTTAATGCGAGAAAAGAGATGATTTTGTAAATTATGATTCCAGATGATTTTTCAAAGCTCATACTAACAATAGAAAATATTTCCTATTCATATTAACATTAAAAAAAGAATTTTTATTATTAATTGTAAACAAACATTCAATTATTAAAAAAACAAACCTTAACTTACCCAAATCCTTAATCAATATTTTAATTTTTTTAATTAAAATTTTTTCATAGAATAGTTGTAGTTCATGTACAACTCAACTATTATTATTAAAAGTAGGAAACAAAACAGAATTATGATTGCCAGAAGAGAGACGAGAAACTTGGGGGGGGGGCACTATGCTTCACTTCACCCTTGATTTCTATTGAATAATAAAACTGAGAAATTGGAGCTAATCTTTTGGATAATTTAATATTTGCAATTCTTTTAACAAAGTATAAACCTTGACTGTCTTTAAAAAAGTAATTCTAAACTTAAAACTGTGATATGCATTTAACTTATTATATATTTTAAAGTAACTTTGTATCTGTTCTAGTTGCCTGATGAAGTCAAATAATTGTGTATTTTCTGATATCTAATTGCACAAGCTTCTCTTTCTTATTTTCATACAAAATATACATTTAATTTCAACATTAAATTGCCATGGCACATTTTATGTGCAAACAACATATTTAGATTAAAACTAGATAAAGGAAGCTATAAAGAATTAAAGATAAATGAACATGATCTCTATGTTTACTGCAGTTATTAATATTCATAATATTTTGGAAAATTTTATAAATTTTGCTTTTTAAAAAAGTCACATTTCTTGTCTTTCATCTGTAGCCTACAGGTTGATAACACCTTAAAAATAAGAATATGAGTGTCGTTAAATTATTAAAAAGTGTTCATTGGTGAAAAATTCAGTAGCTGTTCTTGATTCTTTTTTTCAAGTTTATTCTTTTATTCTACTAATGAAATAATTTTAAAATATGCATGTGTAATAAATAGGTTAACATTCCAAACTTGGAGTTTTATTTCATATTGTTTTCAGAAATTTTGATTTCGAGTCCGTCACATTTGTTTCATATGAAATAAAAGTTGGGGATATTGGTACAGAATTCGGGAATGGGAAGATCCCTACCTCCATAGAGAATGTGAACTGAAGTAGATTTTTTGGGATTCTGTCTAAAAATAGAAGATGATGGGCAGGCAATCATTTAAAGGTGTGCACATTTTATATAAAATAAAAACTAACAAAATAAGTGCAGTAGTCAAAGCTAGGGGGTTGTTTTTTAGTTTCCTATCATTTTAAATGTTTAGAAAAATTAGTTCTTAAGCCTTTTTTAATGATACAGATAAACGTTCACTATATATTTTTAAAAACTTGTGTTTTATATTTATGCATATTGTTGGTGAGGCACTGATACATTTTTTCTTCTATCATACATAATGGATTACAATTTGAAAAATGTGCTGTGTGATATTTTAGAAAAATAAATTATCTCAATTTTATAATCTAGGTTAAAATAACAAGATTTTATATCTCGCAAATATCTGCATATAACATAGTAATTTATTTTTTATAAATAGATGGAACTTGACATTAAAAAAAATGTTTTTACAGGTCTTGATAAAATGCTGGTTTCACCAGATGGTGAAGTAACTGTCACTAATGATGGGGCCACTATTCTTAAAATGATGGATGTTGATCATCAGATAGCTAAGCTACTTGTAGAGCTTTCACAATCCCAGGATGACGAAATTGGAGATGGTACAACTGGAGTTGTTGTGTTAGCAGGTATGTCAATCCTTTTTAAAATAAAAATAGGCCTTTTTTTTAAAAAAAAAATGAATTTTCTATTTTTTTGTTCAGTATTGTATTAAATGTTTTTTTCAATATTTATATATTTAACTTAGGTGCATTGCTGGAGCATGCTGAGCAGTTACTTGACAAGGGTATCCATCCTATTAGAATTTCTGATGGTTATGAATTAGCTGCTCGCTGTGCGATTGAGTATTTAAATAAAATTGCAGAAAGTTTTCCTGTTGATAAAGACAATTTAGAGCCACTGATACAAACAGCAATGACTACACTAGGATCAAAAATGTAATTTTTGGTTTCTCAATTTCTGTATGAAAAGTAATGTAATCTGCATAGTGACATTTTCTGCCGTGTTTTAATGCTCATTCTCTGTTTTCAAATAAATCATTGACTGGTGATGACTTAAGCTATTGTAATAATGATTTATATAAATAATGTATTTCTTTTGTCTAAGATTATTGCAATTCTCTAATGTTTCTATTACAAATATACTTTTTATAGAAATAAAAATATTTTCCATGTAGTTATATTGATGTTAAAAAAATACCAATTTCCCATATTTTTTATTTTGCTTATCTTTATTTTAGAATTATTTAGGTTTAAATGAATTTTTTAAATTTAATTTTCTTAAAAGAAATATCTGGAACTCAACATTGAATATATCTGTTGATTTTAAAATGCCAAAGTATATTTTTATATCAACTTTCTTGTGTTGCCATAAAATAACGTATTTGTCTTTTTCTGAATTCTGCCTTCAGTTTTTGAATATATAGTCTAAAAATACTAAAAATAAAATATTCAAAACAAGATATGATGTAATATTTCAAAAAAATATTTTTGTCCATCTAAAATTATACTATGCTCTTGGATAGAAATCACCGAGCTTTCAGAGAATTAAAGCACAGTCATTTTGTATTTTGAAATAATAATTAACATAGGAACAAATCATTATTATTTTCTAAATCTTTGGTTTTGTTTCAGTGTTAACCGATGTCAGCGGCAGTTTGCTGAAATTGCTGTACAGGCTATCCTTTCTGTGGCTGACTTTGACCGCAGGGATGTTGATTTTGAGCTCATTAAAATTGAAGGAAAAGAAGGGGCTCGTTTAGAAGATTCTATTCTTGTGAAAGGAGTCATTATTGATAAATATTTCAGTCATCCACAGATGCCTAAAGAAGTTAAAGATGCTAAAGTAGCAATTTTAACTTGCCCCTTTGAACCACCAAAACCCAAGACCAAGCATAAGTTGGATGTCACATCAATTGAAAGTTATCAGGAGCTTGTGAAATATGAGCAGGATAAATTCGTTGAGATGGTTCAGCAGGTTTGTTATTTAATCATGATTTATTATTTGTATTGGATTTGTATTTTTTTTTATGATAGCTTTAATTTTGTTATTTAAAATTAACTCATTTTTTTATTTTTAAAAATATTTATTGTTACAATACAATTTTTAGGTTAAGAACACAGGTGCAAATTTAGTTATTTGTCAGTGGGGTTTTGATGATGAAGCTAATCACCTGCTGCTAAAACATGAACTGCCAGCAGTTCGGTGGGTTGGTGGACCTGAAATTGAGGTAAATAATTTATAATAACCTTTTCTTTTCTTTTTGTTTTGAAATTCAGATTTAATAGTCACCTATATTTACAGTTTTATCATTTAAATATATAGGGCATATTCTAAACATGAAATTAAATATTTTATGTATTAGTTTTGGAATTTATTTAAAATATTTTATTGCTATTCACTTTATTTTAGCTTATAGCAATTGCCACTGGTGGAAGAATTGTTCCTCGTTTCCAAGAATTAACTGCAGAAAAGCTTGGTAAAGCTGGCATTGTGAGAGGATTGAGTTTTGGAACAACTGAAGATAAAATGCTTGTAATTGAAGAATGCCAGAATTCAAGAGCTGTAACTATTTTCATTAGAGGAGGAAATAAGATGGTAAGTTGTTTAGTACACATTCTGTCCTTCTTCTAAAAGTGTTAATATTTTAATCCTCTGTTATAACAGTGAATTTGTTTTATGTATAATCTTGCAAATATATTCTATGCTGTGGTTGGGTCATTATTTTAAAATAGCTGTGTCTTATTTATTTCATCAAAAAGATTTTTATGACTTTAAGGCGGCAAATAAAAATTTATGAACATTAATGAGTGACAAGTTAAGTGATTTTGTTAAATTGTTTTTTGCCAAGAAATTGTGAATTTTTTTTAAAATTTAATGTTTTCAATTCAAGTATCTTTTTAAAAAATATTTATTTCTAAGTCAATATTACTTTAAAAAAAAATCACTCTGAAGTTTTTATTTGCATTTACATATTTATTTGTACCATTTTATATCTATGTGTTGTTGATTTCTGAAGTTATAATCTTTTATAGAATTTTCTTACAAAAAACAAATACACTTATGAATTAAAATCTAATGCATAGACATTTTGTAAAATTTGGTGTGGTAATTTTTTAATATTTTTTACAGTTCTTGGCTTAGAGAACAAATCTGTTAAATTAGAAATATTCTATGGTTATTTTAATGCTTTACAATGTCAAATGAAATTTTAATCTTATAAGTTATAAAACCCCAATATTTAAAGAATCGAAAGAAATGCAACTTATTGTTTAGTTCAGGAATTAGTTAATATATATGCAAAATTTTAAGTAAATCATTTAGTAAACCTCTAAACTAGAACCTTTGCTTTCTCCTTTTTTAGTCTCTCCTTGAAACATTTTTTTCAACTGTTAAGAAGTTTGAAACTTTTATTTCTAAAACGTTTTTTCCCCCAATATTTAAAGATTTAGGCTTAAAAAAGTAAGATGTATTTAGTTGATCAAATATTTGAATTCTTAATGTGCAAAAATGTGCATCATTCAATTCAGGATTTCGATCCATTGTATATCATTTCTGTGTTAACATTTCTCACTGGAAGTATGTTTGATTTCTACATTATAAGATGATACCATCAGAAATCACTTTAGAATGAATACTATTTTTAGATGAGGCATTCATTTGATTATATTTAAAAAGACTTATCTTTGTGCATGCACCTGCACTGTTCTAAGATATTTTAGGAATAAGCTTGAGAGAGTAATTTATTGATATTAAAGTCGGTTAATTTACAATATATAACTTGTTATTGACTTTACAGTACCATTGCAGAATGTTTTTGATTCCACCATAGTTGTGAAATTTAACCTAACAGTGGGTTTTCAAAATACCTTGTGAAAACAGTACATTTATTGGAACTGAGTTGCTGTGCTTAATAATACTATACCTAACTTATATTTTCATTTTCTTTTGAAAACTGTAGTAGAACATCGTCTAATTAAGAGTTAAACGAATTAAAAATGCGCAGATGATTGAGCTTTTTTTAAAAAATAGGAGCTTTAGTTTTTCATGTTATGAGAGATCTGTTTATTACAAAAATTCTTATGCGAAGTGCCAAATTGAAAATTTATTTCCTTTATTCCATACCTTTGTTAAACTGTATAACAAATACTTTATACAATTAAACTAAATCCTGCATCACCAATAATAATTTTTTGATCTTTTTGTAATTTCCTTTAAAAAGTTGGATATATATTTTTTCTTTTAAATGATATGTTTCTTTTAGGTTGTAGATGAAGCAAAAAGAAGTCTTCATGATGCTTTATGTGTTGTTCGAAACCTAGTAAAAGATAATAGAATAGTATATGGTGGTGGCTCTGTGGAAATGGCTTGTTCTCTTGTAGTTGGTGAACAGGCCGATAAAGTAAGTCTTTTTATAAATCTTTGTACTCACAATGATTTTTTGTTTCCTTTAATGAAAAAAAATTTGCAGGCTGATAAAGTAAGTCTTCTTTTTATAAAGCTTTGTACTCGCCATGATTTTTTGTTTCCTTTAATGAAAAAAATTTAAAGCATTTATGCCTTTAAAAAATATTTGTCATTCTGATCTGATAATGTAGTTTTGTTTTTATAACCGACTTAAATGAAAGAAAGGCTGCAGGTTTATGTTACTGTTAATGAATATTTCTAAATAATTGTTAATTCTCTTACAGTATAATTAAAAAAACAGCTTTAATTAGTATGACAATGAATATTTTGCTGAGGTGCCATTTTGATTGTCATAAAGAAAAATTGTGTTGGTAGTTGATTTTCTATATGAAGTTCAAGGCAATTTGTTACTATTTCAAATGTTGCTGTGATATTTTAACATATGCTAAAAATGTTTGAATACTTTTATTTTTTTTAAATTGTTCTGTTTTATTGTTATGATGTGGGAAGAGTTTAATTAAAAAAATATCAAGAATTTGATTGAAGTGTATCTTTGCATTTTTGTTGTATTAAAAAAAATTGCATTTAAATGCTAGAACTAAAATTTTTCATGCATAGAAAATTTTAATAAATGTTATAAATGCTGAAACATGAAATATATTTTTGTTATTTTTTCTCCTTTGCTAGATTGCCTCAATGGAACAGTATGCTTTCCGTGCTTTCGCTGATGCATTAGAGAGCATACCCCTAGCCTTAGCTGAAAATAGTGGTCTCAATCCCATGGAAGAAGTAACAGCTATTAAAGCTAGGCAGATCAAAGAGAAAAACCCATGGCTAGGTGTAGATTGCATGGGTAAAGGTACCTTTGGTAAGTTCAAAGTGAATTTTTGGGCTTTTTTTACTGTTTTGAATTGTTAATTTTATTCATAATTAATTCAAAGCTAAGAAAAATAAATGATGGAAATTTAATTTGGAACAAATACCTAGATAAAAATAACTTTTCATGGTTCTGATTTTCCACTATAAAGTTACCACAGTTTTCTTAGTAATAAGAATGTCGACATATTTTTACTTCATTTTATTCAAAAGTTTTTGAATTTCATTGTACAGTTAAAGCTATGGATCACATAAATTCTTGCCCAATAAAAGAATCTTACAATAGCTTTAATATATTTTATAATTCATATATTTTAATGAAGTATTTATTCTAATAAAATCAACTTGCAAATTCAGTATTATTTAATTTCATTTGTATTTTTCCTTGTTGCCTACTGTCTGAATTCTGCAAATAGAACTTAACATCTGTTTCAAAGATCAAATGTATATTTCTGTAACTCCTAAACATTAAGAAATAAGTATTTCATAATTTACTTTTTATATAAAAATGAGATGTCATTGCCAAAGATTTGACATACCCTTAAAATTTTTTTAATTGCTTCTTGCATTTAAAGAAGACTGACAATGAATAATAATTCTTAAGATAAATAGGAACATGAATACATCACTCATTGGCAGAAGGCTCTTATGTAACTCTTTTCATATTATCAAGTTAAATTTATTTTATAAACATTCACTAATTTCTATCATTGTGTGCTGTAAATGTATTTTTTTTAAAACTAATAAGGCCATCCAATTAGTTCAGAAATTCATTCTCAGCTACTGAGTATGTTTCATAAATTGTTTATTTGTTAGATAAAATTTCAAAATATATAAGTAATTTTTAATTTGTATTTTTATTCTTTACAGATATGAAAGCTCAACATGTTATTGAAACTCTTACAAGCAAAAAACAACAAATTAGCTTAGCAACACAACTGGTTAGAATGATTCTCAAAATTGATGATATTAGGTCAACTGAAGGTTCTCATGATTAACATTCATTTTATGTGTGTTGTATTGGCTTATTTTTTGTAATGTTCCAACAACTGGACTAAATGTTGCTTATGAAGCATATTTTTATGTTTCTTCCTGTATACTTAACATTTTTATTAATATTTCATGCTGGAAAAACAAACTTCACTTCTCATTGCTACTACTCTACTATTACAAAAATTTTGACATTCTCAGCAAAAGTAAACTGTGTTTCATATGAACACTTGTAATTCACTGTTTCACATAATCAAAATAAAAGCTTTATTGCATTGGTTTGGTATATTTGTTACTTCAAATAATTAGGAGTTTTTTCCCTCCAAATTAAATACATCACATTTTGTGTGGCTATGAAAGAAAAATCATTTTGTTGTATTATTTAAATGGTGCTGTTACCAAATTATTTGTATCTTTTATATTAACCTTAATATTCAGTTTTCTTAATGATAACTTAAGAAGTATGATTTTATAAATTTAATTATGGACATTTGAATATTAACTGCATGTCAATTACATTGACTAACTTGGTGTCTTTTTTAGTTCCTACAAAAATAATAATTAAAAGAGCTATATTCAGATCTTCACATGTTTACATACATAAAGTTCCTAAAAGTTAAATGAAATAATAAACTATAAAGTTTTACTATTCCTTGCAACAGTGATAAAATGTAAAAATAAGTAAGCAAATGCTTTGATTCATAAAAATAAAGACTTTTATGCAGTTAAAAATAATTTATTTTGTGCCAAAACCTAAACAAAATATCACAGGTAAGAATGCATTTTTCAACAAAATGTAAATATGAAATGTATATTAATATTTTATAAGTGCTTATGGTGTTTGCATAATGAATCCATTTTTATAATTCTACTTTAGTAGGAGGTTTTAATTGACCACAGTTGCCATAAACACCTTTCCCATAACATAATAATTCCATTAATTTCTCCGGTCCTTCCTTATTTGTATCATACATGTCGATTTCCCCTGCTTCTCCAACATAATAGAAACACATATCTCGCAGTCTGCAGGAAAATAATGGAATTACATCAGAACTTTACATACAAATAAAGGATTCACTAGAAGTTCATGCATTTCAAATTAAAGAATTCCTTAAATAAATTCCAAAAATTATGTACTATACAAAATATTAGAAATAAAGCATTGTATTCTGGCCATTGTAAAGAGAGGGAAATAAGTTGCTAGAATTGCTATTTTTAAGCATTTCAGAATGAATAAAAATATATGTAAATTTTAATGAACAACTAATGAAATAAAAATAAACGTATTTTAGTACATTTTAGAATTTTAATATTTCTGATAGAGTAACGGACTTTTAGTCCATTTTCAACAATTTATTAAATTAATGTTATATATAACATATAGCTAAACCTCTCAATAACCAGAAAATTGCAATCAACTTAGGATTAATAGATACATATATAACAAAGGAAAGCAAATGCAAAGGTAAATATTTCAAAGCTTCCTAGCTAAAAGTTACTCCATTTCAAGTCATAACAAATTTGATAATTTAATTTCTACCTTTCATGAAACTTAGCGAATATTAGTTGTATATGTAACAAATTAGCTGAATGTTAAATTTATGCTGACAGTCATTTTGTATGAAAATTTTTTTTAAGACAACTTTTTTCATACACAGGTGTTTTAATATTGTGCTTTTTTTAAAAAACTCCATTTTAAATACCTATTAAGAGTATGCATTCTAATTCAGACCCATTAAGTAATTATTCAACCATCAGAGGTAGGGACATAGTTTCTTTAGGAAATATGCTTTAAATTATGTAAATAATTATGTTTTGTTTCAAACTATTTCTTAGAAAATTATGATATCTAAACTTCCATACAATGCAATTTCTTCTAATTTGCATTTAGTAGTATAATTTTTTTCACACTAAATTTCAAATAAAAAACTGAGTGCACAGAGGATTTTTACAACCTAAACTAAGCTATGAAATAGCGAATTTTAAGCAATTACAGACTTCAAAAAAGTTCTTCCACTCAATGGATTCTGTTTTCTCAAATAGGGCATTAATTTTTATAAAAAATAATATTCAAAGTTCCATTTTTCTGGGGGGAGGAAAGAGGATATTTTTTCAATAACGTAAAATTTTATACATTTTTTTTTTATAAATCTAAAACAATCTCCATACAATTAGATTCTTGTTTGATTTTGAAGCTATTCTACGGCAGTATTTGGAATGATTCTGAAAGAAGTTTGAGCAATACTGAAAACAGTTTAGTCCCTAGTTTCAAATTCTACACAATACTAGTATAAGGATATTTAATGTTGATAGATTTAGCGAATGCCAGAATCTTATAGAAAGCAGATATTTTAATGAAACCTTATTCTGAATACACAATCTTTTTAGGCAACCTCTTTTCTGATATAGGGAAATCAGGAATCTGTTACTACTCATGTTTATATTAGTGCTGTAATCCAGAAGCAAAAGAAATCTGATGATTTCGAAATATAAAAAATATCAATGGATCGCATTTGATGAGAAGACCTTGTATCAGATTATAAGCTGAATCTTTTTTTCTACTTAAAATTTCACTACATAAAACTTTTGATGTTGAAAAATTAATGTATAAAATGAGATATTTTATAATTATGTGTAGTAAAGAAGTGACAGAGAAAGGAACATTTTTAAAAAATACCTATTTGGCCAATGTCCACCCATTTGAGTCATGCCCATGACATGTTCTGTATCGAGGCCTGGTCCAGAGAGTCTGTTAACACCATTAACTTGTTTCACACCATAACTAAATAAATAAATAAACATAATTATTTATATCATGAAAACGAATTTTAAAAACAAAAAGCCAGATAATTAAACTTGAGATGCAAAGCACACACTGCAAATATATTAACATTTTAAAAACTTCTCAGAACAATTCAATAGTTTAAAGAAACAGCAGAAATAGATTTACTCATTAAATCCTTTTCCACAAAGTTCTTCTAAAATGTCCAAAATTTCATGATGTTCCAGATCTGTCTGTCTGTATTTTCTTCTTTTATCAAAGGCTTCTCGAACCTCAAATAAAAGTAAATTATACTTAAAGTAAATATTAAATGGTTGGCATTGCTGAAAAAGTATTGGTCATATAAATATATTCAAAGTATTGTTTTTTGTATCTTTCTGCATAAAAATTTTAATAGAATAATCTTTTTGCATGAAACATGTATAAATATCGTTTTTAAACCAATTTTTCACTACTTCCTGAAATAATAGCAATGCCACAGAAACATTTTTGTAAAGAAAGTGCGAATTTTTTCAGACATAGTGACTAAAAACAATTCATAGATTTTCATCACTCCATACCCAAATATCAGTTTATAAGGTGTAAAATGCAGTGGTAAGAAATGCAGTTAAGTTAAAGAAATTTTATTCAAGGTTTTGAAATAAAATAAAAAAATGTACACTGATATTGGGAACAATAAAGGTATTTAGTTAATTACTTGCAGAGGGTTATGACCATGAATGCTTCATATTATTCTAATATACTCAAAAAATAAGTTGTGTAATCCAAAATATGAGAAACGGTAAATATATAGTCAGTTTGGAGTTTCATTACTTTATAATAATGCTTGACTGCAAGCTGTTTATATAAAGTTTTCCTGAAACAAAGTGTTTAATAGTTTTGATTTTGAGTCAAATAACAATTACTTACTTTTTTTAACTTCCAAAAGAGCTATTCTTTAAAAGTTAGCATTAAGTTGACAGGTCATTAAAAATTCTGTGACATTGTAACTGCTCTTACTATGAATGAAATGGGGGAAGGATAATCTAACAATATGGAATAAACTTCAGTAAAAGCGATTATATATATACCTAATAGTTGAAAATATGTATTCATTCATAAGATATTAAAATTATTTTGCAAAATGTTTTAACCCCTTACCAGAATAGTACTTATTTTCCCATACATGTCCCAATGAACAGATTAATTCTTTAGAAATTAAAATTACAGAAATATATTTTCAATAATAAATGCCATATATCAGTTCCATAATAATGCATTAACATAGTTAGTAATTCTCATAACACTTTTATCCACAATTTTTCAAAAATTATTTTTGCATTTTATGTTTTAATCTATTGGTCAGCAACTATATAGTAAACCTGAATTTCTCAAAAACAACACTGCTTGAATGTCTAAAGAATGATATTCCAATGTTTTGAAAAGTTGAAGAGTCAAATATTTTTTATATTATATCTATTGGATTTTGAATGAAAACTTAATTTTCTTAGTGCAGTTCACTAAGTACTGATTAATTATAAAATATAAAAATAATCTTTGATAGAGAAAGAGATAATTATTGGTAGATTGATTAAAAATGAAAAATTAGCAATTTTTTACTTTGATAATATAAACAATACAATGATTTCACAAAATGAATATACTTGAATACATTGGTTTGGGACCAGAGGAGTTTGATAAAATAAAATGAATGATAACGTTAACCATAATAGCAATAAAAAATATCTACAGCATTTAAAATATAAACTCTTTCTTTAAATACTTGAATTTCCAATTCACATATAATATACTACTGTAATTAAATAAAGAATAATAGAGTAAAATTTAAAATAATAATAAGTACCACAAAAAAGGGCCATTATTAGTAGATGAATGATACTTACTTAGTAGATGAATGATACTTGCAAAGAGATAAAGCATGTAATTTTTTGCATGTCAAAATGCACCAAAGTCAGTAGCAATACATTAAGAAAAAAAAGTAATTTTTCTATGATTTTGAATATCACACGAGCCAAGAACAACAGCTGTATATACAAGGTCAGTGATCATTCACCTTGGTTTAATATCAAACAACATTTACTATTGCATATAGTACTGTTTGATAGTAAACAAAATATGCAATATAAGAAAAAAAAATCTGAAATCAGAGGTTCGATGATAAACAATAAACATGAGCTTTGTAACATTACTGTATTGGACACATTTTTTTTTTTTTTTGTAGCTGCAGTGCTGAAAGAAAAATAATATTGCATTATGGCTGCTGTTGATAAAACAGAAAATTAATAAAAAGTTTAACACAAAATATTCAAAGACTTTGCATTGGAATATATTGTTGATTTACATATATAACATTTTTTAGAGAATTAACAGAAATTATGATTACTATTATTGCATTAATTGGAAGAGCCTTATTAGTAAATTAAAAAAAAAGTGAGAAAGTAAATATAAATCTGACCACTGATTAACAGCAATCCATTTTTCAGGCACAGTTATTACAATTCAAATATTTTTAAAGACTACCAATTAGCTAAAAATAATAAAATATTTTGCAGAAAATAAACAAATTATTAATTTTGCATTGAACTCATTTATCTCTTATCTTCATCACTTAATAGTGTATTGTGGGTCGATCCTATTTTAGCCCACCTCTGACGCCAATTTAAAAACTCGCCAAATTATCAGCGATAATGATTTTAAAATGGCAACCCTGACAACATTTGAAGAGAAATGCGGCAACCTTACGGAACCTTATTGGTTGATTTAAACTCCGTTAGAAAACTATTTAATCTTATTGGTACTTTCGATTACTTTCAAATACTTTCGATTTGGCGTGATTTTGAAAAATTGGCGAGATTCTGAAAAAGTCGCCAGAGGTGGGCTAAAATAGGATTTTACCGTGTATTGTATATCTTAAGAAAAAATTGTTTTACTTGAAAAGAAATGGCTTTGCAAGCATCACATTTCATATGAAAAGGCATATGGTTACTGTTTATCTCTTCATCTGTCAAACTTGGAATAGATAAGGAAATTTTTTCTCCTTTAGGGACATCATTTCCTTCAGCACCTGATAGGAAGAGCACTCAAATTATTGTTTCTATGATAAAAGCGTACACACAAAAAAAGTTTGTAAGTACTTTAAACGTTTTACATCTCTTGCTTATTCTTATTCCAATCACCCTTTAATATTCTTTTTTTTTAAATAGATGGATATGATTTTTCAGGCTTAGAAAGTATGTAAATTAAACACTAATTAATAAGAAATAGAATTCAAAATTGTTCCTAAATGAGTTTTAATCAAATGCAAGACAGAAAAGAAATTTTCCAAACTATTGTTAATTATAAATACTCAGAATCTGACAAGAAAAAGATGTAAAATTAGTACCAACATTTTTTTTGTTTGTTTAGAATTTCATTTGGGTTTTAATTTGCTGTTTAAGAAGTCAGGTCTAATTGTTACATTTCCATTATTAATTTATTTAAATCCAAAATGCTCATGATGTTACTCTTAGTCAACTTTGCAATTTATAAATATTAAATCAATTTCATGTAAAATGTATTTTTACTTGTGGTAGTAATATAACAAGAATGCTTTATATGTAAATTAAAATTCTAAGTTAAATCAATAATTTTATGATGAAAAATGCTATATCAAAATCATTAAAATAACAAATTATGAGAAAATATTAGCCGATTAAATTTTTGAAAGAAGTAAAATATTTTCAGCTTTATGGTAAGATAGTTAAATTTTGGAATTAAGTAAAATATTTTCATCTTTTTGGCAAGATAGTTAAATTTTGTATTGGTAAAATCCTATTTTAGCCCACCTCTGGCGACTTTTTCAAAATCTCGCCAATTTTTCAAAATCACGCCAAATTGAAAGTACCAATAAGATTAAATGGTTTTCTAACAGAGTTTAAATCAACCAATGAGGTTCCGTAGGGTTGCCGCATTTCTCTTCAGATGTTGTCAGGGTTGCCATTTTAAAATCATTATCGCTGATAATTTGGCGAGTTTTTAAATTGGCGTCAGAGGTGGGCTAAAATAGGATCGACCCTTTGTATTCTTTCATTTTTCAATGGAATAGCATAGCTATTTATTTCACCCTTAATTTTATCTCTGTTATAGATTTCATTATTTCAACTCTCATATAATAAGAAAAAAAAAGCATAATATTTGTGCTGATAAAACTAGATCAATATGAATCCAAAAGTTTCAAATTTGTTGCTTATAATTTATAAAAGCTATGGTGTTTACTGCTATATAATAATGTAATAAATCTAAAATCATATATTTGAAAAATGAATTTACTTTTTCCAAGTCAATAAACTGAATATAATTATTAATAGATGCTTAATTATACTAATTAAGTGATAAATTTATTTTAGATGTAATATAAATTTTCATTATTACAGTCAAACTTTGATATACAGTCATTTGGCGCAATTAATTTGCTGCAGCATTAATAGGAACCTTCTGATTAGTAACGCTATTGCTATCCAGCGCTAAAATTTGGCGATAGGCTATTTTTATTAATTATTTTTATTTTTGGCGAAAATGACAGTATACCAAAGCTGTTACTACTAATTGCAAGAAATTCCTTAAAAAAACCTTTTAAATTAATTTTTGCGAGCGGATGTAATTTTTAAAATTAAAGTAGAAATTAAAAAACACTAATATACATTTGAAATATAAATCTGAAAGAGCAAAGAATACTAAAATCAAAATTATTTAACTTTCGCAAATCACTGCATGCAATAAGAAACACTTCGAGGAATATTTTTGAAAGCTTATTTAAATGTCATACTCTATATTTAAGCAGATTCGCTTCTGCTTATAAAGCAAGAATTTAAACTCATTAAAAAAACATGATCGTCTCTTTGCCTCGATATTTTAAAAATGTCTTAAACTAAGATCTTCTTTTCTAAGCAAGTGAAACATTAAAAAAAATTAATCATCGAATATGATACCAACCAAATGGATAATATAAGCAAAATAATACAATCGCCCAAAGAATCGCATTCATATTAGCTACATTCGAATAACTTCCGATTTCGAAAATAAGTTAAATACAAAATATCACGGCTGAATGGTGATTCGTCGGAGGAGAAGTTGTAGTATCTTTTATTCTGTATGGTCGGTCACATTAAAAGCTGTCGAAACCACCAATAAAAGCTGTACAGTAATAAATGCCTTTCTCACAGAGAAGGAGATCTTTCTCTGTGGCCTTTCTTTATAAAAAATAAAATGAATAAAAATTAACTTTTCAAGCTCTATTCCGAAATAGATGACAAAAAAAGAAACTTCTATATTAGTCTTTCAAAATTTTCTTGATTCAAATTTGCTAAATAAATTGATAAGAAATTGAAATAGTGAATAATTAGAAAACAATAAAAGACAATTGTAAATTCCAATAAAAATCGTATAATACAGGGTTTACTCTCAGCCAGTTATAAGACGGCCAACAGGCAATGCATGCTTCAAAGGAACTGATTTAGGTTTGTCACAACTTCATAAGATAGATTCAAGCAGTTCATACTTGGGTATAAATTTTCAGTTTGGCGTCTGTAAATTTTTTTTCTTTTTCACGGCGTTTTTTTTTTTTTTTTTTTTTTTTAAAAAAAAAAAAAGGTTGTATTGTATGTTTGCATAAAGAAACGGTGTGAAATAAAAAGTAGGTAAATGTGTTGCTATTTTGGCGATAGGAAGGATCAAACCTCGGACCTTATGGATGGTAGCCAGATGACATGACCACAAGACTAAAAGTGATCACTCAGTCTTGAGTATGTTATCTGGCTTATAAAGCTTCCACTACAATACTTCCCCTTCAGTGAGAGGTGAGACGAACGATATTTTTGTTTTCCGTTTTAGTAGTGATGTTATTGACTGTTGAATTTTTTTTTAATGCGTCTTACCCATTTTTTCTTTTTGGCTGATTATTCATCAGCTTTTTTTTATTTTTACTCTTTTATTGGCTGATTATTTATCGCCATTTTTTCCCTGATTATTTATCAGGTTTTATTATTATTTTGCTGATTATTTATCAGCTTGATTCAATTTTATTTGGCTGATTATTTATCGCCATTATTTTTTTTAATCGGCTGATGATTTATCACCGTTTTATTTTAATACTTTTCGGGTAGAGGGCGCAACAACAGCTGAACGAAGGTTGCTTTTTTTGTTGTTGTTTATTTTCATCATCCTAGGTCACCAATGTTGCTATTTGGTGATAGGAAGGATCGAACCTGGGACCTTACGGATGATAGCCAGATGACATGACCACAAGACTAAAAGTGATCACTCAGTCCTGAGTATGTTATCTGGCTTATAAAGCTTCCACTACAAATGTACTTAAATTAGGAAATATGTATGAAAGAAATGGTAAATAAAATGAACAGAAAAAAAACAACAATCTTGCATCAAAAAAAGCAAAAAATGTTTCAATATACAGTGTCTCACAAAAGTGATGGGACACTTGTGCTTTACAAAAGGAAAATGTAATAAAATAAATAAATAAACATGTACAAAAAATTTTAGTGTGTTTTTTATATTTAAAGTTAGTAACGATTATTACTTCATATACATTTTGTCAAAATATTAAAATAAATTCAATAAATTATACAGTTATTTAGAAAGGAGCAAAAAAATGGCTCACATAAGTGATGGGACACTTACTTTTCCATCAAATATTTATCCAAAAATTTTACTTTTTAAAAGGTTTTAATATTTTGTTGGATTTCCTTTTACTTTTAAAACATGATTTAATCTTCTTGGGATGGATTTGACTAATTTTTCTGTGATTTCTGGAGTGATTTTACCCCATTCTTCTTGAAGCGCCGATTTTAATTGTTGTTTTGAAGAAATGGTGTGTTTGCGAATTCTTGATTCTAATTCTTGCCAAATATTCTCTATGGGATTTAAGTCAGGAGATTGTGGTGGTGTTTTTATTATTTCAGGATAGTTATACAGCAGCCAGAGTCTAACGTTCAAAGCAATGTGCTTGGGATCATTATCCTGGTAGAATTTGAAATCGTTATGAAGGTTCAATTTTCGTGCTGAAGATTTCAAATTTTGCTTTAAAATGTCGATATACTTGTACTGATCCCTTATACTGTCAATAAAAACAAAATTACCGACTCCAGCGGACGACATACACCCCCATACCATAACTCCTCCTCCACCATGTTTTACTGTTGGCACCAAGTTCTCTTAATGAAATTCTTCCCTGGGTTTTCTCCACACCAAGATTCTACCGTCAGAACCAAATATATTAAATTTACTCTCATCAGCAAGTATAACTTTATTCCAGAAATCAGAATTCTTATTTATGTAGGATTTTGCGAATGCCAGACTGAGTTTTCTATTCTTTTCACTTGTGAAGAATTTTTTCCTGGCTACTCTACCATGATATCCAGCAGATCGAATTACTCTTCTAATAGTCTCAGGATTAACAATTACTCCATATAATGCTTGTAAATCAGCAGCAACTTTAGGAGCACTCATTCTTGGTTTTTTTTTTTAATAATTCAAACGATAATTCGCTTTTAATCCATTAGATAGCTTTGATGGTCGGCCAGGTCTTCTTTTATCCTGAATCATATGATTCTTTTTATATCGTTTAATGATGTTGAAAACTGTTGAATGACTCAAATTAACTGTTTCATCAGTTTCTCTAATAGATTTTCCACGTTCAATATGCAAATTAATAATTAATTTTCGAACTTCAGGCGAAGTTTCTTTTCGTTTAGCATTCATGACTGCACAGAGCTAAAAAACACAAAAATTGCAAAGCAATCTGGAGAGAAATATTGCAGACGATTTTATAAATTATTGCCAATTGCTTTTGAGTAAAAATAAAGCCCCTAAAAATATTTTTATTGCTTATTTCAGACGATTTTTGTTGCCTATCTAATGGTGTCCCATCACTTATGTGAGCTAATTTTTGCTCCGCTCTGAACAACTATATTTTTATTAAATTAATATTTTAATATTTTGACAAAATGTATGTTATGTAATAATTGTTACAAAATTTAAGTATGAAATACACCCACAAAAAATTTGTACATGTTTATTTATTTATTTTATAACATTTTCTTTTTGTAAAGCACAAGTGTCCCATCACTTTTGTGAGACACTGTATATATATATATATATATATTTCTGCCCTCGATTTTTAATCAAAAGTAATAAATTTTGAATATTGGGTTTTCCTTCTGTGATATGTTATTTGATAGGTCACGTTTAGAGTTCTTTGGGCATTTAGTATTCAGATAAAACTATCTTTATGGCTCAGTATTGTAAGATCAGTTGTAAGATCCAGCTTAGAATGCGAGGTGATACCGAAAATGGAACTGAGTAGGGGATGGATTGCGTATAACTTTCTTATATATAAACATATTTTATTTTAATTTGCTCATAATAAAATTAAGTTTTTGAAATATTAAAAGAAAGGATATGTATAAATAAAAGTAGATGGAAATGTATTTAACTTGCTTCTTTTGAAATTTCATTGAAAAAATTTGTGGATTCTCTTAAAAATTATATTAGAGAATTTATTTCGAAAAAGTGAAAAACTAACTTGTCTAACAAAAATTATAATTTCACTTCACGGAGAGAAGGAATTGTGCATCTAATTATTAACAATAATATAACAAATATTTGTGAATGCATCTATGATTAATCAGACTAGACATCTTCAAATAATTTCAGATCTTACTTATAAGATTAAAATCGAATAAAATTATCATTTGTCTAATTTTTTTTCGTTCTTATGAAAGCTTGGTTGAAAACCAAGGACTTGGACCTTTGAAAGTATTTTTGTTGGTTCAAATAACATAATTTAATACTATTAGGAGTTGATCTGTTTTTATTGGTGCATAACTTTTTAAACTAATATATTTATTTGTTCTGATATCATCAAGTTCGTTAATTCTGAGATTCATCATTACTATGGCAATCGCTTCATTTTCTACCATTTGTATATTTTCCCCCATCAACTGTATTATAATTCTTGCTGAATGTTAAATACACGACTGCTTGCAACATTTCCCAATTTTTTTTTCAGAATATGTTTTTTTTTTTTTTTTTTTTTTTTTTTTAAAAACATTTATAGGGTTTCTGATTTTCAAAAAGTGTTAAGAACCGAAATAATAAATCTTCTTGACTTTCATTGCAAAGAGGAAACAACTGTTCTCCGTACTTTTTCTATTTTTTAAATTTTTATTAAAAAAAACTTTAAGAAATTAGTTTGTTAGATTAAAAAAAATTATGAGATGTGAATGCATTCGAATTTGATAGAATGTATGAACTAGGGTAATGAAGGAGATGTAGAGCCATACATTTCGGTTTAATTTTTATCTTTATATTCTTTTAAAAAATATTCTTGAAGATGTCTGAAGATAGAATAGAAAAATGATCTTATTTCTGTTCATTTGTGGGAAAAAGAAATAAAAAAAAATGTATCCACTTGGTTGTCAAGCGAATATTTGCAAATCGGTTGATAACGTTAAGACGATTCTAAGGAGCCATCTATAATATAAGGATGGATGGATGGATTTGTGGATTTTTTTGGTGCAAAAGCCAATTCTGGCCATACCGCGCCAACCTCATGACGTATATATTAAACCTCATGCCTCAACCGTATATATTAAAAATGCTTTTGTAAATAAATTTATGATTAAATATGAAATTATATTAACATATGTTTAATATAATTGTGTGTATGTTACAATTAAAAAGCAAGAAGTAAATGTTACAAATATATTTTAATTCAAATATTTTAGATAAAATGATAAAATCCAACAGCTTTTAAGAATTTAAAAACATTTTGATGAGGATGTTCGCCTAACAGCATTCGTATATCTATTGATGAGCAATTAAAATAGCGCTTACGATGAAAATTATAGTCTGGGCATTCGATTAAAATATGAGCAATAGTTAAAGTTACTGAGCAACTTGAGCAAATAGGAGTTCTTTCGCCAAGTAAAAGATACCTATGAGTTAGGCGGGTGTGACCAATTCGGAGTCTAGTCAATTTGACGTCAAACTCACGCACTGGGAGACAAGGCCACAATGAAATTTTGGGTTTCATAAAATATAGTTTATTACTGACTCGATGATCCCATGACTCTTGCCACATTGAAAACAAGTGTCGCTCAAAAATATTTTTTGCATCATTCCGTGGTATATCTCGTCTGAGGAAGGAAGTCGCTCCTTTTGCGGCGGCATCTGCCATCTCATTTTCACCAATTCCGACCTCTATAATATAAGATAATTCAAAATCTAATAACGCAATACATAAATGTCTGGAATATTCTACGCTGCACGATGAAAAAGGACGGTTACCGTGGCGGCTGAACTATACAGGTCTCATTAGTAAACGATACTGTACTGTAATTCCACGATATTGTTCAATATTCGGGAAGACGTACAATATAATGAATATGTTGTAAAAATATTTTAGAGTATTTTGTGCTGTTAAGAGCTTGGAAAATCATATTTTATTATTTGCAAGAGATTGTGAATAAGCTGTTTTATGCACATACAGTAGCATATGAAAGAAGCATACATTCCATACATACAAAGTAAAGAAGATACATTCCATATTGCGTCAAATCAATTTTTTTTACCAAGCAATTTGCATAAAAAATTATTATTTCTAATATGTTAGAAACAGCATTCCAGTATGCAGTCAAGATTAAGAAAAATGGAAATTTGTGCTTTCGTATTTATGAAAGTTAGTCAAAAGAAATGTGATGAAGATATGTCATTCATTTGAAGATAAGCTGGCGGGATACAGTGTCTTCCTAGTTTTCTGGGCGTTCCTGTTCGGGCATGGTTGTTATTCTGTATTTTATCTGTGAGGAGTGTGAATGCGCCCCCGTGCAAAAAGGGATTGTGCAAGCGCATGTGAAGCATGAAGTGGCTAAGTCGTACTCTTGACCCTAGTTGGAGATACTGAAAAACAAGGAACGCTAATTTAGGCTTAAAATCTCTGACAGTGATCAGCGGACTTGTCGATGACAGGTGCCATTTGGAAAAAACAACAACAATATGGTGATATGTCATAGGCACTGTGTGAAATATTTCATCTCGTCGACATTCTTTTTACATCTGCACATTGCAAAATTTCTAAACTATGTCAATTTAAAGCAAGGTGCATTTTCTATATCTTACTGAATGTACAGTCATGTTAAAAAAAGATCTACCCAATTTTATTCTGGTATCGTTCAGCTTGCGTTTATATTAAAAGGTATCATTCGAAAAGAATTAAACCAATTTTAATTAAAAATTTAATAAGGAGCATCAAATATTCTGAAATAAGAACAAACATCAAAATTTCCAGAAAGCCAACATCCCTTCTTATCGAATTTCAAAACTACATTATAAGTTTTCTGAAACCATATTTCATTAATCCAACTCTATTTGTTGCGAAAATTTAAACTAACAAAACTTTGATCATGTAATGTTAGAATAAAATTTTAAATTTTTATTCATACCTTAAAGATAATATAGCTATTGATCACAATTTTTAAAATTATAATTATATAAAATATATTACCCATTTTGCAAACATTTCTTGTATATGAAATAAATTATCATTATTTTTAATATATATAAAAATTCAAAATCAGAGTTCATAATTTTTAAATGATAACACATTAGAATTTGTGCGCAAAACAAAGGACAGTAGTTTCTTTTTGTTAAATTTTTGCTTTGCTGTTAATATATTATAATTAAGGGCTCATTCATAAGTTTCAAAAAGGAGATATTATTTTATTTGGTATCCTAATGTACTAATAAACATTTCGTGTATCGAAAATCATTTTCGACATAATTTAAATGTAAGAATATATAAAATAAAATTTGAAAATATATAACACTCTATATAATATAAGAATATATAAAAATCAGAAAAAAAGTATGCTTTTCATTTCCAAAGTATTTTATTAATAATCCCTGCTTTTATAGGTGGAGGATAACTTCTGTCTTTGTGGCAATTTAGAACTTTTAATCGTCAGTTAGTCTAAGACAGAAATGTCATGTGTGTCTGAGATAAATTACAGACCTTAAAGCTAGGAATTCGACTCATTAGTAATAACAATGGTGCTCAGATCATCTTAAAGCAATGATTTCAAAATTTTTTAAAGAACATTTCAATTTAATATCTGGTGTTGTTTGGAAGGTTTAAAAAATATGTATGTCAATGGTATCATTTTTAATGATAGTAAGAAAAAGGCAATTAGGGTTACATAAAAAAAGCCAACCACTGTTTTTATAAAGAAATATGGGCTGCAAATCTATACTAATTTATAACTGTGAAAGTTTGGATGGATGAATGGATGTTTGTTACTACATTACGCCAGAACGGCTGAACAGAATTGGATGAAATTTCGCAAAGAGATAGATTATAGTCAGGAATGAAACACAGGCTACTTTTTATTCCGGTTAATTGAGTGCTTAACTTTTTATTAATTAAAAACTAACTTTCGCGTCAAAAAGTTAGGCCAAATCCCACTAAGGATAAGCAAGGCTCCAGTTTTTTTTTTCCCTAACAGAGTTGAGGTTAGGCTTAGGAGAATTTCGACCGATTATTTCAAACGATTCTATTTATTTTCTTTGTGTTTGATGTATTTAAAATCACATGTTGTTATTGAATCGATCTTTCGGATTCATTTTGAAGTACTTTTAAATTAAAAGAAAACAGAATAAGGGAAATAAAATTTTTTTAATCTGCATTGCCTTACCCCGACTGACATAGGAAAGTCTGACATATGTGTTATGTTAACTGGTGTTGAAAGTTCGCGCGTGATTGTGACAATTGTGTTTTCCTTTAAATTAAAAGGTATAATATATATAATACTGTTATACTATTATACAATACTATAAAGGTATAATAATATATATAATACTGTTGTAGCTATCTCAATCTCGATCTATAAATAAAATGGATTTGATCTGATTTAAAAGAAATACCGATTTGATTTGCTGTTTTGTTTTATTTTAGGTATAAATAAATCGTTAATAGGTATAAATAAATCGTTTTTACGTTAGTTGTGTGTTTTTGTTATAAAATTGTACTTATTTTATATATTTTTCGTATATGCTTATACTTTTAAATGTATCGTTTTTAGGTTAGGTTTATTTTTTTTCATTTCTCATCATTTGATAGCTTTTCGTACATATACATCAAAATTTTAAAGTGAACAGAATCGTGGGTTATAGCTATTCTTACATATTTTACTGAATTTTGAGGTATAAAAATATATCACTTTTTTTCAGAAAAGTTTAAGAATAGATACAAAAATTACGTTAACTTTTTCAAATTCTTTGAGGTTTCTATTTAAACTTTAATTCAAAACAATGGGGATTAAAGTTATTTTTTTGATTGATTTATAAATTAATTGTTTTCGATACTAGTTTAAAGTTTTTCTTCCTTAATTCACTGCAGAAAGTGAAGATCTACTGAGAGAAATTTTAATTCTTAGCTGATTTGGCAAAGGGCCAAATTTATGACACAAACATTCTAATATCACCCCCTCATAAAAAATATTCTAATATAATGCGTCTTCATTTGAGTTATTTCAGCTTTCTTATCAAGAAATTAACAAGGTAATATCATTGTCATGAAGAAAAATGAATATGCAAAATCAGCATAATTTGCAAAATCAATATAATTATTTTTACTTCGTTTCCATAGTTTTGTTTTATATTATTGTATTCTAATTTTTGCTATGCGGGCTCTGATGCTTGAAATAATAAAGGAAATAATATCATAAGAACACGTGTTTGTTAAAATTTCATAAATATTATGTCAGATTTAATACTATTTTTTTAAAATTCTGTTGAAAAGAAAAAGAGCTAATTGATCGTTAATAATTTGAGAGTAAACTAGCTGTTGATAGTGCTTTATTTTATCATCAAAAGCGTTCGTGTGGGAAAAGTAATAAATTTATAAAATTAAAAATATAATTTGATTAAATAAAAATGGAAGATGCATTTTTATTTTTATATACTTTTATTAATTTATTTAAATGTATTTTAGCTGTGACCTAACTATTATTCTTAAAAACAAAATATTATCTGTGAAATAAAAAATCTACAATTTAATGTATACTTTACGCTATAATAATTATACTTTGTACATTATCTACGTTATTTTTTGAAAAATACGATTTTGTTAAAAACAAACAGACAAATAAATTACAACAAAAACCGGGATTGTTGAAAAATGCCCACAAATATTTTTCTATCTATCAAATTAATGGGCCGAAAAAAGAATTCAATTCTTAAAAAGAGTTATTTTACGCTTTAAAATTATATCATTATGAACAATTTAAACAACAGCCATCGAAAATTTTGTTTGGAAAAGGAGAAGATTCTTACTTTGTAGCTATTGATTCTTGAAAAGCAATAAATAATAGCGTCCGCGAATTTAATTTTCATTACCCCCCCCCCCCTTTGTTTTTTTTGAAAATAGGCAATTATGATGCGAATTAGAAATCATAGTATATACTTTCAAAACAACATTTTTTTTCTGCCTACGATTTCTGATAGACAGTAAAGAATTTATATGCATATTTCAACGATTTTGTTTTCTTTTTTAAAGCCGGATTTTCCAAAAATTCTTCTTGATAACGACCAGAAAGTTTTGCCAAATATTTTAATTCGTGTAACACGAATTCAAATTGAATTTCAAAAGTTTTGTCAATTTTTTTTTTCTAAAATGTGCAGTTTTTAAAAAAATTACTTCTTATTTAATACCAGAAATTTGAAATTTTGTATATTTGAATGTTCTTAATGGCTGTATGATATTTTAATATTTTCGCAATTTATCAATTTGTTAATCGATTCATTTAATTAAAATATTTTTTAAATAGTTGTTGAAATATAAAACATACTCGCCGTCTTTGGTGACCAGCTGGTTCGTCATGAGTAATGTGTTCTAAAGTTTTCAATTAAATACTTACGTACCTTGCGCTCTTAATAATTTATCAGACAAATATATTTAAACTTCAAACTTCGATAGTCACGTAATTCGTATTATTATAGAAGCCTTACGATCATTTTTTTATTGTACCATACCGTACTCTGATTTGCAATTAGCTATTATGGAATTATTTATTTTATTGCATCCATTCATGTGCTGAAAGCTACCTTTTTTTAGATTTAATTTGCAATAATAGATGATTTTTTAAATTTGAACTTCTGTCAATATGATGGCAACAAGTCAATAAAAACTTATTTTTTCCCTTTGATGTGCTCGCGCAGATTGAATTGTAATGTTTTGCCCGAAATATATTGTTGAAAAATATGGTTAAAATATATTTTTTTAAATTTATTAAAAACAGAAATTTATGTTACATGCTAAAATATTTTTGCCATTAGAAAGCCAATTCTTTAATTTTTAACTTGATGCAAAAATCATGTTTGTGCGATTACATTTTCAGAAGTTATAGCGGAAAAACGCCAAAATTTCGCTTAATTTTTAAATTATTAAAATTCTAATAAAAAAATTCTAAAAAGAAGCTCCGAGGTGCACATTCCCGATCCCCAAAGTATATATGTACCAGATTTGGTAGCTGTAGGTCCAACGGTCTGGTTTGTAGAGCACCAAGCACTCATCGGACTTTATTATAAGTGTAGAAAGGTATAATAACAATCTTCTGCAAACTTTATTGAGCTTTTTAACTTCTAACTCACTCTTTTTTTATTTCAAATTAATGAATTTTAATTAAACGCAAAAAATGGCGTTTCAACCTTCACCCTCCTTCTCCTCCGGGTGAAAACTCGAACCCTGTTTTGGATAGCCAACTCAACAAAATGAAATTGCTGGTCTGCATCTTTTTTTTTTTCCGTTACAAAGTACAATTCGTTTGGGCTATCAATACTTTTATTTATTTAATTTGTTGCATGCTAGTAAAGGTTGAAATTCGTAATCTCATTTTCATATGGGCTAGTGGTTTAAAATTTTGTACACTTTTATATTCTAAATGATGATATAGATTTTAATCTTTTTATAAATTTTACATCAGTTATTTATTTATTGAGTTAAATTATATTCTCTTAAGAGTCGAGTCCTTTGATACCACATATTAGAAAAAATAAACTCAAGTTGGAGGGTCAAAAAGTGGAGAGATATTAGGGTGGTACTAAATTATTAAATAACACTAAAATTGGAATAATTCTTAAAACAATGATAGTGGTTTAGTACACTAATAGAAGTTTATTTAAATTGTCTTTAATTAAATTTATTTATACTTGGCGCCTTTGGTGACAGATTTTTCGCCCAGTTTGTGGACTTTCTAAGCAGTTAAATCATTAATGAATTTTTTAAAATAAAATTTATCATATCAAAAGACTGTACAAATTCGTTTTTAATTTTATATACTCGAATTATTGAACATGCAATTGAAAAGCATTTATGTTGTGAAATAAAAATGAAAGTAAAAATCCTATTGCCCTAACAGCCCAATATAATAATTCGTTTTCCAATTTAACACTGACAAAAGCAGGCAATTACATATTTTGCTGGATGAATTTGAATTTCCGCATAACACTGAAAAACATGGTGGTAAAATCCTATTTTAGCCCACCTCTGGTGACTTTTTCAAAATATTGCCAAATCGAAAGTATTTGAATTAAAAGGTTAAGAAAAAAGAATTCTTACCTTTCGCCAAAAAATTCTTATTATTCGCCAAAGGTGGGCAAAATAAGATCGACCCAACATGGTTATAGTTGGTTATGAAATTAAATTAAAAAAAGTTTAAATAAAGAAAATACGTGGAAATGAAATTGAGGGTCGATCTTATTTTAGCCCACCTTTGGCGAATAATAAGAATTTTTTGGCGAAAGGTAAGAATTCTTTTTTCTTAACTTTTTAATTCAAATACTTTCGATTTGGCGAGATTTTGAAAAAGTCGCCAGAGGTGGGCTAAAATAGGATTTTACCGAAATTGATATCAAAAAGAAATTAGTTTTTTTTTGGATATTTAGAATTATGAAAAAGCTATTTTTGGAAAATAATGGAAGATAAAACTATAAATTTCGTTAAAAGTTTACAATTGGGTGCCCTTCGATTTTTTGGAGATTTTTTTTGACGCCGAGATCAGTCATTTTCGACTGGTTAACCAACAGTAACATTAATGAAAACAAAACATTATGGAATCCAGAAGTAGTGCTTCATCACTGAAATTTGTTGCCATTACAGGGGCATCCAAATCTGCATTAGAATCTAAATTTCCATAGGTAAGTCATAACGGTTATCCGTTTAGCAATGGTTAAGCCTACATTCAAGCTCGATTAGTCTTTCTATTTGACCTCTATTTCTGGATTTCTGTTACATCTTCGTTCCTTTAACAGAATGTAATTGTTTTTCAGGCTATGGTAGATCCTCTCCAGAACTATAACAACATTTCATTTCTCCTCTAATTTGAGAGACGTTGAATGAATAGAACTTGTTTTTATACATTCACTGAAATAGTTTGAAATATTGGGTTATATATTTGTTACATTTGGCTATTGTCATTTAATAATCTATACTTATAATAAAGCTCAATGTGTGTGTGTGTGTGCGTGTGTGTGTGTGTTGGCGCTCTACAGGCCAGACCGTTGGACCTACAACTACCAAATTTGGTACATGTATACCATGGAGGTCGGGAATGTGCACCTCGGAGCCCTTTTTTCGAATTTTTAATTAGAATTTGAATTAATTAAAATTTAAGCGAAATTTCGACGTTTTTCCGCTATAACTTCCGAAAATATTAGTGCACAAACATGATTTTTATATCAATTTAAAGAGAAAAAAATTAGCTTTCTAATGGTATCAGTTTTTTTAATTTATAATGTAAACTTCTATTTTTAATGAATTTTTAAAGAAATATTTTAACCATGTTTTTAACACGTGACTGTATAAAATAAAAGAATGCCGGAAGTTCAAATAAAAAAAATTATCATCGCAAAATAAATCTACAGAAATGCAACTTTCAGCACGTGACTGGATAAAATAAAAGAAATATAAAATGTGATATTTTCTTTAAAAAATAAATGCAAAGCAAAGGATTCTACAATCGTTTGCAATATCTAAATCATTAACTCAATAAATAAATCTCCTTTATTTACGGTAAACCTGATTGAATTTAGACAGGATATGCATTGAAATCCCGACTCAATGGCATATTTATGTAATCGTTTGCAATATCTGTATCATTAATTTAATACTTTTTTTCCCTTTCTCGCTTTCTTTAAAAAAACATATTTAATATTTTGGCAACATCATCGAAATTTTTTTTAATATTTTGGAAGCATAACCGATGGTTAAAACTGACTGATTTATAAAATTAAAGAATATTATTAGGAAAGGTGTACTTTTAGAACTTTTCGTCCATCATCTTAAAGCAAATATTAATTTCAGGCCAATCAATGCACGGAATTACTTCAAGGCTAATGAATATGTGATTTAATTGAACATTTTAGAACGCTTTACTCATGGCGAACCAGCTGGTCGCCAAAGGCGGCTAGTAACTAATAAGAATAATTCTTATGCCATGTATGTTAGTGTTAGAGAAAGTTAGAAATGAGTAGTATGGATCAGGAGTTTGAAATGTGCATATAAACGAGGATACAGAGCAGTTTAGGTATAAAAAAATCATGACATAAAATTTTAAAATTTATTTTAAAATTTTAAAGAATTAAAAATTCTTTAAAAATTTTAAAGAATTATAAGTTTTATTAAAAACAAAGAAAAAATACTTTTTAATGTATTTTTAATTCTACTTGTTTTTCAAAGAAACGGGATCTAATCAAATACGTGCAATTATTTTAATTGTTCGAATTGTTTTTTTAACCACAAGACAGTTTGTACAAAGTTATGACAGAAATAAAAAGGTTAAATAAAACAATGCCAAAATAAAACAATTTGAACTTTTCATTACCTAAATAATATTGTAATTAAACGAAAAACGAATACCTGACATTGAATTCAGTATAAAAAAATAGGGGGTAGTTTGAATTCGAATTGTTTGAATTATTTTTACCCCAATTTGTGTTCCAAATTTGTGACAGGAATAAAAAGGTTAAATAAAACAATACCAAAATAAAACAATTTTAACTTTCCATTCTCTAAATAATATTGTAATTAAGCGAAAAATCAATATCTGACATTGAATTCAGTATAAAAAAAAAAGGGTAATTTGAATTCCAAATGAATTTTACTTAATCAACGATTCCAAAAGATATTTTGTGTAGCTTGTGTTTAAATCTCTTTAAAAGAAAATAATCATTATTTAGGAGGAATAAAAAAAATAAATAAAAGAAGGTGATGCTCGAAAAATTATCGTTCTTTACCGCCAAAAACTACAACTTCTTCGGACCCAAATCGTCGTTTATGGCGGGAAAACATTTTCTGTGATGAACTTTTTGCGTGACTGAATTTAATCCACAGATTTCTCCGCGAGCTGCTCTTGCATAATGTGATTTTGCTTGACTGGCCATTACACGTTAGAGAAAAGATAAATATATCGTCTTGCATGATGTGAAATAGCTTTGCCTTTCTTTTCTCTTTCATTTGTGCGCTCTGCTTTTATTTACCGAGCAATTGCCCGCTCCATTTTTGCTTATTGCCAGCATTAGATATTAGTCTTGCATTTGAATTTCGATTTGCACAGTTGTGGGAGTGCAAAAATTGCTTAATGCTAGATATTTTAAAATGGTTCGATTACAAAATTGATGAAGGGTTTGTTTTAAACTTTCTCTAAGCATAACTCCCGAAAAGGGAGACTTTTATAAAAACTAGTTCCCAATGGTTTAAAGATAGATGCAATGCTGTTGTTTAAAACAGTAACAAAGGCGTCTGCGTTAACAGGAATAAATGTTACTAATCTTTCTTAGGGCGAATCAAAAAGCGATAATTACTTATGGTAAAGATGTTAAGTAGGAAAAGATCATTGTTAAGAACAAAAACGTTTAAGAGAAGTTTATTTTGGAATATTTACTGACCACAAAATGTATAGTGATTCCATCATCGAGAACTCATTGTCCTTTCATTTGCTAAATACGTAAGTAGTTTTTTCGTGGATATAAGACAGCTAGATATTAGTATAGTTTCAGATAGCTATCTACGTTCTTCAGCATGTTAAAATAATATGGGGATGCTAATGAATTTAGAATAAACATTTTATGTTGTGAGAGTATGATGTTAATTTGGTTTGATGTTTAGAATTTTCAAATGTAAAATCTTCAAATTTATTGTTAATAAACCATTTAAGTTTAATTCATATACAAAATTCTTAATTCTAGATCTAATCAAATTTCAGCTAAACATTGAAAAAACCGATAAGAACGATTACTAATTAAAAATAAAAATAAAGAGTTCTGTGCGGTGAAAGTTTTGTATATTAGCTTCGAAAACCTAAAGTTACCTAAAATTATGCGTAATAACAAAGGTTTCTTTCCTTTAAGGGGTAATATAATTGCTTCAATCATATTTAACTATTCGGCAATTTTAAGGAAAAGAATTTGTAACTATAATTAGCAAAAATTTAAATAAAATAAGCAAAACAAACTGTAATTGTAACAAAGGAATTTATAAAGATTTTGTAGATGCTGACAAAGGACATATTATAATAGGAAATTAAAAAATTACAGATTATAGCTCTTTAAGCGATTTATTGTAAGGAGGAAGTAAATTTAGATTTAGAGAAAAAAAAACATTGAAAAATTTTAACTTCTATCGGACAAGATGTGGATATTTTTATTTCTAAATACTATTGGCTTCCAGAGGGTTTCAGAGAATGGAAACTGAGGATTTTAGAAGAAATTAAAACAAAATTTAATGCGGTTACAGTAATAGATAAATCGGCAAATAATTTCTGTCTAATTTGTAAATACTATTATAACTAACTTTCAATTAAGGAATATAATTCTAATTCGACTAACAACTAATTAGTACCGAAACAAAGGAATAGGATAAAAAGATGCTAGCTTTCTCCAAAAAATTAAAACTAAAACTTTCTCTTTAAATTACTTCTATTTGTTCCCAACAGTAAAATTTCATAAAACCCAATAAAATTTAGATTCGTAACTTGTAGAACTGGCAGTTACAATTACTATATAGGAAAACATTTTTTTAAATATCTGAAAATTATCTTAAATAAAATTAAAGATGAGGGAAACTTCATAATCAATAGTTACAAAAATGTTTCTGATCATCTGAATGATAAAAATATTTAAAAACTTAACACTTATGATTTTGAAAATTTATACGCTGACCTACTTCCTGAAAAGTAAATAGATGACTGTACTATTATATATGATGTATATTTAGATAAAGATATTATCACTAAATTGATTATCCCTAATTGATAAAAAATAATTGGCTGGAGATATGTAAATTTAATATTGAAGAAAAGTATATATTTAACGGAATTAATTTCTATAAACAAGTAATGGGAATTCCAGTGATAACAGTTTTCAATTTCTTTTGGCTAATATCTGCTTACATCACTATGAGGAAAACATAATTAAACACAACTCAATCAAAGGAAGTGGATATATTGATGATTTACTTCTGTTAAACTTAGATAATCTTAATGTTGTTATTAATTGTTACTCAAAAGGTTTAGTTTTAAATGAAACCAATAAAGATCAACTTAAAGCTAACTCTCTAGATTTAAATTTAGAAATTTCTAATGGTAAATAGGTATATATGATAAAAGAGAACATATACCTATCATATCATGTATACATATTTTTTAAAAATATATATATGATAAAAGAGATGATTTTAACTTTAAAACAAATAAACTTAACAATTACCATTTTAATTTAAACTCTAAAACTTTTAAAAATTTAATATTTTCGCAATTTAACGGAATAAAAAGAATTGTAACAACAAAAATTTCTTACATTAAAGCAACTAACAATCTGCTTAGAAACTTAAAACTAATGAATTTCCCAAAATTTTTTGCAATATTGAGATATTAATAAGAAGACAACTTTATACAAATTCTAACTTAATTTCAGTTTAACTCAATAGATCACGCTCCAATTGTTCTTATGATGACATTGCATATGATCCAACAAGGTAGGCGTATATAAATTCAAACGCGATTAAATTAAATTTAGTGCAACGAAGTGCACTCTGCACGTTTAGGTTTTTTACTTCATTCTGTCTTCTAGAGACGCTTTTTCAATTTGGTAATTGACCTTCATATTTTGATGAATTTAATTTTATGGTTTGTCCGGTTTGCTGTGATTTATTTTGGACTGAAGATGATTTGACTTACTATTGTATAAATTTTGTATATTTCAATTTTGTGGTACTAATTTCGTCTCTAAAACTTCAATTTTCTGAGATTTTCCTGTCACGAGGGGTCAATTTGTTGGACGGAAGTCAGATCCCTCACAGAAAAACTCACTGGTTTGAATCCCTGCCTGAGGGTGACTCTTGAGAAAGTCTTCAGGCCTAATTCATTCATTCTTTCTTTTTGATTATTGGTTTTAAATGCATTATTTATTACTAATTTTTATTATAAGTTTGTTCAATTCATTTGTGTTTTTGCTGTAGTAGCATTAGCGTTCTCTGAATACAATGTATATTTTATTTTAAAAGTTTAATAAATTTCTGTAGGTAAAGCTCATATTCATTGTTTTGGGATTGATAGTACAAGGAAAATATGTACAAAATATTTATTAGAAGTTTCACAGTTATCTGCCAAAGGATTTTTTTTTTGTGCTGATATAATCCAATCGATTGTATTTTGACATAGGAAAAAATATATGACAGCAATTTCACTGGTCTAAGTTGCTGAATTGTTTTCCCAAAACATGTTTCTAAGTTTACATCGGAATCAGTTACTGGATAAGTTTGAAAAGAGGAATAGGAGTAGAGGTGTGAGTAGATTGGACCATATTCCATTCTAGTTCCCAATCTATGTTAAACTGTGCATAAATATCACAGGCTAAGTATTAAATCACCTTGACGAAAAACAACAACAATAGTTAAAAAGGTAAGCTAAGAAATATAAATAACAACGTATGATCAACCAGAGAACAAATTTCGATTCATAATCATACGAGTTAAAAAATATTCTAGTGGCTAAAGAAGTTAATTCTGGGAACAAATGGAATTACAAATTGTCAGAAACTAAGAAAAGAAGAATCTGCAATGGTGAACTTTGAACTGGAACTCGAAAGGAAACTGGAGTTGAAGCAGAATAAAAACTGAAGTTGTGAGCGTTCATATAATTGACTCAAGTGCGCCACTTTTTGCTGAAGAATGTTGTCACTGAACTTCAATTCCACTAAGTCTTTATAGTGGACGCATAATAGTAAAACAATCAGCAGGCATCAATAACGAAAGACGATTTTTATTAAACACGCAGAGAGCAAATATACAGCCGAGATGAACACAGGCAACATACTGCAGCACACTACAACAAACAGCAGCCCACAAGCAGAATCAGCAGCTAATAACATTCACAGCACTCAAAAAATTCAGGCAGAATTCAGTAGTTCAGGGGATCTCCGTTGCTTCACTGTACAGCTTTTCCGAACGGCTGAAATTATCCACTGTTTCTTGCTTTAGCTGTATATCCAAATGCCGACTCATCACTACACAACTGATTGCTCCACACACGACTAGATACTGCTTCTGCAATAAACCCCCGAACTCGGCCCATAATTCAATATAACAATCGCTTGCTCTTTGCTAAACTGATCTAACTGTTCTTTGTTGACTTTTTCCCCGAATATACAACACTGTCTTCAGTTTAGACTGTTGAGAATTTATCGTTCTAGGAACCTAGTAGAGAAAGTTCTGGAACAATCAGGCATATCTCGGGGCCTATTGGTTCTATCACTAAAATTCTGGAAGATTCCAGTATTATCTATTTTTTCGCCAAATTCGTCACCAACTCGCCGAATGGTTACCAAGTTTATTGCCAAGACCCGGGGTCCATGATGTTGCATCCGATCAACATAGATTAGAATCGTTCATCTTTTTTTATGATGGAACTATTCGTTCTAGAAACATCATAACACATTCGTAACAAAACTTTTCAAAACTGACACCACAAAGGCACCTGTTTTTGATGTTTATTTAAAAAACTATAGATGTGAGAAGAAAATTTTAAATAAGAAACTTTCAAATTAGCAAAAGACTTATGAGCAAAAGTGATCACAGTTTAATCAGCTGTAGTTAAATTTCAAAATTAAAAATTAAAAAAAAATATTTGATGGAAATTTTTGAACTTTCTGTTAAGTATTTGTAAATAGAAATTTATCAACATTAATTTCGAATTTTTTACTTTATTTCATCAGAAAAAACTGTCATCTAAAAATGTTTATGAAATACTTTTCCATGAAACAAAATTTGCAGAACGGAAAATATATCTTACTCTAGAAGTGTTATTCTATGTTTCAGAGCCGGCATCCTAGTATATAGGTAGTGCGTCTTCCCCGTGATCTGGACGTCCCGGTTCGAGCATGGTTGATCTTCTATGCTCTATCTGTTAGGTGTATGAATGTTCCTCCCCCTTTATAAAAAAGGATAGTGCAAGCGAATGTGACACATGAAGTAGCTAAGTCTTATTCTTGGCCCTAGATGACGGTACTGAAAGGACACGAGACTCTCACTCGGTCTAAATATCTCAGCCAGATAACTGTCAGTGTATATGTAAAGTACCATAAGTCACAACATGATTTCAGAAGTAATATTCAAATGTGAAAAGACGACAAAAAAGCAAAAAATCGAAAATTAAATTTGAACAAAACAATTACACAATTTAGGGATTGACTTTTCGAAAAACGTAGAGGAATGTGGCTCATAAGTAATGTCATTAGAAAATAAAATCAGATTAAATGATTGCAATTTTTTACCAACTTTAAAATTCAGTTCTTAATTCCTTTTTTTAAAAATTATTTTTATTGTAAAATTTTTTAGAATTGTATTATTTAAAATCGCAGAATAGCATTTTTTAGAATAAAATTTTTTCCAAATGATAATTCTGATTGATAAAAAATTCTTAGGCTTTTATCAAAAAAGCCAGATTGAAAATTTACTGTGCCTATTTAACTGAATTTTTTACCATTTACTTATTTTCAGGCAACACCCACCTTATGGAATGTCAAAAGCTTCATAAATAATGAAAACTTCTACAAATTTGTTCTTTTTTTTTTTTCAAAATTTAATTTTGATTCAAGCAACTTTTAATGCTTTATAAGCTCATTGTATCGATGCTTTTAATGTCCACAATTTTAAATCCAAACTATTCCTCTAAGGCAATAGATTTTATTTAAACGCTTAAAGCTGATATTCATATTTTCGTATTTATCTCCAACATTTATCTTTATTTGGAATAAGAAACATCAAATAATAATAATTAAACATCAAATAGTTTTTTGTTTTATTTTTCCACTCATTTTACTATTTTCCCAGATAATACGACAAACTAATGCCTAAATATACTATTCAGGCATTAGAATGTCCATCTGAATATACTATTTAAGGACAATTATCTTCATCAATGAATAGAGATATTTCTGTTGAGAAAGATGATCGTCTATTGAAATTAAAACACTTGCTTTCCAAATTAATTTGGTTTGAAATTTAAATGAATGTTTCTGCTTTCATCTGCTTTAACATAAGCATACAGCTCCACACCAAGTAAGTTGATACGTGATATAAATTTATTTACCATGTCAATATTCTAATTTTTTAAGATTAGTTCCGATTTTTGTAAAAAATAATAGTATCTCTGATGAATTTACTTGTAGATTTTATTCATATGCAGATGAACAAGTAATTATAAGTAGTAAAACCTTCCTAACGATCTCCTTTCACAAAGAGTGGTTCTTATAACCAGCTTATAACAGTGGTTCACATAGCTAAATGCCATTAATAAACGCAAATAAAGGTAGTAAAGTGATGACTCGTTTTAAGAGCGTTGTTTCGCAAAATGTAGAAAGTCAGTGACGTCGTGAAGCTTGGATTACCTTTATGTATTTAAAGCTTATATGAACGGGCGTCCTGGCATAAGAGTAGCGCGTCCTCCCCATGATCTGTGTGTCCTGGGTTCGAGTACTGGTTCGGGCTTGGTGGTTCTTTCACTATTTTTTCTGTGAGATGGGTGAATGTGCCCTCCTATAAAAAGGAGTTGTGCAAGAGAATGTGTGAGAGTCAAAGTCGTACTCTTGGCCATAGTTGGTTCTACCAAAACAAGAGACACGCCCAATCGACTTAAATCACTTTCTTTGTAACAGGAAACGTGTCCAATGGCAAATGCCGTAAGAAACAACATTACAGATTTTATATTAAACCGTGCTGAAATTTAACCATAAGCATCATCATAACTTTTCTTGCCGAAGGAATAACCCAGATGCATCCTGATTTTCAGGTCTTTTTAAACGCCATTTCCGTTGAAAAGAGATTGGAAAAAGCTACCTTCGTAATCTCTTTACAATGTAACTGAAAGTTAGTGATAAAATACCATATGGTTTCAAGAATTAAATTCAGGTGGAAATAGCCTGCTATCAAAACTGTAAGACTTTTTTTGAGGACTAATTAATTGGAGTGTGTTACGTGGGAATGTAAGTGTTGCAAGTTTGACGGAATTATTTAACCTTCTAACTAAACTCAAGATTATTTCACAGTTTAAGTAATTAAGTATAGGGAACATTATACAAGAGTTAAATAATTATAAAGTATTTACGTTTTTTTAGTTAGGAAAAAATCAATATCCTTCCTTTTTTCCCCCATGTGTTATAAAATGACAGAAAAGTGTCTTCGTTCTGTTTTATTCTTTCGAAGTATTACTAAGATTAAATGTTTACTGCCTCTCATTCTTTCGAACATTCAAAATCTGATATCTAAAATAGCTTATTTTGTGTACAAGAATAACAACAGCAGATAAATGTTTTGAATTATAATAATTTCAGAACAGAATTCTTTTTCAATGTAATGAATGTTGTCTTTTAAATTTTAAATATATTGTTACACTGAACTTTTGTAGTCAATTTTCTAAGAAATGAGTGTTAAAATGAATATGTTTATTTGTTGTGAGTTGAAAGAAAAATGTTGCTTTTTGTGATTCAAATAAAGAATTTTAGGTGAAATTTTAATCTTCAAAATGGCAATTTACGTAATAATCACTTTAACCTCACTATCGTTGCGTACATGACAATGATATACAAAGCAAATTTCACCCACTCAAGGGATGCATTATTAGGATTAAATTCTTTTGTGTCGGGAAGCAATAAAACACCAAGATTAATGGATAAATATGTATGGAAGTCCAACGACAAACAGTGCATTCACTTTTATCTGTTAACAAGTGAATTTTTGCTTGTTTGGTAACTATGGGGATGGGCTTCCCGATAAGCACTTGTGAAAAGTTGTTACCTGTTTGCACTCAACAGGAGGTCACTTTTCTGAAAACCCTTTTCTGAAGATAAGTAATCTGCTTTAAGTAAGTGGTCTTTTCCTTTTTTATTGGGTTGTGTGAGTGGCAATTGGTTTTAAGGACAACAGAAAACAGTTTCTTTATTGTCATTTCAAAATATTCGAATTGAATAAGTGCAAAAAAATAGATTAATAGCCATTGTGTTGTTCCAAACGTTGTCTCATAATCGAATCCTTTTTTTTCAGTTCACACTCTCCCTATACTTATTTATTTACATATCTTTCAACTGTTAAAATACTTTGTATTAATCCTCTCGAATTCAAATACATTTTTAAAAACTTGTAGTCGATGACACTCGATGCTAATGTATTTTTTTATTCAAATATGAATTCATTCATTAAATTTAATTAGTTTTTAATAATTTATGTAGAGTTTTAGCAGTTTGTAATAAAAATGGAAATCAACAAGCTCAATCGGTTAAACGAAAGGATTTCGATTTTTTTTTTTCACCTGAAGGTGAAGAATGCGAGCTCAGTTCTCACGAAAATCAATAATTTTTTGATACTTAATAATTTGTCTGCTAATTATTTAATAAATACTTAAATTAATTATTTAATCATATTTTATTATTTAATAAATAATTATTAATAATATTTAATTATATAATCATTAATTTTTTGATACTTAATAATTTTTTTCATAATTGTTTTATAAAAAGTAATTAAAAAAATTTTCTTTGTTGACCTAAGTAGGAATTGAACTAATTTTTTTTTTAAATGTAACATGTTCTGGAAATATTTTTCTATGAGTTGATTTCTTTCAATGAAAGTTTAAGTAGTTACGATTTAAAAGTCCTAAAGGCATATAATAATTTTTCTTGTTCTATAGAATGGATTTCAGTGAATCTATATGATACTTTAGTTCAGTTCGATTAATTCCAAATTTTAAGACAAAGAATTAGAATTATTTCGTGTTGAACCCAGTAATTCTGCAAATCAACAAGACATCAAGTTGCTTTTTAGAATTTTACCCCCACACCCTCAGGAGACTATTGATCATATTCAAGTGTAAACGGATCTTAATTGTTTCTGCAAATTCACAAATCATGTTAGGGGTTAATTTAATTTTTTGACTAACGATCCTGTTACTTGGATGTTACAGTTGTTATAGAATAAATTTGTATTATTTTTCAATTATAAATGGAACTGTTTCTGATATTGTTTTATTGCGTAGGATTATTTATTTAATTTGCGTACCATCATCCTGGCGTTGGGGTAATGCGTCTCCCCCCTCTGATCTGGACGTACCGGGTTCGAGTCCCGGATCGGGCTATGCTGTTCTTCCTCTGTTCTATATGTGTGAATGCGCCCTCTGGTGAAAAGGGGCTGTGTAAGCGAATGAGTAGTACGTGAGTGGCAAAGTCATCTCTTGGCGCTACTAAAACACGAGAGGCACCCTATTGGCTGAAATCGCTGTCTGCGTAACAGCGGTCTTGTCCAATAGCAAGTGTCGTAAGGAACAACAACATTTAAATAATGTTTAAATACTTCAAGTAAAATTTTTGCATGATGATTAATTTGAGTTCACAGAACTTGCCTTTTAAATTCTATTGATCTTAATATAATTGATATATGCAATCATTAAAACTTGATTGCATGGCATGATTCTCAATACTTGTTTCTTTATTAGTAAGAGAAAAGGGCTCAGATTGTGATTGGATTTTAAGAATTGCTTTTAAAAACTTGTTAATTAAATGTGGAATTTAGAAAGATTTTTACCTCATGATTGAACTAGTAGTTTTGCCATTTATATTTACATTTTAAAACAGGCTTTTACAGCAAATGGGAAATATATGCTGATTGTTTTCGCAGATGTATATCAGGTGCGGTTCAGATGTAGAAGTAGAATAAATGACTAAATGTGATTGGTAACGCATTGTGAAATTCTATAATAATTTTGAGAAAGTTTCATACTTTGCTGTGACTTGACCATTGATATTGAAGATTGATTTTGATCGGGAAATATGTCCTATTGGCACTCAGATGATAGATTTTTTTTAAGATTTCAAATTCCCGAATATGTTGAGTTCATACTCTAAGTGGAGCTGTAATATTATCTCGGTAAATTTATTTAAATAACGATTCACTCTAGAATGATTTTTACTTGCCCTACGATGTTTTTAAATATGAAACCTCTCAATTAGTCATTTGTTGGATTAGATAAATTTTTATTGTACCTTTTTTTAGCCATGAAATCTCTCAATTGGACGTTTGTAGAATTATACAAATTTTTACTGTACAATTTTTTAAAGTATGAAATTTCTCAATTAGACATTTGTAGGGTTAGATAAATTTTTTGTTGTACAAATTTTTTAGGTGTGAAATCTCTTATTTGGGTGGTTGTAGGTTTAGATACATTTTTTTTGTTGAATAACCCTGCAAAGTAAAACATTATTAGTGATTGTACTTAATTAAATGATAAATCAAAAGGATCTAAGTATCAAAATAATTAAATTTTTGGCTTCAACTGCCATCTACTATTCGTTGTCGGTAGTATATTCTTCACGTCATTGTAAATAGTGTTAACGTATTTTGATTACATGACTTTGATTAATGCAGTAATTTTAAATTAGAATACAAAAAGTCTTTTTTCATATTGCTCATGCATTGATAATATATTCTATAGAAAATATGGATTTCTAATTCATGTTTACATTTTTTTTTATTGCAAGAACATAAAATAGTTATATTAACACAATGTCATCAGTATGACAGTCTATGAAAATCGGAACAAAACGCAAACTTTGTCCAAGCGTTTTTTTTTTTTTTTTTGAGTACAGCTAATTAAGGGTGTTTGATCGATTCTTTGTTTTTCATTGTCAATTTTGTCCAAAATTAAATCTTTTTCTTATGAGAAAAGTTTGTTTCAGGTATTTAAATTAAATTCATTTCTAATTATAAATATAATTAAAATGAAATTACAAATTATTTTTTAAATTTTACTTCATTTTAATGAGGAGTTTTTTTTTAGAGAAGGAGGTTTATAATTTGTATGGTATCAAATGGAAAAATATTCTCAGACATCTCACTTCATATTTATCAAGTCTTAAAACTTTTTGATATCCAAATTTTTTTTTTTTAATCTTATAGTAGAATGTGGTATCGTAGTTTCGCAAAACAAATTAGAAATAATTGCAAAAATTCAGAAGGATTTATTGAGAAGTAACGAATGGAAGTAAAATACTACATTTTTTTTCTGAAGTATATTAATTAAAATTTAACGTTGTTAGCATATATTTAGTTATAATTAATCAGATATCGAATTTATTGCAGCAATAAATGTTTTCGGTCTTCTTTAGATCACATTTTGATAATCAATTGCAATTTTTTAATTTACAAGAAAAAAAATTGTACTGATTTAAATATTAAGCTATTAGAATATATTAGTGTCAAATTTTTAAATTAAAAAAAATTCCCTTAGCAAAAATTTAAAAATTATTAAAGATTATTAATCACAAAATAATAAAATTTAAAAATATTAAATTTCAAAATAATTAGTGAATATTATTAATTATAAATACATATTATATAAAAATATTAGATATTATTGATTATAAAATAATTGTTAAATTAAAATATTATTGATTATTAAAATATTAATAAAATTTTTTAAAAAGCTGCCAAACTAAATTTGATGATTATGGAATGTTCCTTTATAACGTGCTTTCTTACAGTAATACTCAATTCGTTAAAAAGCAACTTTTACAGAAAAATGGGAGCGAAAATTAATAAAATTGAAGTTTTAGAAAACGCTTAAAATAAGCACTATTCAGATATTTAATGTGAAAATCATATATATATATATATAAAGTACATTGTTTCTGCTTTTCGGAACCGCAATTCGAAAGCACGGTCAGAAATGAAAAATCAGAATTTACAATTTCGGAATCATTTTTCTCTATTAAGCATTAAAAAAAATACAGAGTAAAATCGAATTAATATAAGCCGAAATCAAGAATGTTCAATAAATATCACGCAAGCGAAAAAGTTGTATTTTATCGAGTCTTTGGATTGTAGTAGGAAGTAGTTTCACTAGATGGCGCTACACAAAGTGAAATTAATGACTGGATTTCGCAGTCCACTAATTATTCTAAACTTAAATCCCGAAGATTACGCTTTCAAACACCGTTCACAATCCGTTTTAGTTTCAGTTTTTGTTCTAATTCCGGTTTCTTTTCTTTTTCATTTCTAACTACGAGTTATTCAATTTAGGAGAAAATAGGCAAAGAATTTTGCACTAAGAGAAAGATTAATCAAAATGGATTATAAATCTTCTTTTATTAAAATATGGTGAAAATTAAAAAAAAATGCCTTCGACCTTTTAATGTACTTTTTATTGCTGATGTACTTATCAATTGTTAAATAAACTTCAACAGAGGCTAAAACTATTTGATTCTCAATATTTATAAAGTGATCGTGCATTCGTTTACTCAATTTAAAATAATATTTAAATATCTTGTGAGTATCTATGGCTGTTTGACATTAGGGTGAGTAAAATTAATTTAAAAAATTCAACTGAGATTTTTCAAATTATATTGTTAACACATTTCATCAGTTTATTACCATGTTATTTTTTTGGACACTTTGTCTTAAATAGTGAACTAAAGAACAAATATGAATCAATTTTTTTTTTCAATTTTTTAAAAAGTTGACAATTATTGTTCAGAAATAAAAATATAAAAATAAAATTTTTGAAAAAACATCAATTATTTTTTAAAAAAAGTCAGATCCTATTAGAATTCTTTGATATAATTGTATTGGTACTTTTATTTTTGTTTAACAGAAATATTAATTTGTTACGTTATGAAAAAAAGTTATTACATTTAAAAGATATCGAATCATTTGTCAAAAAATGTATTGATTTCCTTAAATGTTAAAATTATATAATGTTAAAAATTCTGAAGAAATACAAAATATATGAAAATAAGAAATTTTATTTGTATATTAAACAAGAGCCTCATATTCTTGCACAACGCACTCACGTAAAACAAACATCTGTATAATGCTACAAAGTTCAGTTCAATTTAATTACTATCACCCCATTTTGAAGAGATTCTAGGACTATTTTGGGATGGAACTCTTAATCCTGAACAGCAGTCAAAAGACGAGGACGAACCCGAAGTGGTTATGAACTCTCTAAAAGCTCTGTACAGGGTAAGCATTTCCCTCAAACACCTTTTAATGTACACCAAGCCAACTTATGCGATGGCTCTTGTTGGATTTTTTTTTTGAGTTTTAATCTCTCTGGGCCTGAAATCAAGATCTTATCACCTGACCACCACGCGAAACAATTTTGACCTTTTTTCATAAAGCCTTTTATTAATTATAAACTAAATTTATCTCTTTCATTATTATGATTTCTTGATAACAAATCCATTATATATCGTGTTAATCAAGACAACGTTTACTAACTGTATATAATTCTAGTTGGATTTAAGTTTGATGGGGCTGATGTTGGTATTATACCAAAACAAGCTTCTGTATTAGATACACAAAGGTATTAAGTACACAAAACTGACACAGACTAAAAGTATCAGGTAATCAGTTTTGGGATTAGATTTATATTTTTCTCTTCATCATTTGTTCTGGATCAGGTCCTCGCTCACTCTGGATCATCATCATTCGTTCTATATCCTTCTGATACAAAGTGTTATGTCGATATAATCTGTCTCACTGTTCTGCCTTGGTGATTGCTTTGACCATGATGATTTTCTTAACTATATAAATTTTACTTTCAAGGATTATTTTTCTTTACACTGTATAATCATACACATACTACTGCCGTTATTGTCCTTGTTGCATTGCATTGTTGAAGAATCTGCTTTCCCCAGCATTAACTATGTTAGTAAAGATTTTTCATTTTCTCTTCTCACCTAGGCGTCAATCGTTTCCGCCGTCTGGGCCTAGGGGTAATGTGTCTTCCCTCACTGTCTGAGTGTCCAGATCGTGGGGTTTGAGTCCTGGTTCGGCATGGTAGTTCTCTACCTTGTATTCTACCTGTGAGGTGTGTGAAGGAGGCCCGTTGTAAATAGAGGCTGTGCAAGCAAACGAGTATGTGCGCGTGTGCCATCTTCATATGAGCTAGAAGTCAGACTTCTGCTCTCGAGTGCTCAGGGGTCTTTATCCTCAGAAATTACTGCGAAAAAATATGCTTCGTTTAAAATAGTCACATAGTTACAACAATAATGTCAATCGTTATGAAAACCAAGATTAGTTGAACGATGAAGGAAAATTCCAATTTAGAATTATATACTTATCAGTTCAAGCATTCTGACTTGGTGCAAGTATTGATTGAAAACTGGGTTTCATTTGGATAAGAAAAGAATCTGTGACTGGCCGTATCAGGTATAATCGAGGATCAATATTAAATTGTATTTGATACTGCAAAATCAAGTCAACCTAAATCCAGTTGACTTCATATGCCGATAGTAAGCATTGTCTTGAATAACATGATTTTCTACATTCATGTCCATAAGGATATTTCAAAATCTTAAATAAATTGTACATTTGATCAAAAACGTATTCTTCGAGACTATCCCGTACATTTGTAAGAATAGTATGCTTCTATTACAATAGAGACAGTTGGTAAGAAATTTAAAGGATTAGATTATTTACCGATTTTCATAAAAACTTTTCTCGGATATATTATGCAATGGCTTCCCCCTTCTGTCCTTTCTTTTCTCTGGTTAAGTTCTCTTAATACTAAACAGTGGCGTACCTACAAAACAGGGCACCAAGAGCAAATAATAAAATTGCGTTCTTTCATTCTTTCTGTTTTTGAAATAAGACTCTCATTTTTTTTCTGATCCTTTATATTCAGAGTGCAAAGAGTGAAAGAACAACTAATCTTAAAAAAATAATATATAAAATATTTTGGAATTAATATGATTTAAAATCAAAATTAGATATTTACAAATAATAATGAAAAAGTTAAAAATGTTACTCTTTTGCATTTAGATGTTATATGGAAACTCTGAATATTGAAATAAATCTTTAGTTAACGCATGTAAAATCATTCAAAATCCATGTTTAATTAGTTTATATCCATAATAATATTCAGAACTATTTCAAGTATGTAATAAAAATCCTCTATCAAAATATACAATTGTTAATTTTTAATAATATATCTGCCACCCAGTGATAAAGTAAAAACGCATTGCATGAAATAGAAAAGCATGCGATTACACAAAAATTCAAAGATTTGATTCAAGGATAAATTAAATACATTATTAATTTGTCAACGACGTGTAAAATTGCATTTTAAAATAATTTTGTTAAAAATTATTTGAATAACTATTTACATATAAAGATATACATTATTTCCAAAAATCTTTGAAAGTCTGTGTGCAGGAAATGTTATGAATTTGTTTTTTATTGATTCGAAAGCGTTTATGAATGTGTTCAAGTGTCAGTTTATATTCAAACCACAAGATTTATTTTTGTCACGCTGAAACTCGGAAATATGAAAGTATAGCTTTTAGTTACATTTTCAAATAATTATTATTATTAATATTGACAATATAATAATATTTAAATAGTTATTTCAATTTCAATAATAATTATTATTAATATTGGAAATATAATAATGTTTCAATAATTATTATTATATTAATATTGAAAATATAATAATGTTTAAATAATTATTATTACATTAATATTGAAAATATAAAAATGCTTAAATAATTATTACAGTTTCAATAATTATTAATTATAATGCATTTTTTTTCTTACTTGATGTTGTTGTTATCATAAATATCAGCAAAGCTGCTTGACATAATTTAAAAGTAAAGAAGTAAATTTATGAATGTATATGTATGATAAAAATATTCAATAGATGTTTGGTTATTATATTTATATCATCTTAAATCATTGCATAGATATTCATTGCTTTCAAATTTCATGATAATAATCTTTATTTTTAACCTTTTATTCTTTTTATTAATGTGTGTAGAGGGAAGTTAAAAGCATTCAACTTATATTTTGTTGCTGCATCCACACCATTTTAAATCCTAATACAGATTTTTATTGCTTATAATTTCTGTGAAAGAATTATTTTTAGAGAATATTATTTCAAGTTTTTCTCATTTAAATATCTTATTCCAAATTTCAAAAGACCATCCCTTCAGGACGCTATTCGTCTTTTTTTCTGTATAATTGTCTTAATGATTAAAAATAAAGATGATCTTTCGGTGTCTGCTTATGGTCTGGTGTCGTGATCAGCCTTCTTCTTCTATTGACTCTCCAAATAAAAAAACTGAAATTTTTTAAAAAAAAATATGAGCATTTTCCATTTATCTTTTATCCCCAGATATATGTCTCAGTTGAATCAATCATAAACATACTTTCTAATGTTCATGATTCAATTCTGAAGAACGTAGCTTTCGATAATCCATTGCATATTACTTTTTAATATGTAATAGACCCACTTTTTTCCCCATATATTATTTTTCATGAAACACATATTAAACTCTTATTGAAAGATTTGGAAATTTATATTATTCACAAGCTATACTGTTGTCGAGTGTTCGTTGCCTTCTCCACAAACGAGAAACAAAGCTATTTCTTTTGAGTAAATCCGAAGGATACAAAAACTCTGCTCCTTTGTTTTCATACAAAATTGGAAGTTATCCAATATGAGTTTTGTTATAATTTACTTTATTTAGCTCACAATATAATCACCCACTCTAAATCATAAGCTAATAACCACGTTTCTAATAAGCGTTTATTCCCAATCAGGGATGCCCATTGCCTTTGAAAATCTTTAATTTTCACTCATTTTGCTAAAACCGTCTTAATTTTTAAAATTCTTGAGAATAAGATCCTGTTTGACACTTAATTTTCTCTTAAATACAGCAAACTGATCCCTTAATTTTACCCCCCCCCCTATAAATTGCTCCTAATGCTAGTGTGATTGTCTCATTCTAGTTACGCCAATGCATGTTGCCAACAACTTGCGTATAAACTGAGTAGAATCATAAACCAGATCAATGTGTCAGAGGATTCATTTGGATGAAGCTTTCCATGTCAGAATTCTTCATTTTGAATATGGAACATGCGTAAATGTGAGTACACGAACAAGAAATTATGCTGTCAAATCTGTACTTTAGAATCTATTAAAAATGCTGGAACATAAGTAGACTTTTATGTTCAGGGAATCTATAAGTACAATGTTTTAATACTAATAGAGAGAGTGAGCACTGCATTAATTGCAAGCAGCCACTAATGTCACAGATTCGATTCAAATTATGTGAGGGCGTTCGGAAGAGTATGATATACCCACCAGCAGGTTTGTGAAATGCAAATGCTTCCAGTACAGATTAGGCTCATGCAGGGGACATGCGAATTTGGATATTTTTTCATTTGGATTGCGAGCTTTGTTTCTAACAAATCCAGATTTTCAGTGAATTCAGATTCACCTCATATTGTCATATGAAGAACATCAACAATACGGTAGAAGCAAGAAAACATCACTGAGCTTTATAGTTATGATTGTGCTAGACTTCTCGTTTTGAAAAACCTTATTACGGATTCTCAAACAGATTTTTGTGTCCAAAGAAGTACCATGACAGATGACATTTATCAGAATACCATTCTGAAATACATGTAAATCTTTTAGGAGGAAATGACAGCATAAATTATGTTTTTATGTATGACATAGATTACCCTCACTGTGTTGACAATGTGGACGAATACCAAGTCTCGATTTGCAATCCACTGAACATGTTTAGGACATGCTCGTTGACATGTTGCAACCTACACTTTTCCTGCTATGTTTGATGAAGAGCTCCAAAGAGCAGCGATTTATTAATGAAATGACTATCTCTCAATTTACATAAAATCTCCAAATTAATAATTTATGGATTATTAATTATATAACGGACTAATTATATTATTTTATGGATTATTAATTCTATTTATTGATTATTAATTCTATAATGTTATTAATATTTTAAATATGATTGTTTAGAATGATCAGACGCTGTGTTGATTGTAATATAAGCCATGTCAAACATGCAGCTTATTAACATTTGTACGAATAGTATGATAATATTTTTCTTCTTCTTGGAACATATTTACTCTAATTGCTCCAAGGTATATACCTTTTAATTTTATTAAGCACTATGGCGCATTCTACATTTCTTGCTTAGTACTTTTTATTATTAAGCATTCTTTATGTTTACATCACTTCTGTTGTCCTATTGTAGTTTTATCAGTACAAACTGTTATTGTACTTAATTTATGGAAAGTGTAACGCAAAATGCATTCTTATTCTATATTGTTTACTAGCCGCCTTTGGCGACCAGGTGGTTCACCATGAGTAATGCGTTCTAAAATTTTCAATTAAATCACATATTCATTAGCCTAGAAGTAATTCCGGGAATTGATTGGCCTGAAAGCAATATTTTCTTTAAAATGATGGACGAAAAGTTCTAAGAGAACACCTTTTCCTAATAATATTCTTTAATTTTATAAATCAATCAGTTTTAACTATCGGTTATGCTTCCAAAATATTAAAAATGTTTTTTTCGATGATGTTGCCAAAATATTAAATATGTTATTTTTAAAGACAGCGAGAAAGGGAAAAAAATTATTGAATTAATGATACAGATATTGCAAACGATTACATAAATATGCCTTTAAGTCGGGATTACAATGCATATCCTGTGTAAATTTGATCAGGTTTACCGTAAAGAATATTTATTGATTTAATTATTTAGATATTGCAAACGGTCATAAAATCCTTTGCTTTGCATTTATTTTTTTACAAAATATCACATTTTATATTTCTTTTATTTTATCCAGTCACGTGCTAAAAGTTGCATTTCTTTAGATTTATTTTGCGATGATGGTTTTTTTTATTCGAACTTCCGGCATTCTTTTATTTTATCAAGTCACGTGATAAAAACATGGTTAAAATATTTCTTTAAAAATTCGTTAAAAATAGAAGCTTACGTTATAAATTAAAAAACAAACAAACATATACCTTTAGAAAGCTAATTTTTTTATCTTTTAATTGATATAAAAATCATGTTTGTGCAATAATAGTTTCAGAAGTTATAGCGAAAAAACGTCGAAATTTCGCTTAAATTTTAATTAATTCCAATTCCAATTAAAAATTCGAAAAAAGGGCTCCGAGGTGCACATTCCGGACCTCCAAGGCATACATATACCAAATTTGGTAGCTGAAGGTCGAACGATCTGGCCTGTAGAGCGCCAACACACACACACACATTGAGCTTTATTATAAGTATAGATTGTATATATTTTTTTCTCATTGTGCTAATTTTTGGTTTCTAACTGAAATTTAAGAAAAGAAAGAATGCACTTTAGCTTTAATCGTCAGATATGATGCTCTAATAATTAAATGAAAAATAAATTCGCAAATATATTTTGTAATTAAAAGAAATTTTAAGCTTAAAAACTGTGCCATCAGATTCTTTTGTATCTTTTATTTTTCAGTAATATTCTATTAAGTCTTGACAAAGAAAAACCATTAAATGAAAAGGTTTAAATACAGTAATCATTTATAAAAAGATTCTGCTAATAGTTATAAAGTCTGTTTGTATATCTAGAAAATTCTCCAACTTTCTTCAAAAACAAAAAGAAAAGGAATAATTTGAATTTCAAGTTATTCAGATGAATACATAAAAAATTGAACTCCGTATTTGTTGTATTTTTGTGGGAATGAAGTTGTTTAAAATTGATTTGGAAGAAAATCCTATCTATATTTCAAATATTAGTAGTCACCAATATCAGTTTATTCAATATGGTTTCTAATTGAATGCTAATAATTAATAAGGAGAAGCAATTTCCATCTTTAGAAATTTTTTCCTGCAGATCTACTTAGTTATACTTTTTAGTCCAGAAACTTATCCAATTTGTTATTATTTTGATGCGATTCGGAGCTATAAATTGAAATTTTATAGTATTGAGGCAAAATAGATTTAAGAAGGATGTAAAGAAATTTGTACAAGATTGTGCATACGAAAACGAATTTTACTGTAAGAAAGAAATAATCATCCTCGATTCTTATGTTGATATTTTTTAAAGATAAATTTTCATTATCCAATTTTTATTTTATTGTTAGAACTACTATAAGCTAGTTAATCAAAT
>JAPMOQ010037314.1:1788879-1813185 GCA_026543055.1 Argiope trifasciata | reverse complement strand
TTTAGATTGCAATTGTTATGCTAACTTTTTTCGCTTCCAATATAATTATTTTTGTATTCTAGAGGGAAAATTTCCATTTATCCTGAATTTGTAGAATATTCGTTTGAATATTTACATTCACTTTTATTAATATTCCTTGTTTGAAAATGAAATAGTAGAAGAGCAATTTCAACTATCTATCTGAAAGAATATATTATTAGTTTTTTATTTTGAGAGTTTTTGAAGAATGAGCATATTTGCACATGAGCCTTCCTAACGGAATGAAGTGCCATTAAAAATTTAAATTATCTATGCAATCTATTGTAAAGTGTACTTCGAGTTTAGGGATATTTTAATTTTAATTCTTCAAATAGATCGTACAAAAAATTAGAGAAATTTTATTTTCTTAGCTTCCATCAATGGGAGAAATAAATATGATCAAATATTTGAGGAAACACTGGCTATAGTTTTAATTTCAGGATAACAATACAAATCTGTTGTTGAAAACTAGGCAAAATTTATCTTTAAAAGTTACCAAAATTCAGAAATTTATTCCATGACACATAATATAGTTAAAAATACTTTTATTTTCATTTTAAAATGATGCAAAAATAAGTTTTGTTGAATGATAATTATTACACTTTTCTTTATATTGATTAATTATTTTGGGACAACATAAAAATCACGCAAAATATTTAAGTAATTCAAATTTTTATGAAACTTAAAAAAATCACTTCAATGTGCACAATCTTAAAATAAATTGATGCAAAATTCATTGACTTTAAATCCAATGATCTGGCTTGTACACAGATACACTCACTGTTATAAGTTTGTATCAATATATAATATTCACCAATTAATATTGAAAGCATTAGCTAGATGAAAAGACTGTACCAAAGTAGTAGTTTTTGGTTATCGTTCGGAAGTTTAGATCACCTCTGTTTTCAGATAAAAATATAGAATAAAAAGAAAGATTCTAATAATATATTTAGAAAAAAACATATCGTTAGTCATAGTGATAAATTATTTCCATTGAAATTAATTTTTAATTTCCAAGTTTAATTAATTTTAAATGAGACTGGTAAAAGCAGATGTTCACCAATACTAATATTCCTTCAGTTTTTTTCCTCTTTGATATAAAATCTTTCAATATTTAAAAACCATCTTTCATCTTTCAGTATTTAAAAACCTTGAAAACAGACTCAGTATTGAAAAGGGTTAAAAGGGGAATAGTATTAGAAGAAAAAAATACATTTCATAGTATATAAATATTTTATATATATTACGAATTTTTTAAGATCTATTTTTATATATTTTTTAAGTGATATATTTGCAGCTGATCTCGTTTAGATGCATAATAATCTTTTTTTTTTTCTTCTTTTTTTACAAGTACTCATGAATTGTTATGTAAAATTTTCGAAAACAAACAAAAAAAAAATGCAAATAAAGGATCCATCAAATAATTTTTCTTACAAACCAAGAGACTAAAAATTAAAGCCTTCAATATTGCATTCTTTTTAAATATAAGTAAAAGCAGCAAAGAAAAAAAAATCCAGTTATATGCACGTACATAGAACAGTTTAAAAAAAGTTTTTCATCGTTACAAAAAAATTAAAAAAAAAATCCCTTCGAAAATACAAAAAGTTTAGGGTTGCTTCTATTCTTAAAAAATTTATAGTACACACGTTAAGAGACCTTGTAGGGAAAAAAAGGGAAAAGATTTGATCTTTTTTCATGCGAGTCTGCTCGCGATCTTTAAAAGTCCTTCACTTCCGAGTGCTGTCACACGAGGAACAGAGGCCGTTCTACTGACGGGGGTGGTCTTATCCGGCAATCCCCGAGCTCCCGTGTGGGCCGGTCCGGTTCCCTGAGTTCCTAAAAGCTCCAGGAGAGACCAATCGATAGCGTCGTCATGGCCCGAACATTCCACTACCCTTCAGACTGTGATGCGGCTTTTCTCCATCCTCCTGCTCTGCTACCCAATCCTCCCAGCAATGCACCTTTATCGCCCTTTTGGCTGTCTTCTTGGCACAGTTTTTCGCTTAGAAAAGTGTGAAGTTTAATTTTCGTTGGTGGAAGTTTGGCGAAGGAATTTCAATGAGAGCTTAAATTTGATAGCCAAACGCAGCGCTGAGAGGGTTTCTGGTGATCGTAGAAGAGCGATTTAAATAATCATGTTTTATGGTAATTATAACAGAAATTTCATGCATACCGATACGGTAAATAAATAGTGATGAGCTTCGCAATTAAGTCAGGAAATTGCATATTGGAGGTTTATATTTGGTTTGATTGATTAATGTTGATTGAAAAATCAGCTACTTTTCAGAAATGTTTGGCATCCAATTTTTATTTTATTTAAATATTAAAGACTTTTTTTTTATTGAATCACTTTCAGAAGACTGCAAAGTGCAATCATTATTATTTTGATTGCAGTGGTACACTGGCGTAAATCTAGTTGAACTTAAGAATCACTAGTTATAAAAAAAAGAAGCCTACATCTTGCCAAATTCGAGAAGCTTTTTTGTATTCAGATGGTTATTTTTGTTGATAACTCCTCACCCCAACTCTCAGAATTGTAGGGAAAAGCATAACATAAAATGGTTTTTCTTTATCCAAAATTGTGTTATTTTATGAGATTAAATTATTATGTCATTGAAATTATGAGGAAATAAAATTGGAAGAATATTTTTTCCTTGTGTAATTTTTTTCTTGTACTTTAATTATTAAAAAAATTATTCAGCAGCAGAAAGCAAGATTAAAATGGTAAAACAAATCTTTTAAAATTTATTTAAATTAATCTAACAGCAAATCAAATTGTTTTACATATGGTACATTTTCACTTCCTGTTTCCCTTAAATATGCATGAGAATCAATGAGGATTCATGGGAAAATGCATTAAAAATTACTTATTTTATATTCAGAAAATTTTAATCACAGTGGAAAATATAAGTCTCCATTTTTTCATACACAAAGTAAAATAAATGAATTGAACGTTTTGAGGTTTTTGAATATTTTTAGAAATAGTTTTCAAAATAAAAATATTTCGTTGTTTTTTAATAATTTTTCACACTATTCCTTTACAGTATTACTTTATAGTATTTTTAACGAAAATTAAATAAATTAAGGAAAAAAAACATACGTATCTTTTGATGTAAATATAAAATTAAACAAAATATTTTTGTGAATGTATTCATAAAAAATATTCAAGTTTTTTTTCACACATAGTTAAGATTTTGCCTATTTTAAAAAATATTTGTTATTAAAATTCGTTACAAAACAATTTATAATTTAGGAAAGGCAGTGAGAGTATGACGTGCTGAAATATCAAATTAGATGAAATTAAAGTTTTACAATTTAAGACTCCGATGCCAAAATATTTCTCTGTCTTGAAAATAAATGATTGTCAATAGCCTCATATATTCAATGAGAAATGAATTCCTCTTGTAAAATTAAGTAATTTTCTCCATAAATCAAAAATTTAATATTTACATTAATTAGATATTTTATTAATAATAATTGTTAATATAACAATTTTCTAATGATTTAAGCTCTCCTACAAGTGTGATTTACCTGAAAAGGCATCAAAATTCGTTTCGAACGTGAAAAGTTGCTTTGAGCAAAATTAGCTTGAAATAACCTTGAATAGTATATATATAAAAAAGAATGAAAGACAAGACCAATAAAGTCTATTTGTTAGTATGAGATGAAACTGGCCCATAAAATTCAGAACATTTAGTCGTGAAAAACTAATTTAAAGAGAAGTTTAGTTTTTGTAATATTAACTTAAAAAAAATTAAAGTTGGAATAATTTATTTTCTTCGTTCGATTTGATTGAAAGAATTTTAATCAAGTGCAAAATTTATGTTCGTTTATTTTAAAAGGCAAAATATTGGATCCCACTATTTTACATTCGGAAAAAACATGCATTAATCTTGTCATTTATTATAAAGATAAATTATTAATAAGGACAGAAAAAAAGTGTTATGTATTTAATGACATGACTTTGAAACGGTTTCATAATCAGAAATTCAACATACTACTCAATTATTCCAAGATTTCTCAACAGAACCGATTAGTTGGCCGAAAGGGTTAATAGAGAGAAAGATAGAACAACGTTTTTAAAAATCGTTCTCTTTTAATCAAATTGTGCATACTTTTTTTAACATGACTCGTATTTCAAACAATAATTTTCGATTTTCTTTATTCGTATCAAATCTGATCTCTCTTTGCGTATTGAAAATCGAAAAAATTAACGAATTTTTTTCCAGATAATTAGGACTATTATTCAATTTAAATTGATGCCTCAGTTTTCTTTAAAAGAGAGAGACGTTCTTTTTCTTTCTTTCCAAAACGTAAATATTTGTTGGACGCGCTGCAAGAGACGTAATAATAATAATAATAATAAAAAAGGGGTTATCCGGGACAGCGAAGAATCCCTAGCTCCCCCTCCGGAGAATGCAGAATGTGAGATCCCTCCCCGGAACCGAAAGGACGAGGGTGTGGAGGTCGGTTGGCGAGCTCGGCGGCTCTCTTTCCAACGTCCGGTCGCCAAAAGATTCGCCAGCGGTGTGCGTGCAGCAACCCGGGATCGGCGAGATGGTTGGCGCCGGCCCCTCTGCCATGTCGTTCCTGGGCAGCTCGTCGATGGGGCCCAGCGGTGGCGGAGGCTTCGGCGGGGCCCCGCCGCGACCCCCGCTCCTGATCCGTGGCAGCACCGCGTAGCGCGTCCGGACAATGAATAGCGCTGCCGTGATAGGCCGGCAACTGCGGCAACATCAGACGACAGCAGGCCGAACCACCTCAGGACCCCTGGTGCCGCCGTCACCCCACAAGGGTCGGCCGCGAACGCCGTCGCACCAGCCCTACCACCAGCAACTGCCATCCCCGCCGACTGTGACCTCTCAGCAGCAACCGACGCCTTCCCAGCAGCATCATCAGCAGCAACACCAGCAGTCAAAGGACCAAAACAAGCAGCAGCAGCAACAGCAGCAAAAAGGTACAAGAACCCTCTGCCAGTGGATCTTGTAACAAAAAAATGTTAAGCCGCTTCCTGCTGATATGTCCTCCGACGAGGCAGTCTCGTAGGTTTTGTCCCTTAGTCGAAAGAAGGAGAAAGGTAACACAATCCATCATCACAAATTTTCCTCGAAGAAAATGATGCATGGATTACTCTTACCGCATGGATATAGTTTACTCTCTAGTCTCTCCATAGCTAGACAGATTTAATACCCCTCAGGTAAAAATTAAAAAAAAATCAAGTGGGTAGAAATTTTTGTGCCATATGCAACAAGTTTTACAGTCATTTCCTTGTTTTATGCCAGTGGCTTATAGTTTATATTTTTCTATCGTATGTGCATGAATATCTTAGTTGTATATCTCCTTCATTCACAATATTGTTTCTTTTAAAAAAATATTTAATCTTCTCTCTTTAACCATACAGCTGCAAAACATACGTCACGAAATAAGGTTTAAAAAGGATATTTTTCGCTTGGATAGAATATCATAGAAAACAAATATATTTTTTATGTCAAATAGCCGAATTAGTAGGGGCGCCAAGTTAAGGAAGGCAACTCAACCAATAACTCTTTTTTCAGAGAACTGAAAAAGGAAATAGAGATAATGTTGATGTCTTTTTTGTTCTTTTAAAAATCTTTATCGATTAAAAATACTATTTTTGATAAGATAAATAATGTGTTTTGTGGAGCAATAAAAATTAAATTGAATAGATGAATAAAAATATACAAAAATTTCTTAATTTCCTTTTCAAAATATCTAATTTTCATCTCTCGATCACTCTTTTACTTCTGAACTATGTAATATAAGTTAAGAAGCTGTTGAAAATCATTATATGGCGCCTTTTGTATATATATATTTCTGGTAGAATATAGAAATGTCTAATACAAGTTCTAGATTTTTTAAATTGTTTTCTTTATATATTTGAGATATCAAAGAATTTATCTACATAAAACGAATAAAAAATTATATTTCTAACAAAGCATATAATTAAAATATTTGAAAATTTGTTCCCAATTTTGTTTCCGATTTTTTTTTGTTAAAAAATAGTTATTTTAAATCGGAAATTTTAAGTTATGAAATATTTTAGCTTTTGATTGCATTTTGAAGTAGTAGTAAACTTTCGGAGCTTTAAATAGCGGATAAAGTAGATGAAAAGCCGTGTGAACGTATAGCTCTAATTAATGATGAATTTTTTACTTTTAGTTAATAAGTTCTCATACTTTGGACAATTCATATTTAAATTTATTATCCTCAGATGTAATTAGTACTAGAGCTTGTTCATTTTAAAATCAATAGATTTTTTTTTATTAAAAGGGTTTCTAGATTTTTAAATCAAATGAATTTTTTCCGTCTTTAAATGTTAAATATTTTCAAAGCTCTTTTTATCTGTATGTTTTTCAAAAGGATTTAGAAGGAATATTTTTTTATTTTCAAAATAATGAAATTAAAGAACATTTTTCAAATAATGCCGTTAAGATTTTTTTAAGTACATTAAATGTAGTTTTATGGAGTTTTTCTGGTTTTTTGTTACTCGGTATGTCATATCGTTTTTCCGCTGATGGCAGATATTTTCTCATTTTTTAACAATGGTAATATTTGCTCGTAATAGAAAGATTGTACCATTTTTTTTAAGTATACGTAGTTTGAATGAAGAATAAGATAGCGTAATTCAATGGCTACAGTATGTTTTCCTATTTCAAACTATATTTCAAGACAAAAAATGTCATGGAAAGTTTGCTCGAAAAATTTTATTTTTAAAAGAAAATAGTTATTGTTAGCACAATATGCAATTGTAGGAATCAAAATGTAAATATTTCAGATTCTTAGTAATTAAAAATGTTTTTTTATGCCTAACTAAATGGAAAAATATTTACCACATATTAAATTAAATTAATATTTAAAAAATGCAAATTTCCTTTTTAGAAAGCCTTTTTTTAGTGATTAATAAAGGAATGAATTTGCGTGCATTCAATTTTATAGATTTCTTAAATTTTAAAATTTTTCAATTATTCCCATTTTTCTTTGCATGTTTTAAGATAATTCTAGTTTGATCGGTTTGGGCGCTAGTGATTCCCAAATAGGATGTAGGCCTTAGCATGTATCAAATATTAATAGATCCTATAGATTTTTTTTAAAATTCATAGATTAAATCTTTTTTATCTTCTGATAAATGCATTAATAATTCTTTTTAAATGTTACTTGATAAATTGTGAAAATAATGAAATGAAATATGTGTACATAGATTTTCTTTATCATCAATAACGGCAAAATCTCCTATAATGTTTACTTTTACATTGATGTCACCTATATTATTGGTTTCTAATAAGTTAAGCTTAAAACTAACTAAAAACTTGACTTAAAATTACATTAAAAATATTTTTTTGGGATAACTTTTGAAGTGAAATGTTTTGTTAAATAACTGAAGGAAGGACAATGCTTTCATATTTAAATGAAACATTTAATGGGAAAAAACTTCACCTAGATAATTTAAAGTTAATTTTATACAAAAAGGAATCATTTGATCATAAAATATCATATGTAAGAATTAATAGCAATCTGTTCCCTCTTTGTGACATAATTTTATTTTATATTTTGTTTTAAAAATAATTCTCTATTTCTTATCATTTATTTATTTATTATTATCAAAATTGGTTTAAAAAAGGCAAAATAAAACACTGCTTATTAAAATACATAAAAGACGAGTTAAATTGCTTTTAGATTAAGAGAATTAAACAAATTTAATAATAATTTTTAATTTATCATTAATTTTTAATTCATCAATTTTTTTCAAATAATATTATTGATCTTGATAACTTTAATTAATATTCTTTATTGTTAATAGCTTGAAACAAACAAAATCTGAGTACAAAATCATTCTAAATAAATTTTATTCTGAATTTATTAGTTAACCTCTTATAAAATTTTTTACATTCATTTATTGATTTTCTGCTTAAAAGTCTTTTATACACAATGTAATGCAATTTCATTATTGCTATATTTACCCTGACAGGACTTTTTAAAAACCGGTCTCGTTTCTTTCAAATATAACTAATTCCACATCCGAAAATTGAAAAAAAAAGCCTCAAGAGTAAGAACTAATATCTGCAAGCCCTATATATAAAAATTATGAATAATGATTTGCCGTTCATACTTCTCATTAAGGGTAAAAAAGAGTAACACATAATTCGAATATTGCTAAGTTTTTAAATAATTTTTGGAATATTTATTTTTGTTGATGTGACTGTTCAGGAGAAAATTGGCATTGCGACTGATAATTAATACTCAGTTTGATTTATTAAGAAATTGCAAAAGTTAATTACCTTTATTACACTTTAGAAAAAAATATTTTAAAAATACAATAAACTTTAATCATTATTTCATTTTTTGTGAAAAGAAATTAATCAGCTTGATATTCTAAAATATCTTAACATTACAAATATTGAGATGTTAATATACCTGCAATAATGGAATAGTCATATTTTAACATCTTCCTCAATCTATATGTGATAATAAAATCGTTTTGGTGATAATATTATTCTCGTTTTAAAACCTAGTTTGTTACAAATATAAATACTTTCGAAAATTGTAATAAAAATAATATAGTCTACTTACTGTATTCGAAGAAGAAGGAGATCAGAAATGTTGAAAATAGGCTTAATAAAATTCGTTTCAAGTCATATTATTATTTTATATGATGCTGTTGCCACATGTATCATATGAGTGAAAAATAGTTTTCGCGGACGATTTTTTTCATTTTCAATATTTCTTTTATACATAGTTTAAAATTCAATTAAAGGGAAAACGTATGAAAAAATAAGTAAAATTTCTTCATAAGTATAATTCATTATAATTGTCTCAGACGATTTTATTTCATTTACAGTAATTATTTTATAGTCAGTTTAAAATTCAGTCAGTGAAAAAAACATGATGCATGAGGAAAGAAGTAAAATATTTTCGTAAGTGATAATTCTTTTTAATTCTTTGTCTTAAAATAAATTTTAATTCCAAGCAATTTGAACAATTTTAATTTCCCATAATATTATTATTCTGTAATTATGCTATATTGATATCAATTAGAAATGTACACAAAGTTGACGAGTTTCAAATTAAATATTTGCACATAACATAAAGCCCATTTTTGAAGTTTGGAGCAAAAATGTTAATGTATAATTAGAATTTTGTCTTGGAAAAGACTGAAGTCTTTTTAGCGTATTTTCTTTTAATACTTTAAAGGATTCATAGATAAGGTTATGTAAATATATATATTTTCTCGATTTTCTAAAACTTTTATGCGGCAGATATTCTATTTATCATTGGTTTTCAATTACTGCTTGTTTTTATTAAAATAGTCTGCATGCGTTTGCTATTATTCTCTAATATTTAGCAATAAAATAAATTACCTATTCGTATGAACTTTCGAATACGTATTGTACCATTTATTCTACTTTCAGTTTAAAATTATAATTGAATCTCTATTTCTCATTCTCGAACTTGAGAAGTACAATTGAGTACTTATTAATTTTTATCAATAAATATTTTTTTTAAATTTTTGAATATAATAGTCTGTTTTAACATTGGACAGAAAAGACTTGTTTTGTTATTGCATTTTATTCGTTGTCCCTTTTTAAAGTGTATTTTTGTTGGAAATACATAAATGAACGATTAATGACGTGTAAGTGCAACTTTAATTAGTATTTGAATTATAAAAATATTAGTTTGTGGGCATCAAATTAAAAAAAAAGAAAAATGACTCAAAAAATTAGGATATTGTGAAAATTTAAAACAAAAATTTAAAGTTTATTAGAAATTTTGATATTGAACTAAATTGTTCTTTCAAATAGTAAAATTATATAATTAATAAAAAATGTGCCAAAAATTCTTTATCAAATATTTTTTTGTCAATACCTAGTTTATCATTTTCTTCATTGTATAATAAAATTAAGGTTTTTTTATCGAATCATAAGATGTTCGAATTGTAATTTAATTACCCGTTTATTTTAAGTAAAGTATATGAAATTTTGTAAACTATGTAGAATTTTTTTATGAAATTAAGTCTTGAATCTACTGTCAGCACTAAATTTATTTCTATTTTTTGAAGCAATGAAAACGTTATAAAGTAAAAAATATATACTTTAATGTATTTAACGTTAAAATAAAATTTCAGAAAATGTTTAATTTTCTAGGACTAATGCTATTTTAAGTTGTTTCATCATTTTTAGTTAAAAGCAAAAAAAAAAAAAAAAGATTCTTTATCGGAATAGAGCATAAAGTTTTAAATGCTATCAGCATAGCAGAAACAGAATTATGTCGAAATGGTTCGGACTTTTTTTTTTCAATTCGGACAAATTTTTTATTTTTTTTTTTCACATTTTCTCTCAGAGAATTACTAGAAAAATGGGATCTTCATTCTTCTCACGAATCAGTTTCTTCTTTATATTTTTTATTGATTGCTGAAAATTATTAAAATGTAGTTTTTATTAACGCATGTTTGCTATATAAGATTCCTTTTCGAAATTAAAAAGTTTAAAGACTTTCGATTTCAAATAATTTAGTCAGACACAGGAATAGTATCAAGGATTCTTATTTATTTGTTACATTACCGAAAAACGTTTATTTTTTTCTAAATAAAATTAAAATTTTATGATTTGTTTGTATTTAATTTACTTAAAATTGATGAGGCCTATCGAATGAAATATGTTTAAAACATACCAAAATAAATTTAAAATATATTTTACGCATTAAACATTTGGAACGTTAAAATTTAAATAGTTAAATTTAACTTTTTAAAGCTGGAATTCTCCTGCTTTAAGACTGGTGATGGTTGCATGTATTGATTTTTTAAAGAAATCGTTTCTTTTTGTAAATTAGTTTCGCATGATGCAAGATATAATAAAATTTGATATAAAACGTTTGTGTTAATTTTATTATGTAAAAATTATTTTTTAATAAATCTTTTTATTGTATTCTTTATTTCATTAAGGTTACAAAAGAAAAATTTCAAACAAATTGCCGTTTTGATGAATTATTTTATGGAATTAAAAAAAAAACAAGCTTGAAACCAAAAAAAATTAAGAAAAATGAAGAAGCAATAAAATTATATCGGTTAAAGTGAATGAATGAAATAATATATAAAACCTTTTTAAAAATCAGTTCATTTTTAGACATTAACTTTTAAATAAAAGCCTTTTGTTTATGGATAGGAAAATTAATATTTTATGAAGACTTTTTTCATACTTTTTCAAAATTAATTTACAGTGTTTTTTTAACAGTATATTTTATTTACAGTTTATCAGAACTGCTTAAAGTATATGTTCTAAATGTAGGTGAGATACTTGAAAATTTCAAGTAAAAATCGAAACGTAATTTTCAACATTTAATAAATAATTTTTTTCAATAATTCTGTTTTACTTTTAAAATAAGTTTGAAGAAATGTGTTTGGTGGTTTTAATGTGAAAAGCATTAAATTATTAATTTTGAAGTAAAATACTGATTAAAATTTTTATTCATTATTCAGGAAAACAATACAGAAAAATCATGCTAATGATAAAGGCACAGTTTTAAAGTCCTTGGTTATTCTTTAAAATTTATTATATATTATTTAAGATACGTGTAAGCAAATTTTTAATTAAAAATACTTTTTTAAAAATCAATTTAGAGCACAGTGGTAAACATTATAATAAAATTCATCGTAATAATGTTGTTAGTACGAATATATCAATATCGAAATTTTATTTTCGTTTTTTATATTAAAGACAATTATGATGGTAGATAAAATACTATCATTTAGATTAAGTGGTTTAAGATCAAATACCTTTTTTATGAGAGATTGTTTTCTTAACAGTTTTTAAGTAAGTTTTCTAAAATATTAATGAGAATAGGAAAATTAAATAAGTAAAAAGTAACCATCTGTAAGTATTTTGAAGCCTATTATTTGTTCCAAAAATATGTTTCAAAACTTTTCCTAAAATAAAACTTACTTCTGCCTGTAAAAACATTTATTTCTGTGTTAATTATACTCAACAAAGTATTAAGAAGTTTTAATAATTTTACAATAATAGTGAAATCGCGACAGTATTTGAGAGCTACGACAATTCGATGATTTCTCGAATCCGCAAGGATTTCTTTTCAAGGTCAACTGTTCTGTCAGTAACTAATAGATCCTTTTCCAAGTACATAATGAGAAAACGTGGAAGACAAATTATCTGTCACTTTGTAGATTCACTACGTTTGATAATAACTTATTTATTCTTACATGAGAATGAAATTAGAAAAGAGAATAAGTTACTTTTTCGAACAAATGATGTGAAGAACTAGTAGATTAATATTCATTATAACCGTTCTCGTCCAATTTTTTTTCCTCTCCAGCTCATGGTATGAACAGATACAGCAATGAATTGCACAGAAATTTGACTTCGCAATGCTATTACTTATTCTCTGAGCAATCGGTGATTTTTTTAGATTAACTACTTTCTATTGAATCGGCTAAGTTACATTTGACATCTTTTTTGCATGTGAAAATGTTATCTAAAATGTAATTAATAATCATATATTATTTATGGTATGTAAAGTAATAAAATTATATATTTAGTATTTTAAATATGATTGGTTTATTATCTACCTTCATTTTTTAAGATATTTATTTTGCCATTTTAATATATCTTTTAATAATACTTTACAAATATGAAATTAAGAATTTTTGAATTTTGAATTTTGAACCTTTTTTGAATTTTTCGCAATTGATTTGTAACATTCAATGCCTTATAAACAATATTTTAATTTTATTCTAGTATTTTTGCTGAACTCTAATAATATATTAAAAAAACTTGTACGAAAATTTCCGAAATTTTGCTTTTATCAAATATGCTTACTTGCGCCTAGACATACTTTTCAAACCGGAAACGCAAGCGAGACTTTTGCTGTCTTTTTTTTGGGTTCACGAATGCGTAAATAACATTGAAATTTTTTCAATTTAATGGCTTTAATCATTAATATATCAGATGACACATTATAGCTTTTAATTTTAAAATTATTACAATTCATTGAAGTATCCATTATCTGGTTTGTCATTTCATAAATAAAAAAGTTCGTAATATAATTTATGAATATAAGTTGTTTCAAACAATTTATCAACTAACAAGTTATAAGAGTATTACTTTTTTATATGTGAATTTGAAATCAAACTGACTGCTGTCGATTGATTCTTCAAGATCCATTAATTTTGTTGATAATTTTATCATTTTATCATTTATAATTAATAAATATAAATTTTTGATGTAAAATATATTCTATGATTCTATATTTTTTTTATCTTTATTAATTTAAGAAATTAGTGAATAATTGACAGTAAATTTTTATACATGGGTTAAGTTTGATTTCACTAGATTCTACTTTATTTTGATTAAAATTTAAATTTGCATATTAAATTTACCACTTTGCAGTCCACCATTCAAAACTAATGAACCATTAAATATATTAAAAAAAATCAACCAAAAATTTTAAAACCAAAAATTATTTCTACTTAATTATTTAAAAAAAACTCAATGAATATTATTGCATTTTGGTAGTCAATCGTAATAGGAAAATTAGAAATAGCGGGGCTAAAATCTCGCAAATCTTCACTTTTTAGTCTATTAGTAAAGTATTGTTTATTGTTAAAACTAGTTTAATTTGACTTAAGCCTTACTATCAATTATTATTATTTGACGTAATCAATTTCTATCATTTTTTTAAAAATATGTGTATTGCTTTGTTCTCTGTAAGCAAAAAAATTATCCTTGATAGTTTGTTTCCAGAATATCATCCAGAGACCAATGGAATTTAATATTGATTTGATTAGTTAAGGTTTTTATTTAACTATTGATTAAATCAAAAAAATTATTGAATTTTATACGATTTACATACTTTGTTATTTTAAATATTTGGAGCAAAATCATGTTTAGTTGAAAATTTAATTCCTTTGAGCAATATCTGAAAAATTTATATCCAAGTATTTTTCAATCTTAACTCAATAACTATTCAGGGGTTAAATACCGCTCATAGTATACCGGTTAAATATGAACCAATTAGCAAATTTTTCTTTAAAAAAATGAATACGTGACAGACATAATTCCAATTTTTTTGGGGGGGGGGATAGAGATATTGAAGACATCGAAATTCATCAAAATCTCCACATTGAATCTTTTGATAATTAATAAGTTTTCTTTATTTCATATTTTGCATCAAAGATAATTAAAAAGCTCGAACTGGAACGATGATATGTCGATTATGCTGAATGCGTGCCATTTGGCAATTTTTTATTCATAATAATAATAATAATAATATATAATTATATATCCTAATAGCTTATTTATATCCAAAATTAAAACGTGCCATTTCAAAATATTAATTTTTGTCATAAATGTATCAATACTATTTTAGGAAAAATATCAATAAGTATCTTTATTGAGCAGTGGATTATATTTTATTCCAAATACAGTTTTATCTAGATGGCTAATATGCGACAGTTTAGCAGGAATTTATGGGTTTCATTTTGAAATTCATTAAAACCATTTCATTTTAGATTTCAGTAATGATAGTATGAAAACAGAAATGGCTTGTGTCCGGCTATATTTTCCCCCAAGAAAAATTTATGCACTACTTTTGAGGTAGCTAAGATGTTTATATATTTTTTGTATTTAAATTGTTTTATCTTGAAAGCACTGTCCAAACTGGTCAAATAACATTTATCTATGTATTTTGTCTATAAAACTTCTTCACATTAAAATTATGTTTACTTAACATTTGGTTGCGCTATATTCTTGAAAAAGTCTATTAATTACTTCGAAATAAAAAAAATTTTAGATGATGATTTAACATTTTTTATGATTTGCTAGAATTTTCCCAGCTTTAGCACTATTTTGTTTTATTATGATGTAATTAATCCCTTTTAAAGCTACCGAAAAACTATAATTAAAAAAAAATTAATGAATTTTAATTTACTTTGTTCATGTCATTTTTTTTTACTCTGAAGTGAAAAACTTTAAAAAGAATATGGAAATTACATTTTTCGTTCCTCTAAAAAGTCTGTAAAATATACTATTCAGCATAAAATTTTATTAAAATTTTAAATTTTTGATTAATTTATAAATTGTTAAAGGAAATGTAGCCCTTTTTTTATTTAAAACTGGATGGATCAACAAGTTTTAGAGTCAATTTCTTATTATATTGTTTGTGTGCTGCTGAATTTGTCTTTCTGTATAGTTGGAAATATGAAAAATTTCGTTTTTTAATTAAAATACACTTGAAATAAGCTCTTGTGAAAGTGGAAAAAAATCCCCGACGATCTGAACGCTAGAGGAAATGTTAGGTAGAAGCAATCCTAAAAAATTTCTTACAAGTAATTATAACCTTAAAAATCAGATAGAATTGCTGTATGACTTGGACCATTTATTAATAATTTTTAAAGACTTTTCTTCACTGTAATTTTTGATATACATTTTTCTTACTCATATTTAACATCACAATATAGATCAAATTTTCTTTCAGTTATCTCCAGGTACCAATTCAAGCTTTAGAGAATGCACATCTTTGAGCTCCGTTTCCCCTTCAAACTTGAAGACCAAATATTTCCATCGATTTTAAATGTCTTTTTATCAGAATTTTAAGAAAATTTTGTCTAACAGAAATAGAATAAATATTTTATACCAGATATTTAAAAAAGGTGAAAACTTTTAATAAGTCATCTAAATAATATTTAGTAAATTATTTAATATAATTATCTAAATAATATTAATTTTTTTAAATTGTAAAGTACATTTTTAAAAAATAGAAAATAAAAATCTCGCAAATGGTAATTAATTAGGAAGATTACTAGAGTAATATTTAAATTAAATTTAAAAAGTACTAGATTTTAATTTAAATAAACTCGATTACTCTGTCTTTATAATTAAACACAAAATTAATTAAAATGAGTTTGGGGTCTTAAAATCATATGGCGCCCTTAGGCAATTGCGTACTTTACCTATTTCATAATTTGACCTCGATTATCACTTTGGAAGAATTGCCGATAATTCATTAACTTTAATAGAAAAGAGCCTTACTTTCTCCTAGCTGGTTTTCTAAAGCTATTTTTCATTCTTCTAGCAATTTATAAATAAAAGTTAATTAAAAATAATGGTGTTATATTGTGACCTTAAATATTTATATCTTGGAGTTTCAAGGTATAATAAAATTTCAAGATATCTAATAAGGAAGTTTTGGATGTCTGTTTATACCTATATATATATATATATATTTATTACAGCAGCGATAACATGAAGAATGAAAAAAATGGAACCATTAAAAAAATTTACTTATTGAGATTGAAAGAAAAAAAAACAATTATTTTGTTCGTACAAAAAATCCCTTAAAAATATTCTAATACCAGGTAGAAAAACAAAAATATTGTGAAATTAGGGAATTGAAATTAGGATGCTATTAAAACATGCATATTGATATCTCAAGGAACAAAATTAATGAGAAGTATCGTTTGAAATTAATATCTATACGAAATATATTCTTTTCCTTGTATGTTTAGACCTCCAGGTTACTAACCCTACTAAATGGAAAAATTTCGTCACATAAAAGGTAGAAAATTGAAAGAAAAAATTGATATTGAAACCTTATTTAATATTTTTTTATTCCTTTTATAATATTCTTTAATATAATACAAAACGTTTTAATGCAGCATTTTATGACTTTTAAAGATCGTAAGAATTCTGCAACCAACAACGATGGCGAATTTTAATTTTTGAAAAATGAAATTGTTTATAAATTCAAAAATTTCACCAAGTTCAAAATACCCCTATTTTTACAACAGTGAAGTTGAAATAATTATAGTGATTGAAATATAGTACTTTGAGATCGAAGTATAAACCTTTCATTAAAGCGAAAACTTTAAAATTTTCATCATTTTTCTATGTACTGCATACCACCTTAAAAATCACTAATTTTCTACTAGAAAAAATAATTAAAAATTAAAGTTTAAAAAACAGGAATTGAAAAAAAATGTAATGAAATAAAAGTTTTAAAAATAAACGAATTAAAAAATGTTTTAACTTTTTAAATAATATAAAAAGGTAATATTATAAATAATGCAAGGAAAATTAGAACTAGAAAGGCGTCTAAGGGATTCACTTGAAGATCACACTACTTACATTAATGATACTGTGTCCATAGATTAAGGATAGGTAGCTAAATACTAATTTTCTTACTCGAAAATAAATATTGAGTGACTAAAAATTTGACATAATTGAGAGGTATGGTAAATAAATTTTACAGATTGGTTTATGAAAATTTAAATTTTTTTAACCACGTGATAAATATCTGATTCGCACAAATGGATAATTGATGTAGAGAAACAATGTGAACAAACATATTGCAGGTAGATTATACGCATGGTATGTGCTTTTTTCCCCTTGATATAACAAATGATATAAGTGAAAGAATTTATAATTATATTTGTTGAAATACGCTGGATAAATTGAAAAACTGCCATTCAATTACACATGAGTTCAGAATTGACAAAATCATTGCGGCTTTGCAGTGAAGAAAATGTTAGAAATTTTGAACATTTACTACATTTTATATTTCTGACTGATAGTCAAAATTTCAGTGAATCAAGAAGTCGATGAAGTGAGATTAAACATCAACAACAATAACAAAAAAATCACCTTCCAATTATTGTCAAATCGGTACCAAAAGTTCAAATAAATACAGAAAACTGTATTTTACGCCAGGCCAGGAAACTAATTTTTTTGGTTTGTTAGCTTATAAACTAACAGAAAAAAATCAATTAAATATTTAAAAAATGGAAAAAATAATATATTGCGTTGTAAACAGATCATTTAAACAAAACTGCAATGGGAAAAAGTATTAATCACACATGAAAGCATTTCCTTATCATCCGATTAAAGAGGCATTTGGTGTGAATCCGATATTTCCCAGTTAAGGATATTTTAATATACCTGATAAAAAATGTGATTATAACTCAAACACTGAACTAGCCAAGTAATTCAATCAACTTTACTAGAGACATGAAATCATTGTTATTTTAGTACTGTTTCAATAATTGATCAAACCAGACTTAAGTAAATTAATTAGATAATTTACCCAAACTCAAAGCTAAAATATTTGAAAAATGAATTATCTTTAGTTTTTCTTGTTTGAATTTTGACTAGCTTAGTATCTACTAATCTGGGAGACAACGTCGAAATTCCCCTTTAGAGTCCTGAATTTCTAAATGGAATGTTAAATGCAATATTTTGAGGTATCACCTAAAAACAAACACAGCTCAAATGTCAGTTTATTCAGATTTATTCCAAGAAGTATTCTGAGATGGAAACTGATAAGCTGAAAATGTAGTTTTTACTGAAGCTTTGGCAATTAATATAATTGGTCATTAAATAGTGGAAATTTGCTTTTCAAACAATTTAAACCTGTAAAGTACATGGTGGATCAATTAATTAGTTTGAAAGTAAATACTTTACATTAAGTCACCTCAACCTGTTATTTAAGTATAAAAAGCTAATAATACTTTATTTATTAATTTGCTGATGTTTTTGGCTACCCTGGCATTTTGAGTATTTTATTGAAAAATAACTTATAAGCGATAATGTGATTAGGTATTCAGAGTTTTAACTATTTTAGAGGAGACTTTATTATTCATGATATTTATGTGTTGTTACATGCCATGTTTCTTTGCTGCTGTTAGTTATTGATGGTCTGGCAGCAGAATTTTGAGTTTGGTGCTTGAATAACATGATTCAGAATTATATGACACCAAATATTAAGTATTACACAACCAAATATTAACTATACGCATTTGTTGTTGTTCTTATCTTCAAAAGTTCTAGCATATTTGGTGATTATTGTAATTTTATACACATATAGCTAATATTTGGCGGTTAATATTAACCACACATATGTATGTTTAATATTTGAGGGTTCATATTAGCGTAACATGTGTAAGATAAATATTTCAAACTTGTATGGTGTTTTCTAATTTGAAGTTTGATGAGCTATCATATTCTCTTCAACAGACCATGATTCAAAATTCTGAGGCCACCTTTTATTAATAATTTTACGATTCTAGCCCTAAACATTAAAATAAGTATGAAGCCTTGACTATTTTAGATTCTCATAGAATTTTCCGTTTAGAAGAGAGTACAAAAACTATGCACTAACAGTATAAAATCTAAAAGTCCCTTCAAAATATAATGCTTTTTCGAAAAAGAAAATCTAAAGAAATGGCACATGATTAATAGAAATATGACAAAAAAGCAGATATATCTAGAGCAACGAGATACAGTTATGGATTTAATGGTATTTTTACTACTGTTATTTAATTCTTAGTTAAGAACATATTCATAAAAAATGAGTCAAAAATCTGCAAAGAAAATTAAAATATTTTTATTATTATACTGTATTTGAATTTTCATGGATATTGTGAAGTTTTCATATTACCTTTGAAAATCCGTTAACTGAGATTAAATAATTTCTTTCAATTGTGAAAACTTGGCCAAGGAAAAACTAAAGAGAGAGAAAAAGATTTTTTGAGAAAAATCAAAGAGATTAATTCGATTCTTTTGTCAAAAAATCGTTGAAATTTGTAATCGAAAAGAAAAACCGCCCACATTACTCGACCGAAAAAACGAAATTCGCATTTTTATTTTATTTTCGCAGCCTGTGTGAAATATTTAATAAGTATTTTTTTCGTATTAAATGAGCATAAAAATTCCATGAAATTGAATTGAATTTGATTCAGTTTCAATTCAAAGAATTTCAGAATTTCAGTATTAACTAGAATAAAGGTCTCGAATTTAAAGATATTTATTTAAGGAAGTAATGCGGCCGTTACTAGCGTGGGTGTAAAACTGCCCCTGCACTACGGCGGTTGAATGATATTGATTTTTCGGCTTATGGTGATAATAATAAAGTTTATTTATTGGAAGAGTGTTCCAACGAGGGTTTTAAAAATTCTTTTATTAACAGAACTAAGCAGCAAAATTAAAATCAATATAGACTTATTCCTAATTAGAATTTATTTATTTATAAAACCGTTTTTTATTAATATTCGTCGAAATTGAGGGTGAATGGAAATGGGAATTTTCTTTATTTTTTCCAATATGCTATTTTTAAAAATTTCTTTTCATTTCATAATTTTAGACCTTCGTGGAAAAGCTAAAATTTCAAAGGTCTTTGATTTCTTATTTAGCAAGTATGACGATGAGTGCATTTTTAATTTATTGGAAGAATTATTTGCCATTAACTATATTTAAATATAAAAACACTAACATATTTGGCACAGAAATTGTTGTTATTATTTATTTATGCCGAAAGTCAGCAGTCAAATCTAAACAAACCACCATATGAATTTCAGTAAGCTTCCTTCATCGTTTCTACAGCTGGTACAAGACTCAGCTTAAATAATTAAATAGAGTTTTTTTTTTTCAAAATATTATTATAAATTTTTTGGAGATTGTTTGAAAAGAAAAATACATATGTCAGACTAAAGAAGATGCAAAATAAATCAAAAAATAAGTTTCCAACAGAAAATATTTTCGAGCCCAAAAATAGATTTAACCGTCGCCTTTTGATAACAGTTGTGACTTTGCCGCAGAAGATATTTATACCTTCAAAAGCTATATCTTACAAAAATAGATTTTGTATTATCTTAAGATTCAAAAAATTACCTCTTTAGATATATAAATTTTATTTTTATGAAATTTCCTTCTTAATTTTAATTACATTTTTAATGCAGTTTGATACGAAATGTATGACGATGTTTTCAAATACCGATCTTTTAACTCATCCATTAAGACATTCCATTGCAGATTTTGTCAACCATTAACTCTATCGTAGGATTTCATTTTGAAATATATACACTTTTTAATTTTTAATAAGCTGAGTCGAATCCTTGTTTTACAGTAGTTTCAAATAATGAATCAACAAATTTTTTAAAAATGCATTACATAAATTCTGTAAAAGCTTAAAAAATCTACAACACGGAGTAACAAATTTTATTACATTGAATTACGAAAATGTATGCAATAAAATATTTTGCAGAATACAGCGAGAATATTTGTAATATATTTTTCAGCAAATATATTAATTTTTACAGATTAAAAATGAAAGAAAACAGAGCAATAAATTTTAATTCGAAACAAATATCATTAATATTCTGACGAATTGAGAAATCTATTTAGATGCTTGTAATTTTCCAAGCGACACTAAAGAAATTGCCATAATCTGCATTGCAGATTACTAATAATTTAATGATATGTTTTAGGGAAATGTGACTTTTAGATTTTTCTATGTAAATTCTATTTTTCTGTTTTATATGTAAATACTTAGCATGGAATTTTATGCGATTGCATATAACAGTAACAAAATATGTTTTTAGTTTTCCTTTAAACAACCTATCTAACCGAGAGAAATAAACAGCGATATTTTTACTTTTTTAAATTAACATTTTTTAAAATTTTTTTGTTTCGTGATTGACTTATTCAAAAACTCTCTTGTGTTGTTTGTGTTGTTCGACTAATATTTTTCTTTATCAAACATTTTTGATGCAAATTTAGTGCATAGCAATAAAAGACTAAAAAAAAAAAACTGTTGAAAATTAAAATTTAGATGTCGATAAAACTCAAATTATGTTAAAATTTCGAATTTTTTTGCTTCAAATTTTAGCTTTCCTGAATATGAAAGAATTATTTTAATCATGATGAAAAATCCGGCTGGAACATATACAAAAGTAAATAAGCATTCTTTGAAAACGACTGTCATTTTCTTATGTAGTTCAAGATATTTTATTAAATAACGTTGCTATTTTATCCAAGATTTGTTTGATTGTATTTTAAATATCACTAATTATGAAAAATATTCTCTCTATTTATATCCTTTCTGAGTTAATAAGTACCCATTTTATATCTTTACTCAAATATTTATTCTTTTGGATAGAGATATCTTTTGTGGAATTCAGAGATAGAATAATATTTAACTCGAAATGCAATCACATTAAATTTACTTTTCAACTCTCGTATTAATTTTTTTTAAATGTGAACAAATGAATCTTTTGACGCCATCGATTATTGAGACCATCAGTATAAGTTTTATCCCTGCCAACAATAATATAGAATTCCGATGTAGCTGAAAAAATTTCAGTTAAAAGGCGCAAGTGTTGGTTTTTTCGTATTTTTTTTTTTTTTGAAAAAAAAAAAGTCACTTAGAAAATGCTGTTAAAAATCATCTTGTCTAGAAGTCCGATAAATTTAGTTTTCGACTGACATTGATTAAATTTATCTAAAAGCGTCGAAAATTTCTTTTTTCACTAAAGATTTTGTACACCTTCGGTAATTATTATCGAAAGAAAAAGATTTTTTTACGGCATTTTAAAACTGAAAGATATTTATTCATTTTGGCGTAAATGCTAATTTCTTCTGCTTTTTCAGGTTACTTTAAAATTTATTTCCTCTTCAGTCTAGATAATTTGCACGAAAATGTATTTTATGTTTTGATTGAGAATATAGATAACTGAAGTAAGAATCAATAAAGAATAATTGAAACAAATGTAATTTCCAATTTAAAACTGTAAGATTAATCATCATATACGGAAAAAATGTTAGTGCTTTTGGTAAACAACTGAGCTGACAGAAAATATTAATACGAGCTGGTTCTCCTGTTTTCTCTATTTTTTGCAGCTTATACTATAAAGATGTGTGGTAAATATGTTTTATTCAGTTTGATTTTATATTGAGAAATTGAAGAGAAAAGATAAAGCGGCTGATAAAATCTATTAATATTTATTTTTCGTTTCGAAACTTTCCTTTTCGTTAAAAAAAGAGAATATAACTATTTTGAGACACAAAGAATATGGTTTTGACTTTTTGACTTTTTTACAAGTATTTTTTTTGTTTGATTGATAAATAAACCTTACACTATAAAATACTACAAAAATTAGACGATTATTCTTCGAGAATCATTTAAATTTTGCAGCAATTCTCTCTCTTAAATATATTCATGTTTAAACTTTTTATATTTCGTGTGAAATATGTTGTCTGATTTTAATAATCTAGCTAGAAAAGATCAACTGATTGATTAAGATAAATATGCTTTTGAATTTTTGCCATTCTTTGAAAAAAGAATAAAATATTCTCTTACAATTTCGATATTTGAAAAATGAATTTTGAAATTGTTCATATTTTAATTCCAATTCATTTTGATATCCGAAAAGTAAACTGTTCTCAAACTTCAGTTTAATGCTACAAAAAAAACCCCCAGGAATATTAAAATTAATATTATTCATTAAAAATGACATATAAACGAAGCAAATGTGATTTCATTAATAGTTCTCAAATGGGTTTTAATATTTAATGTTATTTTTTTCAAAAGTAAGCATGCTAAAGTAACAAAACATAAAAGTAATATATTGTATTTTAGAATATGAATCTAAATTTTAATTAAGTATAGGCAAAAATGCTACGAAAAACAAATGTTTCATTCAAAATATCTTAATTTACAGGAAAATTGTATCAAATAATATTTCATAGAGACTTATTAAGATTTTAGAAGTATTGAAAGATAATTTATTTAATTTCCAAAGAAGCAAATAAATATTTGTCTTTATAATGTGTGTGCCTTAAGGATTTATAATATTTTAAGTATTGCCTCATGTAATTATGCTTAACATTGAGAGAATGCTAATTCGAATTCGCCTTTTAAAAATACAGAAGACAGTTGTGAGTTTTTGTGACTATCAGCAGCACCATAATTTTTAAATTCTCTATAAATCGAATCAAGTATTTTCTTTTATTTTAATCAATATTTTAATATGCAAAGGATAAATGACACGAAATCAATAGTTGAAAATAGTTGGAAATCTCAATGTTGAAATAATTCGTGACTGTTTGTACCAAGTGGATCAATTTCATTATGTCTAACTCTATAAATAATCTACTTTTTAGATTCTATAATCAATTTTTGCTTATTTTGATGATATATATCTTATCTGATGTTAAATTCTTTCTTAACTTAATTAATAACAATGTTTAGATAATTCCAAAAAAATGTTCAAATCAAAAAAATGTTTAATTATATCATGGAATAACCCAAATGTACATAAACAGAGTTTAAAAGTCACTATTAAAAGAGTATACATTTAGTTTTAGCATTTAATATAAATATTATATTAGAAATTTGATAAATAATATATATATCATAACCAACAAATATTAGGTTGTTCGGAAAGTAATTTCGTTTTTTCCTGACAAAGGATTTAATTGCATTTTTCGCACC
>JAPMOQ010037314.1:1777318-1788869 GCA_026543055.1 Argiope trifasciata | reverse complement strand
TATATATATATAAAGAGAGAGAGAGAAAGAGAGTGAACTAATTGTAGGAATTGAAAATTTTCAAAATTATTATAACTTGAGGAATTTTTTGAAAAATCATTAATTTTAGAAACCGGAATTAGTTATAGAAACTAAAATTAAAAGAAAATTGCATATTTGTTGTATTCAGAATGAAAAATGAGAACTATTTATGTCATAATTTTTCTATTCATGAGAATTAATTTTTTTTTGTTTCTGTTCTGACTTTGTAGTATTTTTATATGTATTTAACAGCGATTTTTAAATCCATATCTCCATTACTATCACTCCATTACGATATCTCCATTATCCACTTCATTAGTTTATTTCCCCATTTATGTCTTCTGCAACTTTGAAATATTTTACCACAATTGTTCCAGAGGAAATTTAACAAACTTAAACCGTTGACAATTCATTCTATTCGTTATAAATGTTCTTTTCTATATAATCATGAGGCATATTTTTTTGAGACTCAATAGAATCAACAATTACATGTTTCATATCATATGCTGCAAAAATAAGATGACACCAAAATGATGTATAAATTCCATGCTTGAAAAAAATCCAAAACGCAAGTATCATCATCCTTTCGGTACTGAAATTTCAAATTTTTTAATGCGTATAAAATGATTCCGTAAATCTAATGCATGATTAAAAAATATTGCCAGTCGTTAAAATAATGCGTATTTTACAATTCGACTGCGTAAAAGTTCGTATACGATAATTCCCGTGCTAAGACCTTGGCAAAATGCCAAAAAGTTTTACGATGGGAAAAACAAACTTTAATGCGTATTGAGTGGAGTAGTAACTCATTTTTCTGCCGAAGTGCTATTGGCAGCCATAACGATTATTTAAAATTGGGAATCCGAATGCCCCTATTCAAAAACTAGTTATTTTGTTAGTTTAAATCTGTAATATTAGTATTAAAATGTATTACGTTTGTTTTGCTTTAAATTTAAGTTGTGGTAAGTTAATAGAAAAATAAGAAACTGATATTTATATGAAAAAAGAAGCGCGAATCAAATCTTTGTAATAAAAACCAATCAGTTCCGTTCTAATTGATATATTCGTAAAATTCAAAATAATTTCGATACTTGTGTCAGTAATGTAAAACTATTTTCAATGCACAGTTATGGTGCAGATTCAGATTCGTAACAAAACTGAGCCATAGACATTAATCTGTCGTAGTCTTCGATATCAAGCATATAAATGCAGATATTTACTTTAATTGGATTATATTTTCAAGAAACATCAGGAAAAAAAAAAGATGTAAACTTAAATTTACAAACACTTGAAATTAGACTATGCTTCGATAATCATGATACAATTCAAAATTACAATTGATTAACAACAAATTATACTTTGAATAAAGGTTGAAGTTATTATCTAAAGAAACCATTATTTATAGAAGCACAAATATTAACAAATATTTATAAAATTATGTAATAAAATGATTAAATTCATCATTTCAGAACATTCAGATTGCTAATATGTTAAAAATTATTTTCGAATTAAATAATGCAAAAAAGACACTTTCTCTTAAATTTTATTCCTTTGCTAAAATTCCTTTTCTATCATTCTTTTCTTCTTTTTTTCCCTATTACGTTTTCTTATTTCGCTATTACGAACTTTTATTTCGTTATTACTATTCTTATTTCGCTATTCTTATTTTGTCATTTTTAATAACTCTTTATATTCACGCTATATTATTTGACTTAAATATTTATTAGAAATATTTACGTACCCTATATAATAATGATGCACATTATTTAAATATTTGATGTATTTAATTTGTGAACAACTTCTGAATTTTTTAAATGCTTTTATGTAATAATAATTAAGCTTTAACTATCATTTCTGTTTAAATTTGTTTCACTATGCACCCTGGTAAAGACGAATAAATTAATTTTTTTTTTGGTTTACGATATTTTATAAATATCAAAGCAGAAAGAAACCTTATAGAATGGAAGTAATTTTCAATGGCATCTTGTTAAATTTAATTTGCAATTTTATTTTTAAATTTGAAAAGTCATCAAGCCATTCTAGGAAATGACTGTGAAACTGACTAACAACCAATTTTAAATTTCGCGCTTTAGGTTCTTTTATTGCAATAGAAATTTTTTAATTGTTTATAGCCTTGATAACTTGAATTTGAAGCGCCTGTACAAAATGGAATTTTAGGATGAAGGCGGTCTCCTGGGTCAATGCCGGGAATTTCCTTATTATAATTCGAAATTTTAGCTTAATAAAATAAGATAATATACGTATTAAAATAATTTCGCAAGGAAAATGAATAATTATTATTATGGCCCTAATGCCAATATGTTGCTTCTGAATGAGAGATTTTTCATATCATAGGAGGAAGGAATAAGGGATTTCCTATTGTTAGGATTATCCTGTGAGCCTAAAATTATTTCTTAGAACGATCACGAATACCGAACTCAGTGAAATTCGAGAATGACCCATGTAATTTTTACACAAAGCTCACGAAATTTAAAAATATTAAAATAAATGATGGAAAAGATTTATAATCATTTACCAACAATTTGAAGATTCTTTTAACTTTGGTTGGCTGTTGTTCTCTTATGCAAAATAATATTTAATGAGTATAACAGTCAGGCACAATAATCCCTGGTTCCTTGATAAAACTATGACTGGCTTAGTCCTTGATAATAGAAATTTGGATGTCTCTTAATGGATCTTCAACAGTGTGCTCGAATTTATTTACAATCAGGTAACCCTTTGAAGATTTCATATGCCCTTGTATTTTAAGAGCATGGGATTTTAGACTTCTTATTTTGTCATAAGCACTTAACCATGACTACTTTTAAAGAGATTGCTTATTCATTAAGCACCTTGTTTGCTCAAACAAAAGCCTTCTCCGTTTGAAATCCATAATCTAGTATCCTGACTTTGAACTAATAAATAAATAGCTTTTGATTTTGTCACATTCATTATTTCAAAATTAAATTTTCACAGAAACGGCTTCAAAGGTGAAAGTAATAAATTTCATTGGATTTTAGAATACCGTTCTGCCTCATCACCAATGTGCAAACATTTTTATTACTAATAAATTTTATTAGATTTTAAAGAATAATGTTGTCAATTTCACTGTGTAAACCGTTATAATAGCTACCGGGCAGTATATTTCAAGCATAATATAATACCAAACTTGAAGACGAAAATGCTCATAGAAAACAAGGTTTTAATCTTCACTTTAGTTGAGGGGAAACATAGCAAGTGAGTGGAATATTTAGACGAAAAATAAAACATTTAAACTTCTTTGCAGCTTTATTACAAATTGTTTCTGAAAACAATTTTAAATACAGGATTAAATACATTTTCCAAAGAAAATGGAATTAAAGGGTTTGCAGCAAAAAGGAGGTAGCTCCAATTATTCAAATTTGCAGAAAGCCGTAAAAAACGACTGAAAATTCTTAATTCCATTGAGACAAACAGCTCCATCTCTTGAGTAGCGCGAGAACTAAAATTGGAGCTACATCTTTTTTGGCACCAAATGAACATGGTTTTTTTTAACCACATGTAATTCTAACAAAATGCATGTAACTCTAAATTTCCCCAAGATAGAGCTGCATCCTTTTTACAGCAGGACCTTCAATTGTTGTCACTCTAAATATAATTTTAAAAAATTTTTACTTCGTGTAAAATTAAGTTTAGTTTGTTAATAATATTTTCGAATTAGTAGATAAAAGATTTAAAATTTATGAAAATTAGAATTTTAATTAAAATTTCCGAAAAACATTTTCTATGTACACGAAATATCGAAGAAACGATAACACATTAAATTTTAAGTTTTTAGAAGTTTTAAAGATAATATTAAATTAATCAATGAGTGATAACTGCATTTAATATATAATAAATAAAAAAAGACTTAAAGAAATAAAGGGTATGCAGTGAAAATCAAGTGTTTATATAGCTATTTTTTAATTATGTGCTTTTATGTTTGCTGTTTTCATTCTACTGAAATTTATCTCTTTTTATTGAGTACTTTTGCTTTGTAAATTGGGTTACATTGTTTGTATATTTCCTTCTGTAATTCTCTTTGTTAATTTCATACTTGATATGCTTCGGATTTGAAAGTGGTATTGGGGGCACTGTTAGATAGATTCTATATCCGACCATTTAAGTTTTATTTTTTTTTCACTTCAAATTTTTTTTATATCCTTATTCTATTCTACAATATAGAACATTTAGAAAAATGACCTGTAGAATTTTGTAAAAATTGTAGAAAATTTATCTTAAATCTTCTCCAACAAGATTACTGTTGGGGAAAAAAATTCTCAGCAAAAAATAAAGATAGATGCTCAGGTGATCTATTTGAGATTAAATTTGAATCTAATAAAATAATTTTTAAAGTGAGCATGACATATAAATTACATTTATAAAAAAACACACGTTTAATTTGTCTTTATGAAATTCCATTATTTTGAGAATATGTTCCGACTTTTCAAATTTTATGTAAAAATTTATAAGTATCTTTGCTAATAAATTTTTATATTAGATTCAAATTTTATTTGATTATAAAATGAAAAAAGGTAAACACTTATAAGCTATTATATTTACATAATCTTTTTATTGAATGTCATTTCGAAAATGATTTCACTTTTAGTTCAACTTCGTAGCAGTAGGATTAATCTGTTAGAGAAATGAAATGCCTGTCAAAATTAATCTGATTATCTTATTGAGTTTGACAATTTTTTTCCTTTAAACTCCCTCTAAATATGGATTTCAAAAATCTGTTATTAAAAAAAAGTAATTTGATCAATAATTTTTAAATCGCAATGTCAAATGTTTTTTTTTCTCCATAAGTTGAAAAAATATTAAATTTTGTCAGATTAAAAAAAAAACAAAAAACATGACGCATTTTTTAGAGATGATGACTTATTTATATTTTGCAAAAAAATGGCAATTTTTAGAACAAGTTTCAGGAAATAGCTAGTATTTTGTACTTACTTTTTTAAGCTCTACAAAATATTTAATTATAAAAAAGCATTGATTTTAATTCAATTTACGTGTTTAGAAAGACAATCTGATCTCAAAAAGCATTATATTTTTAATCGAGACTATTATTGAATTTGAATAATCCAAAATAATTTGATTAATTAAAATAAATTAATATTTTTTCAGACATTCTGTAAGCATGGTAATGTAACTGTAGGTCATGAATTAAGCGAGAAAATCTTAGATAATGCTAAATTTATTTCAAAGGACAGCGAAATCATTGCGATAAAGAATAAGAATAAACTTCTTTTCTTATTCATCTTTTTGCAAATTATTTTGTTTCTAAGCTCAACAATAGTGATTTAGAATTGTGAAGATTGTAAGTGCTAAATTTGATTTGATAACGGTTTTAAGTGCTAAATCAAATATATTAGAAAACAGCTAACAACATTGCTTGCTCAGTCCATCGAATTTCTGCATTTACCAGCTTATAAAGAATTACCCATGGGACAGTTTAAAAAATTTAAGACAACTTCTTGATTTGCAAAACAATAATAAATATAAAATCAGAATTGCATAATTAACCTCCCAACAAAGAAAAGTACTTTCTTTCTGAAAAAATGTGCATAAAATGTTGTGACCAGTCAAACACTTTATACATTTATATATTAAACTGACTGAATTTTTTTTCATATTTATGCACCTATTTGCACTTAAATTTCTTATTAGAAAATATTTTATAATGGCCATTATTTAGGCTCGAGTAAGAAAATGCTATGATATGATGCTAAACACTTATTTGTTTGCCATATTGTTTAGACTGCAAGTGCATTACTGTTCCAGTAACGTCTTTCTATCTCTCTCTTCAACAGGTTTGGCAAAGATGAAGAGTTGCATCTCGTGCCGCTGCATCTGGCTCTGCTTCAAGGCGCTGAGCGGCGGCGTTCTTCTGATCGCCATCGGCGTCGGCATGACCGTCTTCGGCTTCTACGCCGACACCTTCGCCGTCCAGGAGCAGCTCGACGAGGACACCAACACCACCGTTCACGTGGTCAACGAGCACCTCAAGCTGCACATCCACAACCTCACGTACGTGGGGCCCGTGTTCATGGGACTAGGGGGGATGATGATAGTGGCCGCCTGTGTCCTCATCGACGCCCAAGAGGACGCCGAGGCCAGAGCGGCCCGACGGAGGGCCTCGGACGCTGAGGGCACGGAGCAGCTGATAGCCAAGGCAGAGCCTTGTAATGGACCTTTCTATAGCTTGGACCTACCGCCCGCAAAGGTGCCCGATAAGGGCGGTGGGCAGGAGGTGGTGACAGTCGCCGAGGTGGTCGCCCTGCCGAATGGACCTAATACGCCCCGGCCACCTTTACCCTTGCCAGTTTCGCCGACGGAGACTTCCTCGAGTCTCTCGTCGCCGCCCCTCAAAGTGGCCGTCCGCCAGAAAAAGAAGAGGAAGAACAGCAGTAGCACGTTCAGTTTCCTGAGCCCCCTCTTCGACGTGCCCTCCCCGCAGGACATCCAGATCCTGGACCCGGACGGATGCACGCCGGACGCCGGATTCAGCCTCGAGATGGACGTCCTCAACACCATCAAGTGCCACCCACCGCCGCGACTCCAGCTGGAACCCCGCTACCTGGCGTCCATCGAGAGCGACGGACTCTCGGACAGTGACACGGCTGAGACAGAGTTCAGCGGCAGCCTCAAGGGCAGATTCTGCTCGGAGGGGCAGGACATGCCCCTGCTGGGCAGGTGCAGTCCTCCCTCCTCGCCCGAGTACCCCATGGAACCTTTGCTCAAGAGGGACCGGACGGGTCTGCGCAGGTTCCAGCTCATGCGACAGGTGCCCCACAACTCGCGGACGCTCTTCGACGGGCCCTCGTCTGAGGGGGGCTCCAGATAGGAGATCTTGATCCCGTCATTCAAAGCCTTTTTTGGATATATATAAAAATAACGCCGGTGTTTTTCCACTTTTTTACTCAAGTTGTGGTTCTGCGTCGAGAGAGGAAATCAGAGGTGAGCACCTCGTCTTTTATCTAAGTAGAAAATTAGTTTTCATTAAAAATGTTATGTTTCTATATATGTTTTTTCTTGCAGAATTTTTCTTATGATTGAAAATTTTCTTTCATTTGTTGCACTTATGGCTAGAGTGAATTGGTGGTAATTTAGAGGCTATTCAATCGACTAAGTTAGGAGTTTTACTCTATTTTCTATAATTAAATGCCTTAGAGAAGTCTCAAAAGACCATGGATTATATTCTTTCGTATGAACTTCAATTATTTAACATATAAATACTTTCGAATAGTTTATATTAAAGACGAATTCGATAAAATTTTCTTTTATCATTCCGAGAATCTTGTTTTTAATAGAAATAAAAGAGATTGTTTGTACAAGGCATTAATATACCCTTGAACAAATCAGTGGGACGCTAGTGAATTCAGCACTCAATTCCGTTTCTAGTTAAACTATGATTAATCAAACATAAATGAGTTCTTTAACTTTGTTGAATGGTTTCAATGGTCATTAAAAGCGAAATATTATTTTTTAGATGATTAATGTTTTACAACAAACTTAGATCTTCTCCTGCTTTTACAAATGATCAACGCAAGTCTTCAGCTAGAATCATAAATGATTATATAATTTTTTTCTTCCCTTAGATTATTATTACAGATTTTCCATGTTTTTTTAATTTGTTATAATCAATAAACTATCACTTTAATATACTATATTAATTGAAAAATAAATTATTTGAAGTAAAATAGAGCTGAATTTTTATTATTCAAAGTTTGATACTCTAACGTTGATAGATTTATCCAGAAAATTTCACGTTTTCTTGAAATTTAAAACATTTTAAACAATTTTACCAAAAAACAATGATACTTTATAGTTATTTTTTATGTTTTGTAATTTGTAAGATTCTTAATAGAAGCGAATGAATATCATAAAAAATAAGCATTTAAATAAACTACAGTTTAATTAAAGAGTTGAGGAAATTACTTTAAAGAAAAAAGGAGGACAAAACAATCTTTTTTTAAGATTAATTTTTTTAGATGAATAAAAAATAATTTTTAAACAATTTTATTTCGAATATTTATTTAGTATCTCTAATGAATTTTACTGAAATACATACCATGCGGTAAAATATGTTACTTATTAGTGTATTCCTTCGAGAATACTCCTCATAATTTAAATAAATTCAAAATAATTAATGCAATTTTAAAATTAATCAATTTTAGCATTAATCATTAGTAATCAGTATTTTATATAATAAAAACCATGTATTTGAAACTAAAGCTATTTAACTCATTATAGTTTTAAAACGATTTGAAAAAAGAATCATGTCATTAGCCAGAAAGTTTGGACTTGATAACTTTGTACGTTCTATCACATGTCGTTAAAGTCAATAAATAATTATTCTTAAATCTTTGAATCTTTCAGAAATATTCTCTAATGTTCTATATTTATTGAAGAATATGAGAATTTAATTCCATGTATTAATCTAAAAATTTAAGTAAAAATAAGTATATTTTTTGTTTTCTCTTTGACAGTAAGCACAAACTAATGACGTTGTCAGAGACATTTGGTATTTGACAAAGAAAATCCTCTATAGCAATTTGCTTGCATTGAAATGGATAAAAATGTGCAATTTATATTCGTTTTCACATTTTCGACCTGTAATTAATAGCTTTAAGGCTTCTAAATACTTCCTTATCTGTCAGAAACATCAGACTCCGCTTCATTTCAACGCATCCTCTCGATTTAAATATCTGTATAGACGCACAACCAAATCATTAATTTATTTGAATGCAAATTCCACAGAAACGCTCACAAGAAATTTCGTCTTGGTTTTAATATTTGAAATTCGAATTTCTCAAGCATCCCCGAAATTTAATTAAAGCTTCTGTCAAAATACAAGGGGCATTAATCTGAAATCTTTTCAGTTCCTGAAGTTAATTCTGCAAAGCAGCTGAGCAAATTATTGTGCTTGAGGCCGGGATCACTGTAAAGTTGATCGAAGCACAATTACCTTTGTATGTTTGATGTGTGCCGCCAGAACTTGGCGCGCTTCCAGAATGAGTAATAGCATTTGCGAAGCCCAGGCCCCCGAATATTAACTGTAAACAGCTCTAAATTATATTAAAAACACCAGATGGAACGACCTTGTAAACAGTTTAAGCCATCCAATTTCCTTCGAATGTTCCATTTAGCCATTTATATGGGAAAAGAAGGGGCTGCTTTTTTAGTTTTACCACTAAGCAAATTGCTGAAGCTGAAAGGAGTTCGTAATCATCAAAATTTCGAATTCGAGATGTTGGTGAATCTTTGTCCCCTTGAAATACATCGAAATAAATCCGATAAATACCTTTTTGAAATTAAAATTATCTATCTATGAACACGATTTATTCTAGAGAGCTATAGTGGTGAAATTTAATTTTCAGCCCTTTTATTTGACAGAAATGAGAAGATTTGTGATTTTAGTCAAATTTGAACCAAATACAGATGTTGACCATCTACTTTTTAATTGCAAGTACTTAAACGTGATCAGTCAATCGCGCAATGGTTTGAATACATGGCACATGACCTTGTAATTGAAATTGTAAATCTGCATTACAAATTGTACAAGATCGGTTCAATAGAAAACGTTAAACATTTACTCATGCTTTTTGCCATTAAGATAGAAACCCAAAGCAAAATATATTATACAGTACACTCCCTAGTATCAGATTCGCCATTGACTGACGTAGTTTCTTTTATTATAATTAAATGCCAAGACGTTTAATAGGCAATATTGTCAAGGCATGGGAAGCGGGAGTCTGTTGCGACTCTCCTGCATGTTTTATGCAAAATACAGGTTGTGGCAGGAAAAGAGCATCTCGTTGTTCATTGATTCATCAGTTGGTAAGAGACCTTAATTGTTGCCTCTGTTCCTGATTATAAAGGCATAGCTCGTACACTATTCTTGGAACAGGCTTAATGTTTTTTTAAAGTGTACCACAATGAAGTTTCCGAAATGTGTGATAAACGGAAGCTAATTTTAGTAATTATGAAAGAGAAATTACGCTTTTACAGAGACTTGATAAAATTACAGAGTGGAGACTGGTAAAAAATCGAGAAGGATTGAAAAATGGCAAGTTGTAAAAACTAAAAGAAGTGGATTGAAAAAACATTCACGTTCTGTTGGATTGAGATAAATGGAGATCTTAGCTCTAATTAAAAAGAAAATACGTATTATAACAGAGTGTTTTGTTTAAAAACTTTGTCTTCTAGTATTGGTGAGCAAAGACACGAGCTCATAGAAATTCTCTTATCCAACATTTTCGTTATTCTTTCCGGCTTTTTTGACTCACCCTTCCGCCACATTAAGCCGGGTACTCGGGAGTGTACATTTGTATTTGGATGTTGGAATGGGTTGTGAGATAGCACTATTGAATTTTTCTGGAAATTTCGAGAAATATTCGTCTTTTCTCTTTTTCTCTCAAAGTTAAACAAATATATATTCTGTTACGATGAATGAAAATGAGTAGTCACGGTGTCTGAGTATATGAAAAAGGTGAGAACATTTTGCAAAAAGTGGATGCGACTCATTCGGGCTCTTTTTTATTCCTTGGGTACATATGACGGGTAAAACTCGATTTGAATTTGTTTTACTCAATTTACTGTTAACGAGTTTAATTTGGTGCACAGAAGTGACAAAATGTAGTACCTTTATACTATATACTTTACTCAGCAAACTTAATCTTTACTAAAAGAAACAAAAAATATCAACATTATAAATTGGTACCCAAAGAGTTAAAATCTGTAGCAAAAATATTCGACATTGCGATGCATTAGTGTGGAAATACAAATTCTTTAATTTTATTTTGGTAATTAATTTATTAAATACAAACGAACAGAATTGTGCTATTATAATCATAATAAGAAATTTGGTTTCGAAACTCCTGTAAGAAAATTTCTTACAAAATTGATCGAACTGAATTGAGAAATAATATAACAAATTCAGTGCTGGATTAGGTATTTTTCGACCCGAGGCGAAGCCCTTTATAAACCCAATTTTTTAATGATAGTAAATTTCGCTTTGCATTTTCGCACATTTTTAACATCTGTATGGTTTTCTTTGAATTGATTTTTATTATTTTATTGGCTTTGTTAAAACATACTTTTTCCTCAGTTACGATTCCCGACTGCCGGGGATTAGATTAATATAATGAAACATATAAAAAACCTCGAAAATTACACATGATTGAGCTTTTATATTATACTATTAGGTTGTTCGGAAAGTAATTTCGTTTTTTCCCGACAGAGGATTTAATTGTATTTTTCGCACCCAATTTCATACTTAAACCGCAAAATCATTTTATGTTTTAAGAGCTGATATAGCAAGGCTTGAGTGTGAAAAAGTGCAGCTGATTCTTCGCAGTAGTTTTTGGATGGTGCCCTTTTAAATATGGAGAGCAATAAACAGCATTTTCGTCATTTTTTTCTTTTTTGCTATATAAAAGGTAAAAATGCTGTTCAAGCCAGAAATAAATTAGCCAATATGTGTGGAGAAGATGTGTTAACAGTACAT
>JAPMOQ010037314.1:1722322-1777308 GCA_026543055.1 Argiope trifasciata | reverse complement strand
AATAATTTATTCATTAAACGAAAATTTCTTTTCATTTTGACAAAAAAATACGAAATGACTTTCCGAACAACCCAATAATTTACTGGTGTTCAGCCACTTTATCAATTGCTTCACGCTTTAAATTGCCACTGTTCTTCAGATTTTGGAAGACTCTTATATCAAAGTTACCTTTCTTCTATTTGCTTAATCGCAAGCTCCCATTGAAATGAATTATTTTATACTGTATGATAACTATGTACATTTATTATTATTAAATAATGCATAAATCTGTAAGAAGAGCATAGTTTCCAGTCTAATCTACTAGTATCAACCACTTTATCAATTGCTCCATTGCTCAAAAATAATTCTCGAAGACTCTTGCAATAAAAGTCATTTTTCTTTTATTTGCCTAATCGCAAACGCGCATTGAAATGCCTTTAATCGTTGGAAATCGTTTGCACAAACCTCAAACGATTTTCCCCTATCGATATTGACACAGTTTCCAGTCGGGAGGCGAGCTTTGTCTCAACCTAACTTCACTCACGGAGAGGGATGCTCTCTTCCACTTCTAATTTTTGGAAAGGTGCCAGCATCATTCCTCGCCATTATGCGTATCGTTTGGTGGTCCTTCGCATCTTTCAGCTTACCCTTTCACCCCTCGGATGAGGGTCAGCCTTTGGCATCTTCCTCCAGGGAAGGCCACAAGACTCGGACTGGAAATTCCAGAACATTTGAAGAGTAATAATTAAAAGGGGCTCTTGGAAACCGAAGCTGGGCTCTACAGCAGAGGAAAAAGTGGATTCGGAAGATTTCTGACTTTTTTGGTTTGGTTCCAAATTCTTAAAAAAATTAGTGTTCGATGAAGTGAGCAATGACGCCTTAGTAAATTAACTGAGCGCTTTTAATTTTTAATGAAGAATGGATGATTGAAAACCAGTGAATCATTATTTTTTCCAAAAATTAAAATATTGTTGAATTTAAACAACTTTTTAAAAGAAATTTTTCATAACATTTTACAATACAGTTCTACGAAATTTTGTCTTTTAAGCGATGACATTATAGTAATGCAAAGTTAATAACTACACGTATAGCAGCTTACGTTTCCGTGATAGTTCAGAAAATTAGGTTTTTTTGTACTAAAAAGTATTGTATGTAGAAACAATTCGAATTTGCCATGCTTTTTGGTTGCATTTGTAAAAAATTGGTTTTCATTTAGATGTTATGCAACCTTGAAAACACTTGAATATTTCTTTATCTGCAAAATATGAATTATTATTTTGTTGTGAAATTGTAAATGCATTGTGTCAATATCAATCACTTTAAATTTTTGTCTGGGGTAAAGATTATATTGAGTATTTTTCTTAAGGTTGAGCATTTTACATATAAGTTAAAAATATTTTTGAAAAGCATGTACAATTCAAATATTTAGAAATAAATGCAATATTTGAGTGTTTAGAAGGGATTTATATGATTTCTAGTCTTTTTCCATGAATTATTTTTTAAAAACCTAAGCATATATAAAATTGAAATTTTCAGTATTATTATAATTAACAACCCTAGTAGCACGTATATATTTTTTGATATGAAATAATATTCTTAATATCATATAATGTTATTAAATATTAAATTACATAATATAATACCGCATAATATTGTGTAACAAGATGTGAAAATAAGTAAAAATTTCAAAGTGAGTAAACAGCATGTGAAAATGCGAAACAGTAATAAAATACGTAGAATCTAATAAAGACAACTATCAAAAAAAGAGACAAATAAAAAAAAATTAACTTAAAACGATATGTTGAATGAAATAAAAATCCCTTTTTAAGTGTCATATATCCCTTTTTAAGTGTCGATCTATATAGCTTCAATTGAATTTTCCAGTATTATATGTTATGCAAGCTGTAATTTAATTCAGGAAAAAAAAGTTTTGTTGAAGAGAAAAATTTTAATTGTCTTGAAACAGATTGTATCCCTTTGTTGAAGTAAGGAAATTAGCTAAAGCTAATTATGATTTTTTATTGTATATAATAACTAGCCGCCTTTGGCGACCAGCTGGTTCGCCATGAGTAATGGGTTCTAAAATTTTCAAATGAATCACCTATTCATTAGCCTTGAAGTAATTCCGGGCATTGATTGGCCTGAAATTAATATTTTCTTTAAGATGATGGACGGAAAGTTCTAAAAGAACCCGTTTTCTTGATAATATTCTTTGATTTTATAAATAAGTCAGTTTTAATTATCGGTTATGCTTCCAAAATATTAAAAATGTATTTTTCGATGATGTTGCCAAAATATTGAATATGTTTTTTGAAAGAAAGCGAAAAAGCGAAAAAAAATTATTAAATTAATGATACAGATATTGCAAACGATTATAGAAATATGCCATTAGGTCGGGAGTTCAATGCACATCCTGTCTAAATTCAATCAGGTTTACCGTAAGTAAAGATTTATTGAATTAATGATTTAGATATTGCAAACGATTATCGAATCCTTTGCCTTGCAATTATTTTTTTAGAAAGTATCACTTTTTATATTTATGTTATTTAATCCAGTCCCATGCTGAAAGTATCATTTCTTTAGACTTGATTTACGATGATAATTTTTTTATTATTATTTGAACTTCCGTCATTGTTTTCTTTTCTTTTATCCGGTCACGTGATCAAAAAAACATAGTTAAAATATTTCTTTAAAAATTCGTTAAAAATAGAGGCTTAAGTTATACATTAAAGCACTGATACCATTAGAAAGCTAATTTTTTAATCTTTAAATGGATGTAAAAATCATGTTTGTGCGATAATATTTTCGGAAGTTATAGCGGAAAAACTTCGAAATTTCGCTTAAATTTTAATTAATTCAAATTCTAATTAAAAATTCGAAGAAAGGGCTCCGAGGTGCACATTCCCGACCTCCAAGGTATACATATACCAAATTTGGTAGCTGTAGGTCCAACGGTCTGGCCTGTAGAGCGCCAACACACACACACACACACACACATTGAGCTTTATTATAAGTATAGATTACAAAAAATCTTATTCCAAAATAGGTTTTAAAAAAGTGAGAAACCGATTGAATTAAAATTATGCAAAAATATTTTAGGTTCAGGAAATAAAAGTTTTTTTCAGATATAAATAAATCAGGCATTCTTTAATTTATCAAAAGGGAACAATAGGAAGTGTATCACTAACTGTAATCCCTGTATGAACCTATAATATAGAATTGGTAACAACGGTAAGATTTTGTAAAACATCTACTTTAATCGTGATATGCTAGGAAAAAATACATAATTTTTAAACCACAAAAATTAGACATGTATTTCTAGTTAGAAAAATACTTTAATTAGAATAACAAATTATATTTTAAGTGAATAGTAACGTGAATTAGGTGATAAAAATTTTTTAAACACTTGACTAGGTCCTATTATTTATGTTTAGCAAAATATTACTTGTTAAATCAAGAAAAACCAATATTTCAACTGACTGAGTTTTGAAACTTTAAAAATCCCCTTTTGTATCATTTCAATCCACTTCGAGGAAAACCTTTGGTGGTCATCTTTAACAAAAAATATAAAGCTGGATAGTTCATCCAGTTTCTCTCGTAGAAGTGTGAAAGGTTTCTTAGTTAAAAAAATATTAAATATGTTTGACTAAATATGACTAGTTATGATAGAACCAAATCAATTGCTTAAAATTTAGATTTTTTGAAATTAATTAATGACTCAAATAAAATAAATATCTGTTTCTTCAGTACAAGAGGTTTAAAAATATTTTTGAACAATAGCTGTGACAAAAATCTTACGGTTTTTGGAGACCATTTCATATTTTTGATCCCTTTGAATTGTACTTTGACATGGAAAAAATACATAAGCGAAATATTGTTGTTGTTCTAAGTTACTGAATTGAAATCAGGATCTTATATTTTTTGTGGAATGTTGGGTTTAATGAAAGACTAGGCGGAGGTTATAGCTTTGATTTTCCACATTTTAATCAAAGTCTGTAAATTTGGGGAAAAAATTGATATAAGTATTATTATAATTATTATACGAATTAAAACGCATATAAAAATCAATCAAACTTAATTCAGCTTAATTAGATCAGAAATAAATTTAAGTCAGTATAAATCTGAAAAATAATTTAATTTCTTAAATTTGAGCTAAATTTTTGTAATCTCACTTAAATATGTATTAGAAGAAAATAACAGTTAAAAATTTCTAGTTGATATCTAAATCATTTTTGAGAAATTCAATTTTGCCAAAAACAACTTCAGCAAAGTCTTCGAAAAATGTCTAAAAGTTTTTTCCTCTCTTTCCTAACCTTCTTTCTTTCTTCTGAACTCTTTTGCACATTTTCAGATAGTATGATAATGGTCAATTCAGTAAAAAGATTGTACATGAGACGGACATTTTATTACGATTATAATGTTGGATGCATTTGCAGAACTAAAATCAGTCAGCATAAACTAAAATTTTTTATTTTTCAAATTTTATTCCCCGTTCTGTTTTGCAGAAAGCTGACATTTATAATATCACCTTAAATCATTGATTAAAGCTTTTAAAATAGCGGTTTTTCTTTTCCTTCTGTGGTCTTCAGTATATAAAATATTTATAAGTATTTTTAGAAGATTCTGCATATTTTTGTAAATGCTTGAATTTTTCAATAAATAAATAAATAATAATATTGGCATTAATCTAAATTTTTTATCACTAATTTCCTTGCCTGTAACTAGAATTACTTTTTTACAAAAACTTTGGAAAAAAGTTCATTCCTACATTTACTCTTGTCCTATTTAAATCATCATAACGTCCTATGGCTCATTATATAGTTTTTAATATATCTGACTTCCTGTTTAAATGTTTTCACTGAGATTAATGTATTTTTACTTAAACTCAAAAACTGATTTTCAGTATTGTCATCCCACTCCCTTTTTACTCAGTTCAATATGCGGGGGCATATCGAAATGAGTATTTGCTTTGAATGATCGAACTTGGTGATTTGCTTTGAATGATCAACTAAATAACTAAAATCAATGAAATTGCTGTAGCGTATTTTTTGCACATTTTGATACTTTTAATGGTATTTTAATTGGATTATTTTCTTTTTCTAAATGCTGACTGTGTGAGTAAGAAAGGTAAATTGCTTCGGTCATTTCAAATTTATTGATAAATATCACGGCAAAATGAGTAAAAAAAATTTAAAGAAACCGTTCACGCAGATTTGTGTAAGTTATCTTGATTTCTGATGCTTTAATTTTTGGAACTTGATTCTCCTTGTTCATGATTTTTTTGTTAAAATTCACACCAATTTTAATAGATGTTTTGGTTTTTATATAATTATTAAAATATTATTGGGCTATTGTTATACATTCATCTATTTTTCTAGGATGATATTTTATATTAACATGATAAGGCAATTACGACATGCATGATTGAAAATCGTGCATTGCTCTCTACAGAACAAATCGGTGGATTTAGATCTGCCAAATATAATAGATACTTATTTATTGAACAGCTTCTACGTACTAAGATTTTTAAAGATCTTTTCAAAAATTTAATTAATGATAAACCAAAATTTTAAGAATTTTCCATAATTCCATTCAATATTATTATACAAAGTCATGTTAACTTTTTTTAATTAAGAAAGTTTTCAGTAATATCAATCTTATTTCTTTGCAATTTCTTCTATAAATTTAGTAAAATTTTAAAAAAAATTGAATATATTTTGCAGCAACATTTTTCAGTGTTTTAGTTATTTCGCCCCCATTGCAACATTGTTTATTTTTGTGTGTGCTGTCTTTACTATAAAATTATATAAAAATAGAAGAATCAGTCCAAGAATATTAATATGATACACTGTTATTCACAAGAGGCTCAAATCCTATAAAAGTCTGATTTAATGTGTAATTTTTATGTGGATTAAAAATATTTGACCTTTACCTCGTTGTTTTTCAATTACGTCATCGTTGTTTTAGTTCCATAAGAAGATTCCATTTGGTACCATAGAGATCAATGATAGATAATTATTATTTATGAAATTGCTACTATTTAAATTATTATTTATTCAAGAAATGATTATTGAGCTAAGCTCATTTCATTTCATTAAACAAAAAATATTTCAAAGCATTTCATTAAAACGTATATTCGGCATTTGGTGCAAAGATGACTCTTAAGATATTATATTAACTAAATAAAAGAAATTCTTCAGTTTTCTGTCACCGATTGTTCGAAAAAGTCTTTTTTTATTATCTATGAACATTTTTAATGCAATTTCCTTAATTTATTTTATTTAGATGATTTAAGGCAAAAAGTTTACCGCAATTGTTAGTTGGAATTTTCCTTGAAAAACATTTCCAATCAATATAATTGAAGTTTTTGGTTTTATAGTTAATGACATAAAAAAAGAAAGCAAAGAATAGAATGGGATATTTTTTGATATAGTCTAAGAATACCTTTAATATAGTACCTTTGGGCACGGAAAAAAAATCTGTAACCTTAAATAAATGAATGATAATCAAACAACATATTTTCTGAAACATTAATTTTAGTATGCATTTAAAAGTTGTTTACGGTTATTTCTATTTTTTAAAAAATTGTTCTCAGCAACTATTGCATTTGATACTTAAATATAACATTGCCTTATTTAATACCTAATGTCACCAATGAAGCTTCTTCGAAAAAGGAATTAGAATTTAAAAAATATTTAATTAATGTAATTCCATTCCTAAATCGTGAAACTATAGAAATTTCATATAAAAGTCATTAGGAAAAAAGTGCTTATTTTTTTTCATTAGACAAAAACGTCTCTTGCATTAAGGGTATTTAATTTTAAATTACTTCTTCAAAACATCTATAATTATCTTTAGAGCTTTTTGAATGTTGAAAAATACAACATGTTTAGACCGCTTCACAAATTTAATGCTTTTTAAATGAAAAAATTCTGTCTACAAACAGGTGAGAAGAAGTAGGTACTTTTTGCTAGATATATAAGGCAAGGAAAATTTCTTTCTCCTGCACCAATTACTTTCTAATTTTATAAATTATTGAGGTGAAAAAGGTTTAGAAAGAAATCCAAATGATGAGAAATTTCAAACCAAATTCATTATACATAGGTTGAAAGGCAATTAAATGAAAATCAATATTTGAGAACAAATGTAACTCCCTAAATTCTAAGAAATTGAAGGTATCGAACAGATTTTAGTGTAAACATAGTATAAAAAATATTTCTCTCTAGTTTGTATTGTTCTTGTGCCATTAATGCAGATGAAGGTATTGAGAAATGAAAATACCAACTCCTATACATTTCCATCATCTTTGGGCCGAGAGTTCCATGTTATGAACTCTATCGAAAGTTTAAACTCCCCCCCCCCTCAAAATATACTTCACTAGATGCAAACCAATAAAAATTACTCTAGATATCATGTTAACAAGTTACAGAACAAGCAATGACATGAGTAGAAATGCTTTTTAACTAGTGCCATTAGAATAATTGGAATAGATAGGCTTCCTATAAGGAATCTATCAAAAACATTGTTGAATCTATGCTCGTCAAAATTAATTCAAAATAAATAATTACTCTAGTTATCGTGTTCACAAAATTACAGAAAATACAAGAACATATGTAGAAATGCTCTTTAACTAGTACCATGAGAATTAGAATAGGTCGTCTTCCTATAAGGCATTTGCCAAAAACATCGTTGTACAGTTTATGTTTTGGATTTCTTCAAAATATACTTCATTAGTTAAAACTCAATAAAAATTATTCTAGTTTTCATGTGTAGAAATTTTCCCTTAAAATTGCCATGAGAATAATCGGATTTGAGAATCTTCCTATGAGAAATTCAAGAAAATTATTATGCTATCAAGAAAATTGTTGTGGAATCTATGCTGGTCTGAATTTCTTCAAAATATAATTCACTAGTTGCAATACGTAACAAATTACTCTCTTACGGTGTTCACAAAATTACAGAACAAACAAGAACACACGTAGAATGTTCTCTAATTAGTGGCATGGGAGTAATTGAATAGGGTGTCTTCCAATAAGAAATCTACATAAAATATTGTAGTAGAATCCATGTTCTTTTGAGTTTATTCAAAATGTACTGCACTGGAAATAGATGAAATCCAATAAAAATTGCTCTAGTTATTGTGTTTACAAAATTACAGAAAATACAAGAACATATGTAGAAATGTTCTTTAACTAGTACCATGAAAATTAGAATAGGTCATCTTCCTATGAGGCATTTGCGCAAAACATCGTTGTACAATCTATGTTTTGAATTTCTTCAAAATATATTTGACTAGTTGAAACTCAAAAAACTTTATACTAGTTTGCATGTGTAGAAATGTCCCCTTAATACAACCATGAGAATAATAGGACTAGATAGTCTTCTTATGAGGAATATACCAAGAAAATTGTTGTGGAATCTATGCTGGTCTAAATTTCTTCAAAATATAATTCACTAGTTCAATCCAAAACAAATTACTCTCCTATGGTGTTCAGGAAAGTACAGAACAAACAAGAACACATTTATAAATGTTTTCTAACTAGTGCCATGAGAGTAATAGGAATAAGGTGTCTTCCTATAAGGAATATACTAAAAACATTGTTGTGGAATCTATGCTCGTCTGAATTTATTCAAAATGTGCTGCGCTATCTGAAATCTAATAAAAACTACTCTAGTTATCCTGTTCAAAAAATTAAAGAAAATACAAGAACATATATAGAAATGTTCTTTAACCAGTACCATGAGAATTAGAATAGTTCGTCTTCTTATAAGGCATTTACCAAAAACATAGTTTATAATCTATGTTCTGAATTTCTTCAAAATATACTTCTCTAGTTGAAATTCAATAAAAATTATTCTTGTTTTCAATAGTTTATAATCTATGTTCTGAATTTCTTCAAAATATACTTCTCTAGTTGAAATTCAATAAAAATTATTCTTTTTTTCAATAGTTTATAATCTATGTTTTGAATTTCTTCAAAATATACTTCTCTAGTTAAAATTCAATAAAAATTATTCTTGTTTTCAATAGTTTATAATCTATGTTCTGAATTTCTTCAAAATATACTTCTCTAGTTGAAATTCAATAAAAATTATTCTTGTTTTCAAAAGTTTATAATCTATGTTCTGAATTTCTTCAAAATATACTTCTTTAGTTGAAATTCAATAAAAATTATTCTTGTTTTCAAAAGTTTATAATCTATGTTCTGAATTTCTTCAAAATATACTTCTTTAGTTGAAATTCAATAAAAATTATTCTTGTTTTCATGTGTAGAAATGTCCGCTTAATACTGCCATGAGAATAATCGGACTAGATAGTCTTCCTATGAGGAATCTACCAAAGAAATTGTTGTGGAATTATACTTCAAAATATTATTCACTAGTTGCAATCTAAAACGAATTACTCTCTTACGTTGTTCAGGAAATTACAGAACAAACAAGAATACATGTAGAAATGTTCTCTAACTAGTGCCATGAGAGTAACTGGAATAAAGAGTCTTCCTATAAGGAATCTATCAAAAACATTGTTGCAGAATCATTGCTAACCTGAATTCCTTTCCTAACTCGAGAACTAGGTATAGATTCGTCGCATTCTGCGTTTTTCCGCATTGGGCAAAGCGAAAAGATGGAATTCACCAGAACACCGAGACCTCTTCAGAGAGCAAAAGTGTTTACACTCGCCAAACAAGTGAAGCGAAGTCATCGATCCTTTTCAAAAGGGTTACGGCGATCCCCCTTCTCCGCCCCTACCTCCCACGTTAAAGTGGGAGAGGAAACTGCAGAAAAGAGATTAATTTAATTTCAGTGTTTTCTATATTCCATCTGCAGAACACGACGAAGGTTAAATGGCGGCATTGGCGAGAATTTTATAGACCTCCCTTTCGCCCAGTGCCCGTGATGGATGATGGAATGCATAAATAGATGAGTTTCTTCGCTCTTTCCATCTTTCTGCGGCGAGAGAAACAATCGCCAAGGAGTTGGCTTGTAATTTAGATATAAAAAAAAAATCCTAAGTCGCAAATGGTAATAAAACGTGATGGAAAGGTATGAGAGTTGATCAATTTCATTTGAAGATTATTGAAAGCAATTCTTTTTATATTCCTTTTTAAAATTTAATTATTTATTTGTTTTCTTTGGATCAAGGAAATCGGAATAACGAGACCACAGTGATGCATTCATTTTCTCAGCCAGGAAAGTTTTTCGTCAAAACTATCTTTTTTATAAAGCTGAATTTTTATTTTAGACACAGTTTTTCCCAATTGATTGAAGCCAAAATTTGACTCAGAACTATAATTGTTGTCCCAAAAATATATATCAAATTTTATGCATTTAAGTCATTGCGTTTTTCAGTTATCGTTATTTACATGCTTCTGTAAGTATAAATCAACAAAGGTGATTTTCGTTAAACGCGTTAAATTTGATTCAACATTTAATTAGCGTACGCATTATAGATATTAAAGCTTGTAAATAATTTTTCTATCTAAAGTTATATAATATGGCAAAATAAAAGTGCAATTTTTATGCAAATGTTAGTAATTTTATTGAAAAATGTAATTAATTATAAATTTTGGAAATGAAATAAGTTATTAATTAATGAAAATTAACTGAGCATTTTAACATACTATGTATGTAAGTTTGTATATTTGAACTTTTCGTTAATTATTACCTTAGAAAATTACAAAAAAGGATAGAAAGAAGGGCTATATAAATCAAACCTAAATGAATCTTTCTGTTTTGGTGCTCAAACTGATCAGGAGAAAGTTTTTCATAAAAAAAGATAAAGAAATTATATTTTTGCTGGAAAAATTTATTTCTTAAAATTATAATAAAACTGAAAATACTTTTTTTAAAATATCGTTAACTCATAGTTTTAAGAAAAAAAGTTAATTTCCATTAATCGTCATTTTTTTTTTACCATCAATCCAAAAGCAGTTTAAACAAACAAACAAAAAAAAACACGTATTACTTTTCATTTGTATTATTTGAAACAAATTTTGTAAATTATTTTTTTTATTCAATTCCTGCTACTAGTTCACACTTTCCCTATGCATATCTTATTCAGATTTTCAATCCTTATGCGTTTTATTCATCCACTCAAGTTCAAATACATTTTTTTAAAACTTGCAGTGGATGGCACTTGATGTGAATATTTTTTTCAAACATTAATTAATCAATTAAAATTTTTCAATAATTTATATTTGGTCGCCAAAGTCAATAAATCCGTCGCCAAGTTTATCACCAAGTTTTGAGATTACTCATGAGATCCCTGATCATGAATAATATAAAATGATATAAGATATATATAAATAATGTAAGAAAATAAGTAGGAATTGAATTAAATTTTTTATATATTACTTGTGTTAATTATTATTAAACATTTCGCAATTTATATTTAAAAATCAATTTGTCAATGCAATTTTAGTTACAAATTTTTAAATTCCGGTTATCATTTAGACTGAAAAGATTATTAAATTACGTTTAAAATAAAAAATAAAACATGAAAGAAGGTAAAAAGAGGTGATTACTGTTATCATTAAAACTTTTTATACCTCTCAGCTTCATTTCAAAGTAATTTAAAAGGTGCGAATAACATTATTTCTATGATTTTATAACTTAAAAAAAATTCACGGACAGAATTTTTTATTCTCAAACATTTGTAAATTTATATTAAAAGTTTTTATACTTTTGTAAACTAAACTAAAGTATGAATATACATGAAATATACATTTAGAAGTCATGTTAATGAATCAACAATAAACAATAGGAATCTTAAAATTATCTGACAGATTATTCAATTTTTCTGCAATTGCAAATATATTTTTCTGTCTTCTTTTATTTAAATATCCAGAAAAAAACTTTACTGCTTAATAAATGCTGAATGAAATGAAAAAAGAAAGCGAATTTCTTCATTTCGTGCTAAATTGAAAATGAATTCCTTTTTTTATCTCGAGATTTCTTAAATAAAAGAGAATCGAGAAGAAATATGACGCCATTACTTAGGATGTGAAAGCCAGATATCGTTCTGCGAGATGGCTTTGGGATTTGGACCATTCGAATAGTTATTATTGGAAAGACAACATAAAACATGGCATCGAATAGAAGGTAGGAATGGGTGAATTCCGGCATCGGTGGAGATGTCAGAGTATACTTTTCATACTTTTTTCTTTTTTAATAAAAGTCCGAGAGAAATGTGACAGTGGATGAAAAAAAGTTAAAAAAAAACCAATTATTTTTCATTTTTTCCTCACTACATCAAGAGATATTTATAATAAATGGGAAAAGCTTTTGTAAATAAAAAATATTAAATTAAATGATTGTCTCAGTTTCCAGATTTTCAGGTTTCAGCTTCAATACGGGTGTCCGTATATGCACTACTTCTATTATGAAACTATTTACCATACCATGCTGATTTTTTTAAAAATCTATTTCCATCTAAAATTTAAAATGATCGACAAAGCCATCGAAGTTTCAAAATTTTCTTTGCAAATTGTTCCCCAATTAATTCAAATAAAAACTCACTTGGAAATTAGTTTTTTCTCAATTGTATTATGCAACCTGTAGAGTAGTTTGTATTAACATAATAAAAATCAATTGTAGCAATTTTTTTTTTTAAATAGAAAGAAAAATTTAGATGCCCTTTTCAGTATAATTTTAACAAGAAATTAGAAGCACATTTGATGAAAGCAGATGCATCAGAAAGAAAATCATAATGAAATACGCCTGAACAAAAACCCTTCTACACGTTATCTACCTTCTATTGCAAATCGCTACAAATTCCTGGCAAAAGTTAAAATTTTTTCAAAAAAAGTGTACAAAAAACGTAAAGATGGGTGTGCACATGTAGCTATCGTTCTACTGTTAGTTTCAGTATCCCAAGATTACCGCTTCACCGATTTTATCTTGCTAAGAGGTAAGCCGCGGAAGCATGATCATATTTCTGGAATTCTTCCTCATTTTTTGAGCTTAATTTTCACCCCATTAAATACTTTTCTGTTTTTTTTCCCACCGTGTAATGCAAATATTGTATCGCTTCTGACAGTACTACTTTATTTTAACTCAAAATTGTGTATGGATTGCTTATATGGCTAGTTAAAATGACAAACAAATTTTTCAGGAATTGCAAAAGAATATTTAACATTATATTAAATGTGTCCAAAATTATCCACTATTGTTAATTACAAAATATTATTAAAGATTCAATAAATTTTTTTAACATAAATAATTGTTTCTATGTGTAAAAAAGTTAATTATCAAATTTTAAGAACAGGAATTTTCCATATATCCATCAAGTTTTGATATTTAATTCTTTTATAGAAAATAAAAGTTGTCTTAAAGTATTTTATGGTGAATTTGAATTATTTTTCAAAATATTATGAGTGGCTGCAATTTTTTGACGCTGTATGTCCTTGTATAATCCTCGTTCACTTTGTAATTAAGTATATATATATCCTATTTTCATCTTTACCTAAATAAAAACATCCTGACGCATGCGCAAAAGAGCCAAGGGTTTTCGAATCCGTGAATGAATAATATATTTCTGTTGCTTTATTCATATTGCAGTCCATATACCAGATATTTTGAAGTAGAATTTTAGCCATTATTGGACCTTTGAAAAATCACGTAACGGCATTACTACGCAGACGATCAAAACATTAAGCTACCTTCTGTATTGCGTTCTTATTATCGTTAAAATGAATTTCCTGATATTTATAATTGGCGAATTTCTTTTTTATGCAATAAAAGTTCACATCCAGAAACTACATTCGCTTTTTAATTATAGCCACAGAAGAGCTGCATTCATTCATATTCATCCACTTTGTTGGCTTAAACAAAAAAAGCCACTTTTAAATCATTGAGCATTGCTTTGGCTGTATGTTTAGTATGTAAAACGTCATTTAAAATTGAATATTCCCCTATAAGTTATGCAAACGTTACATTACTATGCAGACAAGCAAAACATTAAACTCTCTTCTGTATTGTATTCTTATTATCGTCAAAATGAATTTCCTGATATTTATAGTTTGCGAATTTCTTTTTTATACAATAAAATTTCGCATCAGAAATTAAGTTCTCTTTCTAATTATAGCCACAAAAGAGCTGCATTCGTGATTTTATGCATGCTGATCCACTTTGTTGGCTTAAACAAAAGAAGTCATTTTTAGAGCATTGAGCATTACGTTGGCTGTATGTAGAGTATTTAAAACGTCATTTATAATCGAGCATCTCCTATAGGTGAGTTATTCGGTAAAGTTTCCACGTTTAGTCATCCACTTTCTTCATGCTAGAAATACAGAATCAATTGAAATTCACCGACAAATTAGATAAGTTTGTGGACAGTTATTTAGTCGTAAGGAAATGGGTGCAAAATTTTAGTGAAGGATGAGAAATGTTCATGATGAAAAAAAGAAGTGGATAGCTAGAAAAGGATAATCTGTAATTCACTATTAAGACACTATCAGTGCATTGTCCTTACATTTCATTTTTACTTCTTTCCTGCAGGCGACATCTTTCAACAAGGGATAATAACAAATAAAAAGCCAGTTAAAATAAATGTTACAGAAATGCTAACAACTACTTTGAAAAATAACTCAAACATTTTACTTCATTATAAAATAAAAACGTTTTTCTAATAATTTTTCTTATTTTTTTATCAATTGAATAATTTAGTTTCTGAAAACTTCTTATAAAATCTTTCATCGAGTCTTGTCCTAAATAATTTTATTTCAACTTGCTTTATGGAAAAACTAAAAATTACCTATTTTTCAGAGTCTTTGAGCGTTATTATTTCTTTACTGTTCATTTCTTTTCAATGCCTTTTTTTATCCAACAAAATATTGAAGATTTCCAGAAAATATTGTTTAGAAAATTGCAGTCAGCTATTACATATCTAGGTTTATTATGTGAATAAATGTAGGATGATCTAATTTAAGAATACATTTAGATGCTTCCATTGTTGCAATTTCCTTGCTGTTTTTATAATAATTTTTTATCCATAAGTAATATGCATAAAATTGACAGCAAAATTAAAATATGGTGATGATTTATAAAAAAATGATTAGAGCTGTTTTATTGTAACTATATACATTTATTCTGTCCTTTATTGATTGTAATACTAATTAAAATAGTTATTATTAATCTAGACAAGGAAACCGTATATTAATTTTTTTTATTTCATAGCTTTATGTTAATTTATTATTTCCTTTACTGATTGTAAAAAATAATCAGTACTATAAGGCTTCAGTTAAATAAAGAGTGTCCTAAAAGTAACGTATGATGTGAATTTACCACCATTCATGCTGCAAAGTGTTTACAAAATTGTAGAAAAACCATTTGATAATTGAGAATTTAAGAGTAATGAAAATGGAGTGTTACGCAATAGAATAACGAGTTAATGCAACATTTTAATTAAATAAAAATTACAGTTTTTTTTCCTTTAATTTGTTATATTATCATTGAACCGTAAAAGTATACAGGATAGGATTTTGTATGGAATAACATTTAGGGAAAATGATCACTACGGTTTTGCTGACCCTTACGCACACTATTTAGCTGAAAATTTCCACTTCCATTTTGCATGAATGTGGCTCAATTTCGTTGATGCTGCATTGAATTTTCTCCTTTAATGCACACGTTCTCTCAGCTAGTTGGTAAATACCTTTGATAAATAATTCCCCCACCCCCCCAAAAAAAAAAGAAATCCAGTGGTATTGAATCACACGATCTAGGGGGGCAATTATGAAATTATCAGACTCTGGCCGCTGCCGGAGTTTCGTTATTATTGAAATATTGTTCCACAAAGAAAGCGCGGTGTTCTGTCGGGTAATGCTTCTTTTAATTACATTCATATTCAAAATACTAAATTCTGTTTTTTATTTCCAATTTTGAATATTTCTTCAAGATAAATTAAAACATTGGGTTTGAATTTATCTACTATAAAATAAAAAATTGGAAAGATAGAGATGCATAATTTTATTATTAAATATATTGAAATATAACTATTTCAAATTCCAAACAGTGTATCTAAAAATTGTTCCTTCTATGGCAGCAACGCGCAAGGCGTCAGATTGTGAAATATAAAATAACAATGCCTCAAAAATGTATAAATAATACCTATTGTATAAACAGAAGTAACTAACACCAAGGTTAAATTACTTAAACTATTTATATAAATGGGGATGTATTGAAATTATTTGTCTACACGCTGCGGATATAACCTAGCTTTGGCAGTATGAGAAACAGCTATTGTATAAAGGGGAGTAATTAATACCAAGGTTAAATTCCTTAAACTATTTATATAAATGAGGATGTATTGAAATTATTTGTCTACGCGCTTTGGGTAGAACATACCGTTATCAGAGGAGCTAGATATTTGAATTGTTATTTGTCAGCTTTCTGTTTAATTTTATGCTATCAAATTGGGGAATATGGATATGCTCAATATGTGTATTTTCTATGCATTCTGGCCGAAAGAAATCCACCGAAATGAGATCAGGATGGAGTGAGAAAGAACATGATACCTCCTCTACCACCTGTTGCATTCTATATCCTCTGCTCATTAGTTATTGCGTAACGTTATAAATATGGAATGACTCTCTCCATCTCGAAGTACTATTCTTCATAGACAAACTTCTCTTGAATGGTTAATGGCGAATATTTTTATTCTAAGGTTAAAAAATTATGTTAGAAGAACAAAAAAAGTCCCCGTTAAAGCTCTCGCTATTTTTATTTTAAATTTTTTTTTAATTGAAGCATTTATAAAATCCCCGTGCACCACAAAGTATCACACGGGGCTTACGAAAGTAAGTATTCAATACTTAACAAAAGAAGAAAAATTAATAGTTATTGAGGATTAATATAAGAATAAAATAAAATAAGAATATACAAGTTAAGAATAAGAAAATTTAAATAATAAATTTACAAAAATTTTCAAGGGCACTTCTGGTGGGAACAAGTTGATGAAAATCTGGAGGCCACTTTATATTAATGGCTTGGAGAACCATTCTTAGGTTCTGTCTAAATACTTTTCGTTTTCGATATCTGACGGACTTTTGTGAGTATGTGCAGAGAAGCAAGTATTATCAGACACCAAATACATTTGATTGCAACATCAGTTCAGTCAAAAATATTTTATTGTAACAAATATGCAATTAAAAAAATTAGGAATTGTATTAATTTATTAGAACTGATTCTATATTTGCCTTAATAAAATGAATATAACTTTTTTATATATGTTGTTTATGAAATAGTTATTCAAAATGTATATACAATACGACCAATGCAATTCATCAAATATTATTTATAATAACTGATACTTACTATCCATAACCTATGTTTAAAACTGTTATCTCTACTAATAGTAAAGATTAATGTGTGTGTGAGAGATGGCGCTAATAATTAACTATCTTTAAAATTTACATATTTTGGAGGATGTAAATATACACCTCAGGGCAAGTAAATTTTTTAAAATTAGAATTTTAATAAATTATAAATTAAATAAAATTTTAGAGTGTTTTTGTAATAACTTCTGAGAATATTCCAAAGGAAAAGAAGTTTTTACAGCATCTTAAAATCCAAAAAATATATATATCATGTCATTGATACAAAATATTTTTAGATAAGTTTTTCATATTTTTAATCAATTTTTAAAATTATTTAAGCATATTTTAAAATAATTTTTAGTGGAACTCAAATCATTCGCATTGAGGCTATTAATATTTCATTTTGGTTTTTTATCTTTCGTTGTGACCCCTTTTTGAAGTTGTAGCTTATTTTTTCATGCTGAGTAGTTGATTCCTCGACGCAAGAGCAAAAGAGTCTGAAAATTGTCTTTTAATGATTTTACTATGAAGTACTTATATGGTGTTTTTACGCCACGTGTCGAATTTGGAAAGGGAACGTCAGTAATCTTTTTAAAGCGATTTGATAGTGTTACTGACTTTTATCCCTTCGTTCCTAGTGTAGGTATGAGAGAGGCAGAAGTTTTGTTTTTGCAATGTTTTAGAATGAATTTAACAAAGGTTAAATTAAGAAAAAAAATATTTAAATTTAAAAATATCATCACACACACACGAACGCATACGCACAATTTGCAGACAAACAATTGAATTTTTATCAATAATTAATCTCAGCGAACCTATTGGTTGTCAAAATAGTCTAATTAATAACAATCGCAGTTGTTATTAATAATAACCAATTAATTACATTGATTTATTATATTAATCCTAAATGCCGTACTTCGTATTTTTCAAAATATCGGCATTTTGAATTTTATTTACTGGCAATCATTCCAGTTTTATCACCATCGTTTTGTTTACATTCCGATCACTATGATCAAAATCCACTTTTTAATTTACGTGAGCTCAGTTCTTTTCCCCCCTCTCTCTCTTTCACACACACACACACTAATACGCACACAGTTTGCAGATAAAATAATTGAATTTTTAGCAACAATTAATTTCAGCGAATCGATTGGTTACCAAAAGTTCTGATTAATAACAATTGCAGTAGGTATTGATAATAACCAATTAATGACATTGATCTAATATATTAATCTTTAATGCCATGCTATACCGTACTTTTCAAAATAATCGGTGATTTGGATATTATTTATTGGTAATCACTCCAGCTCTATCACCATTATTTTCTTTATCTTCCGATTCCTATGATCCATTCTTTTTAATTTATGTAAACTCAGTTCTCTCTCTCACTTGCACACACACAATTTTCAGATAAAACAATTGAATTTTTAGCAACAATCTCAGCGAATCGATTGACTGTCAGAAGAGACTGATTAATAACAATCGCAGAACCAGTTAATGGGAATGATGTATTAAATTTATCCTTAATACCGCGCTATATCGTACTTTTCAAAATAATTGGCAATTTGAATATTATTTACTGGCAATCACTCCAGTTCTATCACCATTATTTTCTTAACATTCCGATCATAGTATGATCCAAATCTTCCTTTTAATTTATGTAAGCCCAGATCTCTTCATATGCCTTGAAGGTCGACGGTTGGAGAGCTCTCTCGATCCAACCATTGTTTTCTTTTGACGCGTTGTTGCCTCATCTTATTTAATCCTTTTAATTACTCATTAAACATAAATAAGTCACGAATGAGCGCACGCTTTCTTTCGGCTGGCGGGCTGTCAAAAGTAATTATTGCTTCGTCTGTCTGCCCTGCGGATGGGGTGGGTGGGTGACGACAATGAGATGATGGAATGTTTTGTTATTCTCGCTTCTGTACTCGACTGCAGCAGTGTGGTTTGCCATAAGAGAGCAGGAATGTGATCAAAAGAGGACAAGTGGACCACAAGATCACATCACTCATTTAGCATCTTCTAAAGCCTAATAATCTGTATAATAAGAATTATTATTTTAAAAAACAATAAATTAACAATATACAAGCACATTTGGTACACATACTTCGGATTTCTGTTTCATCCCCTAAATTTTACATTTTTGAATTCTGTTAACATGGTATTCGATTATTAAAAAATTCCCCTAAAAGATGCTCAAAATTTAATTATTATCAGTAAGTTTTAATGATTGAAAGTTCTGCATAATGCCAGAATGACTGGTTGGTGGTTGGTTGTTTTGTGTTTTTTGGCGCGAGAGCCATCTTAGGCCAAACTGCGCATTGGTGAAAGACCTTCTTTTTGAAATTTTAATATATTCTGTTTAGAAACCACAAAAGCCATCATACTTATGTGGTTATTCGTCTCTGATGTACATCCAATTACCTCAGTCATTTACTGACCACCAATGTATTCTATTGTTTTAAACTGTTCTAATCTGGCGACTGGTTTGTTCCTCTGGAAATATTGGAATTCTGTGTTGTTAAATTTTTACTATAGAATACGATCATTTAAAATTTCACTGCTGCTGTTTTATAGGATTGAAAAATATGATTATTCAAAAAAATGACAATTTAAATTCATTCGAAAATAAATTGGTCTTTCCTAAACCTTCTTTTAACTCTTTATCTACTGCATTATGAACTACTGAAAATTCCTTCATAAATATATTTTTTTTTCTAGCTACCATATTGCTAATTAAAGGATATACAAGAAAAAAAATCTCCCGGTGCGAAATTTAATTTGTTAGAACTAATTAATTAAAGTGGTACTTAAAAGTACCGTCAGTACACTACGTATAAATTTCCTCATAATAGAAAAAAATACGGATGATATTCGTAATGAAATTTAACCTCTTAAAAATGTTAAATAACCAAAAAAAAAACACTCATAAGAAAACAAAGAAATTATCAAACTGACATAATTTTATTTTATTCATAATAATGGTAGAAATTCACATTTGATGATAATCATAAAAACAATTTTTTTTTTCACTTACGCATTTTTTTAATTCATTCTGCATTGTCTTAGAATATTATTAGCCCAATCATTATAAGATAACAGATTATGTAATGTGATTAACGGACGAATAATTCGGTGGTACTTATAAGTACCGCCATTACACGTAGTGTTGGAGAAAACAAGTTTTTCTCCAACACTACGTGTACTGCTAAGAGCGGCAATCCGTACAAAATGGCAGCAAAAGAACACCAAGTCCGTTTGTAAATAGCTTTCTTCCTCGCAAAATTCAACAGCCCAGAACAACAACTGCCGTCTATCATGAAAAAGAAGAGTTAAAAGACTGTTTCTAAAACGTACCATCAGAATATAAGTAATGGTTGTAGTGCTATAAAGTTTTAAAATGATTAGTACTTATAAGTACCATCAGTAGATAAAGGGTTAAAATAAAAAAAACTTCTTTTTTTAAATTCAATTAATATTTACTTCCTTATATTATTTATTTATATCTTACGTTATTTATGATCAGTTGTCGCGTTAGTAATGTCAGCCTTGGTGACAAACTTGTCCATGGATTTGGTGACTTGACAATGCATTTTACGACCGAATAGAAATTAATGGAAAAATTTAATTAATGTTAAAAAACATCATGTGTCATCCACTACAAGTTTAACAAATGTGTATATATATATATATATATATATATAAATTAACAAAATAAGACAACCGAATCAAAATAATCAATAGAAAAAATAGTCAATAGAAAAGGAATCCGGCCTGAAAACTTCGTCAGGAGCCACTTTCAAGCAAGGATGCCTAATAAGGGATTTTTTCTGTGAGGCATCGATGGACAATGGTCAAAAGTATTGACACCTAGTATTAATTTTGAATTGAAATTGAATTTATAATTGAAAGTATTAATTTTGTTGATCAAGAAATGTGTTTTGATTGTTTTAATAATTTTATGATTGTATATATATATACATACATACATACATACATATATATATATATATATATATATGCAGTTCAAATGCATATTATTTCATAGTTGAGAGATTTCATGACAAATTTGTCATCAAATAAAATTCATTTTTTAAATATGCAGTTGCAAGTAGGGTGAATTGCTATAGTGGATATTGAATACTCTGTTAAAAAATAATCCTAGCTGAGACTTTCATTGTACTAATATCTATCCAGGAAAATCGGTTTGTTTCGTGTCAATGAATATTTTCTTCACATTCCGTTACAGATTCTGTAACAAAGGAGATGAATTTTCAGATATTGTTTGATCCCCTTTTCACACTCTTTCTGTTTTGCCTCCACTAATTCCTCTAATGAGCTAAAATTGCACTAATTTAAATGTTCCGAAAGTTAGAACATCAATATAAAAATTGAAAAAGATATGTCAATGAGGAAAGAATGTCATGATAAAGAATATTTTAAATATGATCCATTATTTAGTCACTATAAAAAGTTTGATACATTTCATGTCGGAAACGTCGGGTAAGAAATCATGAAAAACGGAAGATTTAGCAGCTAGCTGGGAAGATCAAAAATCCATAAAAAAATTTAGACTAAGCAGAGGTAACCACTTGTCTCAAAGCAGTTACAAAACATCTTAGGGCAATCAGTCCCCACCAGCATCTCTAAATAATTAGGCATGTACACACATATGTAAAATCTTGCAAGTAGGAAACAATACAGTTAAAAAAAGATACCAATTACAAAACATATCAAGTACTATTGAATTTGTGTAAGTTCAACACATTAGAGCATTGAATTTGAACTTGACTACAAAGAAGCATGGGACATTATTGAAAATGATGATTGCACCAGTTTTGTTTATAGGCAAACAAATTAATAATCATTAAAAATTAAAAAAATAATTATAGGTAAAATTATTTATTAATTTTATAGGTTCATGCTATAAAATTAATAAATAATTACAAGAAAATATTCGTATTTGCAAAATTATAAAATATGGATGAATACCAATGTTTTTTTATAGGGAAACTATTAAATTCGATCTTATCATTTCGTGTATCTTAAACTTAATCATTTGGATAGTTATTAAAAGTTTACGCACAATATTCACAATAGAAATTTTTAAAAATTTCTGAAAAAAATATATAATTAAATACGTTACGTAAGAAAAAAAAGGGTATTATATTGTCTAAGTAAAATAGTGAATAAAAACAAAAAGGCTGGAATTATTAATATTCATAAGTTGAAATGAAGTTTAAATCCTGTGATTAAAATGCTAAGATTTAAAAAATGCCTGTCATAAGAAGTTGGATTTTGTAGCCGATTTGAATATATTTAGTCCACTGCAATAAAAATTTAACAATTATCAAATAAGATATAATTTTATTCAAGGAGTTAGATCTGAAACACGATCATATAGATAATCATGATATACTAATACTTAGAACTTCAAATTGAACATATTGTTAAAAGCATTAAATGATATATTTAGTCTGAAATATTATTTAATTTCGAAAAAAAAAATACCGGGAAACATAAAAATTTCATCTATTGTCTAATGTTTATCTTGTCTACTGGTACCTTCAGTAGTCTTATTTCATCAGTAAAAAAATCATATTAATGATGCTCTGATAAAAATTTCTGCAAGTGATCCAAATATGTTCAAATATAAAGGATAAATTGCAGACTATTTAAAAAATTCATTGCGTATTCCTGTTTATTCCGGTACAAGATTATTGAAATGGATATATGTTTCAATAAATAAAACAAAAATCTTTATGTATTTATAGTGTGGGTGTAAGGGTCTTTCAAGTTCCCTTGATCGATCTCAAAAATCTTTCACCTGAAATACAATGGAGAATGAAAGCCGAGAAATGCCTGTCAATGGTTAGCATAAACCAAACATTCACTTACAAGATGATAACAGATGAACTTGAGTAAGCCTATTCAGCTGCTTATTGATGTACAGTTGGGTATAGTTAGGTGGCTTCTTTCGATGGGGAATCAAATAGATAATTTCAAATGTTAAAAATAGTTCAGGGGGTAACATACAGGAAAGAATTTCGACAGTCGTTTTCAAAATTTTCCTCACACTCTGAATATGTATATTATAAAGTATTTAAATTACTCAGGCATGTCATCTGTTTTGCCTGATTGAACAAACTATGACAACTACAACAAACAATAGATCTTAGGAAAGGCCCAATACTAAGAGATAAACGTAAATGCGCCTTTATAAAGTAATTTAATTATATTTTAAAATGTTATTAATATGTTTTTTTTTGCAATTTAATTTCCAACTGATTTAATCTTGGCAATTTGCCGCTTAAGGACAAATAAAGTTCCATTCATTATGATTTCAAGTTGAGGTTTTAAAACATAGCTAAGAAATTTGGTTAGTTTATGCCCAATACCTGTCTGTTAGATAATTTGCACAGATAGCCAGGAATGTATTATTGTTTATATAATTACTGCTTATGTAAATACAATATAATGTAATATGATGACAATATGTTGACTTTCTCTGAACTAAGACAGAGAAAACCTTATACTGCACATCATATTTCTTTTGTTGAAAATTCATGAGTGAATGTTTTTAGTAAGTGAATTAGTACATTCAAATGACAAGTGCTTGGCATCTTGACCTTAAAATTGAATTCAAAGTAATTAGCCTTTAAAAGTCTCTGATGTAAATTCCTTGGTGAATTGGGCTTATTCATTATTTGATAAAAGTTATGCCACTCAGATATAACTTCAATCTTAAAGATTTATTTTATAATACGATTTATCAATATAGTTGTCAAAGGAATTATTTTTGTCATTTCTTTTACAAGCCACCGAGAATGCTCATTTCCATAGATTCCGTATCATCTCGAATAACAAGTAATATATAATTTTGAAAAAAATTAATTCCTACTTATTTTCTTATATTACTTATATATATTATTTATGATCGGGTGCCACGTCAGTAATCTCAGAGTTTAGGGACAAACTTGGCGACTTTGGCGACCATATAGAAATTACTGGAAAAATTTAATTAATTAATTAATATTAAAAAAACTGCATTAACTTCAAAGTGTCATCCGCTATAAACTTTAAAAAATATATTTGAACTTGAGTGGATGAATAAAAAGTATTTAACGATTGAAAAATTGAGCAAGATGTATAAATAAATAAATTTGAGGAGAGTGTGAACTAACAGTAGGAAAGGAAAAAGAAAGAAAGCTTTGTTTCGGAAGGAAGGGACACTGGGAAGATTAATACACTAAAAATGCTATTGCATTGGTACAAAGGTATTAATGATGAATAATAAAATATTTCGTTGATTTTCCCACTGTATGTACATTTTTAATCATTTGAGCAGTAAAGAAATTCTGCATTTTATTATTTCTATCCATTTAATGAAATTATTAAACTGTTATCCTCGGACTACAGCGTCTCTTCAACCGGAATTTAATTTCTTCTTTGCACATCAGCTGAATTTTTTGAAAGGAATTTAGTTTCATTTTCTCTTCGAACAAGGGAAGTTATTTTACAGATATCTGCGAGGCCGAAATAGCCTGATCGGTAGGGAGTTGGACTCACATCCTTTAGGTTGTGAATTCGAACCCTACCGGCCGAAGATTATCCACATGTGTGGTGAACGGTCAGTGTATAAATTTGTCCTGGTAATAAAGTCCTCTATGTCGAGAGTAGTTCCCCTGAGGTTACTGGTTCAGAGATGATCGTTCTCTGATTCATGTCTAATTTACGATTTGTGAATGAAGTCCATTCCGTGAAAAGGGTTGTGATGCGCGAGTCGCTAAGTCATAATCTTGGCTCCAGTTGGCACTACTGAAAAAATAATAAATGCTCATTCGGCTTAAATTAGTGACAGGTAATAGGTAACAAAGCAACAGATATATGCAGGATAACTTAAGAAAATTGATTAACCATAAGTAAATCTCTGTAAGAGTACTTCATACTAGCAATGAGAGGTTGTTAGATATGTAAGCAGGTAATCTACAAATATCTTAAGTAGGTGTTCTATAAGTGTATTCTAAAATTTCTATTTAAAGTGCAGCAAGAGCGATATTAGCATTACAGATGACGACTTTCACTTTCTAATAAAAGGGTTGATGTTAGCTATTTTGTAACTCACTCTCTTAGCACCCCAATTACTGCTGTCAGCAGTCACTCTTTCTGAAACTTCGGAAGGGTAAATGTCAGAGAGGTCAACTGGAAAAACACTTGCTCGGCATCCATAGCAGGATGATGTTTCCAGAGAAGTAAAGAGTTTTGGTGAGCATGAAAAAAAATTCAATAATTCATTATTGAACCTCCCTAAACAAGAATGATTTATTCCCGAATCTTATTTTTAAGGCGAAATAATTGTTTTACACTAGAATCTACGTAAAATAGGAGAATGCGTTCCACATCTAAAAAATACTTAGACAAATGGAAAAATATTTTTTATTTATTTATAATGCAATAATTTATTATTTACTTGAAAATTGCTCAAAGGCATTGTTTTTTATTTTCAAATTTTGTTTAAAATGAAACACAGTATTATCCTAAAAATGAGCTTCTAACACCCACAGCTACTGCCAAATCAATGTGACGATTCTCAAAATACAATGCAATAATTTCCCATGCTTTATATAACTGAATGGTTTTGCATCTATTATTCCTTTCTATTCTCACCAGTGCCCAGCGCTCCATGCTCTAACAGAGAAAGATGCTCCAGGAGATTTTTTATAGTTTATATTGCATTCTCGTTCATTTCATATATGTTATTGGTATCCTCCCCTAACTCTAAAATATGGCTGTGACAAAGAATAAAACTCTTCGGGCACTTACTTAAACACTTTGAAGTCACATTCGATAACGTTATCCAACCAAAAGATTTCCAATTTAGCTATAAGAGATGCTCTACAAACAAATGCTTAACATAGGCTAATACAAGGCCCTCAAGCATATGACGTCTTGAGGTCACCTCATTACTCTTTTTGCAAAACATCGCTCTTTAAGCGAGCCATTTTTACATTTTGGTTAGTTCGTTATGTGAGATTCTCACTAAGCGAGGTTCTCTGTATATAATATTCAACGTGGATATCACAGATTCGCTAAGAATCAATTTATGTTCTTTTTATTATATTTTCTTAGATATTTGCATGTATGGGATTGAGAAATATGCTTTGCAGCATTGCTGGTTTCTAAATTGATGGACTAACTCTGAGCATCGTCTATGTTTACAATAGTCTTGGCAATCTGCCAGTTAGGGCTTTAGATTGTAGGACATGGGAATTTTTTAAACATCACTCAAAATAACGATGACTACCAGTCGTTTTTAATTTTATCTTGAAAGGCTTTCAATTTTCTTTCTTGATAGTTTCCATATAGTTTCATTTTGAGTGCATACAATTTTAATTACTTTTAACAAAATCGGCATTTAATATTTTTCGGAGTTTTCATGAAGGCTTATTATACAACTCCCCATTAATTGCACTATATGTCGCAATTTAAATTGTAATTATGGTCTATTGTCAATAAAGAATTGAAATAAAGTGTAGGTTAGATTGATTTATATAACGAAAATAAAAATGAAACCAAAATTTAGGTTCTTAATTTTGGATTATGGTATAAATATTATTTTCAAAAATTAATTTTTTAAACGTTAGTTAGAATCCGTTTATTCTCATAGCCATAATTCAAGAAGATTTCTAAAGAATGTACTAATGTTTACAAGTTATATGCTGGAACTAACAGACTTGAAGCAGCATTCTACAAAGCATTGAGAGAAGAACGTTCATGAGTTTCATTTATTACGACGAAACGTGACGTTTTTGACCCATATTTTTCTCCATTCACCTACGAATGAATTTTTTTTATTTTTATGTGTTAATGAGTTTTTTGAGATTTATTTACCAGATAAAAATTGCGACTAAGCTGTCTCGAAACGAAATCCTGATATAATTCTCTGCGATTACTATTTTGTCCCATAGCAAGTAAAGTGATAGTAAACGTCAGAAAAATTTTAACAAATCTTGATGAGCCTACATAGTCTAGACCTCCCTGAAGGTGGAAAACCTATTTTTAGAATTATGTCTGTGTATTTATTAACACAATAATTTGAAAAACATGTTGAGCTGATGGGTGAAATTTTATGAGTGGTCTTTGCATCAGATTTGTGTATATTTCATTAAATTTCTCATGCATATATCAAAGGGAAGACTCTCTATATGCCACATGTATATGAGCTCGACAACGAAAAAATATAAGAGACAAACTAAAACAAATAAGTTTTATCTTTTGTATCAAAATTGGGACTAATTTTGCTAACGGATTAACCGTCTATCTGTCTGTATATTCATGTACATAGGAATGCAATAATTAAAATCGTCTTTGGAAAATAACATTTATTCAGTGGTCTTGTAACTAGAACTGCAGATCTGTATCGCCTTTCAGTTTCAATTGGTCATTAATAATGCATATAGGATGCCTATATGGTTTTCTTATTTATACTATTACTTTTACTATATTTATACTATACTATTATTTTCTTATTTATACTTATTATTTAAACACCATATTAATATGTTACGCCATTCTGCAATAAAGTCGAATGGGGAGACATCTACTCTTGCAAACTTTGCTTAGACCTTCGAGGTATTGCCTTCTCTCATCCAATTCTATGTAATATGTTCGGGTTTGCAAATTTTATACAACTAAAAGAGCGAGACTCTATTGTCCAACCATTCAAGAAATTTGCTAGATAAACGTTTACGCTCGCGTTTATCTATGGTGCCTTTCAAAGAGGATTTTTTTCATCATTGTCTGCTTAGCATGAAACACCGAATATGTTTACTCTTAAATTATTCACGATTTTTCAACTTTATTTGTGAAGCGATAGAGCAAATAGAGGCTTTAATCTTTTCCATTTTATAAGTATAGTCTTTTAAATCTACATAAATAAAAATGAATGTTTGTCTGTATGTCTCTCATGAGCTGCCTTGCTACTTATCCGATTGCGATAAATCTTTCAATACTTATTACTTGCACTTACTCGATGGTTATAGGCATAACAGCCATAATTAGACATAGATTATAGGCATAAGAGACAGAAAATTATGTAATCTATATAAAAAATGAATGTTGGTCTGTATATTTCTTATGCTTTGCCGTGCTACTTATCCGATTGCGATAAATCTTTCAATACTTATTACTTGCACTTACTCGATGGTTATAGGCATAACAGACATAATTAGACAGATAATTATAGGCATAAGAGACAGAAGATTATGTAATCTATTTAAAAAAATGAATGTTGGTCTGTATGTTTCTTATGCTTTGCCGTGCTACTTATCCGATTGCGATAAATCTTTTAATACTTATTACTTGCACTTACTCGATGGTTATAAGCATAACAGACATAATTAAACATAGAATTATAGGCATAAAAGACAGAAAATTATGTAATCTATATAATAAAATGAATGTTGGTCTGTATGTTTCTTATGCTCTTAGATACCGCTCATCCGATTGCGATGCAATTTTGAATATTAATTATTTGCACTATCGAAGATGGAAAAAAAAAATTTTTGCCAACCCTAAAGTCTTGAGTAATACAAGAAATAGAATTAATATTATTTATGCTTATCCTTTACATATCACTCAATTTCAATGAATGTATTCATTTCCGATATTGAAAATAAATATTATTCTGTCAATCATTTCTAATTAAACTAAGACAGTTATTTTAAATTTCAAACATTTCCAAAATTACTTCTTCTGTGGTAGCAACGCGCTGGGCTCCAGCTAGCTAAATATATTTCTTGGAAACGATATTTTTAAACTTTAACTGGGAGATGCGGTGTCCAAGACCGCTAAGGATGAAATTTCAGTCATTCCTATTCTATTTTTATCTCAATCGAATGGATTGACATTGTCGCTTCCTGTTTCATGATCTTCACTACATGTGCTCTTATTCAACCCGTTTCAGTGGATGCTATTTGAAATATTTCTGCTTTTTCTTTGAGGGACATCTGTAAGACTGCATCTCCCTCTTTAAAATTTCATTATCATGCAAGGCTTGAATAGTAGCTCTAAAACTTGACCCTTGAAATATCTTCCAAACTGTTGATCTTCTTTATGAAGCAAAGCACCAGAGACTATTAAATGAAGCAGGAAAGTGATTTTAGTCAATATGACCCTTGTACAAAAGATTTTTTCGATGAAATTCGCTTTCGACTGATTTTGTATTTATGTATGCTCAAATATAATTAATTTTTCTAGTGATAATGATATGAAAAAATTTCTAAGATATATAAGATATTCGCGGGGTATATGTTCCATAAATATGTCGCGAATACAGAAACCATGAATACGGAATGAATAATTGGAATGAAACCATGAATAATTTATATGGGATTATAGGGGATACGTTCCTAGGTGACAAAATAAAAAAAAACCAAGTATATAAAAAATCAATTTAATTGAAGTTTTTGAACATTTTGAGTAATTATCTTAAGGCTTAGGCAATGGTTTGAAGAATTTTGTAATTTTCTCTTGCTTGGCAGTTTTAAAAAGCTCCTTCAATTTAGATTAATACACAGCAGGCGCATTAGCAATTTGCTTCTTAAAAATAAGACTTCATTCCATAGACGGATAAATGTTTATAAAGAAATCGTAAACCATTTCTTAAACCTTCACTAAGATTTTTCAAATTAAATGTCATGTTTCCAGTGTTTGTTGAAGCCTCTTCTTCAATGGGCTGTGAATTTAACATTTCCTCCAAGTCGGTTTCAATCAAATCTTCATCTTGCGATTCAAGTAATTCCTGAATGTCACTTAATTCTATCTGATTCAATGTCACTTGATTCTTATCTATCTTATCCCTCTCGTCCTATTCCATTCGCAATTTCGGCTATGTTTGTAGTCAAAGTTTGAACTTGCACAGATTCTTCGTCATTTTCCGCAATCAGAGCAGGCCACTGTTTTTTCTAGCATGACTTCAATGCGTGTGGCTTCAGTTCTTCCAATGATTCTTTTATGTTTACGATGCATTTTGCTATGTCAAATTTCTTCCAGCATTCCCTAACATTCATATTAGGATTACATTCCATATTATCCAATATGATTTTGAAGGTTCGTCTAATGTAATAGAACTTAAAGGCCTGGGTTATTCATTGGTCCATAGGTTGGAGCAAAGTCGTCGTGTTGGGTGGTAAAAATGTCACTTTTATTATTGGATGCATAGTTTCAAGTTCTCTCCTGGTGCATTGTCCAAAACTAGAAGGGATTTAAGTCTAAATTCTGTTGTTTACATTCTCAGAAACACCGATTGCGGCGAAAGCGGTTTATGTCAAAGTCTTTTGCGATATCATTTAACTACATACTTTAAGCAAAGTTGTAATAAGATCTATTTTACTTTTTTTATTAGTCCATTTGACGGCATTTACAAAGGATTTTGGGTTGTATATCCATTGGAATCCTTTTATTATTATGTATGTACTTATTAGATCGACGAATAAAGAAATTTTTAGCCGCGAATACAGGAATTGGGTCGAATTTTTTTAAATCCGAGAATAGCGAAAACGCGAATGAAGGAAGCGCGAATAAAGAATTTTACTGTATATAAATACTAGAGGTTTTTTTTTGCTCAAAAATACTTGTTGTTGTTGTCTAATGCCACTTGGTCATGCCAAGCCCGAAAGTGCAGAGCTCTTTCGAATTAAGGCAGAAGTGTGAACCTTTCATTCTTAACGAGTACTGTTAAGGTTAAAGTACGACTTTGTTCGAACACAAACGACACAACCCTTTTTAGGGGCTGGTGGAACTCATTCATTCATCCGCAAGTCAGAATTTAAATCCAAATCAGAGACCGACTCATCCCTGATTCAGTACCCCCAGAGGTATAGTTTGTTATGGGAACACTTATTTAACGTGCCCCAACTCCTATAAGCCAACACGGTAGTCTTTGGCCAAGACGAGGACAGAACTCTTGACCTTTCGGTTTCGAGACTGGCGCTCTACCAAAAAGGCTAAAAAATGCAATAGATTTTATAACATTTTCTCCAATTTATATTTTCCTGGAGTTTGAAAACATCCTGGATTTAATAGTATATCTTAATAAGCCAGTAACAGCCACTGAACTTTGGCAAAATTCAATCCTCCCATTTGCGTGACTCCACTAATACCACCCGCTACATTGGTGACCTCGGACAATGAGCACGCTCTTCGCTAGCCATAACGCTTGGTGCTACCGAAACACTCTTTTTGCTTGCCATAGCGCTTGGCACTATAAAATCGTTCGTCTCTGGGGGGAATATTGTAGAGGTATCTTAATAAGCCAGTAACAACCACTAACCATTGGTGATCACTTTTATATAGGGAATATGTTACTCGGTTGAAAATCGGAAGGTTATGAGTTCGACCCTTGGTGAAATTCAATCTCCCCATTGTCATGACTCCACAAATACCACCCGCCATATTTCTCTATGCTTAATATTGTATGCCTATAAACATGATTAATTGTTTTGCTACGTAATTTGCCTCAAGAAGTAAGAAACCCTTAAAATTCTACGTTTACGTGAACATTAATAGAAAATATCCCTTTTCCTGAAACACTGTGTGAGAATTTCTACTTCATCGTGCATCTATGAAAAGGTCGATAGTTAATATTCAGTATAAAGTACTCTTTTCGACTACAAATTCCCCAAACGTGATATCGTACTGAATACAAGAAAACTGATGATCGGTGGAATCTCCGAAAAGTACGTGCCCGTCCGCCCCCCTCCCTCCGGAGTGGTTTGAATTATCCTTGCCACAATATTTCTCACCAGACTACAAGAGCAGACAGAAACAAAAATAAAGGGAAAAAAAAGAAAAAAAGAGGAGCAAACGACCCACCCCTTCTCACGTTTGAAGGCAACAATGCACCAGAAACTGCTTTCCCAAATCGAATTTTTCGTGAGTGTCTCGCAGCAGAAGGGGTCGGGGTGGTGTGCGTGGGAGGTAGGACGGCGGTGGAAAAGAAGGAAATAAATAATAAAAACTTTTCCACCCAGCCCCCTTTAAAAAAACCGTTTGCCGAGATTCCTGGGTGGAGAAATAAATTGTGGGAAGTACGCGGTATGCGTGTGAAAAGATAAGGTTGGTCTTGCTCGCTTGCCAGTATCAGGAGCTTCCATCGATCCGGGTAGACCTCTACTCTCCGTCTCACATTCCTCCTTTCCGTCCGACAAATCATCAACCCCCCACCTTCCACCTTACCATCCCTAGCCGTGGTCCGTCCCATCCAGAGAGGGTGGACGATTGTTCTTATCAATTCCTTTTTGCCCTTCCTCGTGTGGTTTCCAATGGCACTTAAATGGAGATCATGATGAGGTGGACTCAAAAATCTCTGGAGCCCTAGGAGCATGCAAAAGGACTTCAATTCAGAAGTTTCAGCTTAACTCTTCCATCATTTGCATGATTCCTCTTTTTATCATTATGTATTTCCCTATTCTTCTATTCATTTGAATACTTTTTTTTTTCAAAAATTTAAACTAAACCAAATAATTGAACTGTGAAGCATCAGCTTTTTTTTTCAGAACTTCTTAATCTGAATCGGGAAATTTCATTTTAATTGCATATTATACTTTTTTTTTCTTTTTTTTTTTGCAAAAACAAAGTTGGTTACTTATTGTTTAGAAATTGGTTATTGGGCATTTAGCTAACAAGTCACAAAAAGTATAAAGGGCATATTTTTAATTAACAAAGCTAGTTTTCCCACGTTACTCGTACTAGCTACCTTCCATTTCGCCCTTCCTCGTGTGGTTTCGAATGTCACTTATATGGAGATCTTGATGAGTTGGACTGAAAAATCTTTGGAGCCCTAGGAGCATGCAAAGAGACTTCAATCCAGAAGTTTCAGCTTAATTCTTGTATAGTTTGCATGATTCCTATCTTTATCACTGCTTAATCGAAATTGGGAAATTTCTTTTTAATTGCATATTTTTGAAACTTTTAAATAATTGGTTACTTAGGTTATTGTTTATTAGGTTATTGGTTATTGGACATTTAGCTTATAAGTCACAAAAAGTATAAAGGGAATATTTTTAATTAACAAAGCAAGTTTTCTTACGTTACTAGCTACCTTCCATTTTGCCCTTCCTCGTATGGTTTTGAATGGAGATCATGATGAGGTGAACTTAAAAATCTCTGGAGCTCTAGGAGCATGCGAAGAGACTTCAACCCAGAAGTTTCAGCTTAATTCTTCCATCATTTGCTTGATTTCTGTCTTTAGCATTATATATTTTTCTATTCATTTAAACACTTTTTTTTTTCTTCAAAACTTTAAACCAAAGCAAACCATTCAACTGAGAAATTGCTTTTTGGCTTCTGAACTTTCTTAATCTGAACTGAGAAATTTCTTTTTAATTGCATATTTTTGAAACTTAAAAAAAAATTGGTTATTGAATCTTTAACTAATAAATCACAAAAAGTATAAAGGAAATATTTTTAATTCCCAAAGCAAGTTTTCATACGTTACTAGATACCTTCCATTTTGCCCTTTCTCGTGCGGTTTCGAATGCCACTTAAATGGAGATCATGATGAGGTGAACTCAAAAATCTCTGGAGCCCTAGAAGCATGCAAGGAGATTTCAATCCAGAAATTACAACCTAACACTTCCACCATTCGCATGGTTCTTAATTTTATCAACTAAGCCTTTATTAATTCATTCAATTTTTTTAACCGAGTATTGAAAAAGATTGTTAAATATTTGTTTGATACCACATAATATCTTCGTTCCTGATTTCATACCAATTCGGGATATGCATAAGTTCCAAAGGCATTAATTGTCTGCTGAATTACTGAGAGTAATTGATTATTATCCTGAGAGAATATAATGTTGTCTTAGGAATATGGTTTGTGACATCGTAAAAAATTAATCGAATATAAATATAAAGATTAAGCAAAATAGCAGAAAAAAATAACATTCAACAATGTCAATGCTTGGGAAATTTTTTCAACCATAGCTTGTAGTTTCTCACTCATCAATTCTTTTAAGAAATACTTTTAATTACGTTTAATTATTTTCAATAGTCATTGCCAGATAGGAAAGTTTAATAAATCAATATAACAATAAATTTATGATTTTGTGTTAGTTTCTATTAACATATTTGAAGGTTTACGACATTACCCCAATTCTAAATATTAACGGCACATGAGCAAATATCATGTAGTTTTAACCGCCAAAAGTGATCTTTCAAAGAAACAATAAAAGTAGTAAAAGTTTTAAACTCCTTCAAAATATTTTTTAACTTAATCAATGTTAAAATAAAAATATCAGGTTATTCAGAAGCAAATTATTCCTTTCGAAGAAAAAAAAAACACCTTGTCATTTTTTTCTGCATGTAATTTTCTGAATTGATGTAAATTAAAAGAAATGAAAACAAGGATAAGAATATTCAGAATTTATATACTCTCTTAGTTGTTTATATACTCTCTTAGTCTCCCAAAATAACTTTTAAATCGTTAAGAGTTATTTTTCTTAACATGATAAAGTTCATTGGTTAGCATTTAACATGTAAATCGCTTCAAGTTTAAAATATACAGCACATGGTAGATTGTTGGTCCTAGAGACACATTCGTTTTTCACGTAGTTACTTCATCTGAAGTGCTCATTAAGAAAGCTTTTGTAAAATTTTTAATCAAAAATTAATAGAAATGTTAACATTTCCCCTTCATATCTTGGGGGCATATGAGTGCATTAAAACCATTTTTAATATCATTTTTAAAATTAAAATAATTAGTGAAACCAATTTTAATTTTTTTAAATCATTTTTCGCTCTAATTATGATAATTTTTAAAAACTGCTTTTGAGCCCTATTACCCCAAAATTTTCTTCTTGTTTCAGTTACTGGTATTATATTTAGTTACTAAGATTAAAGGATACATTTTTTTGTTTACATTATAGCTGTTATACTATTCAGAATATAATTTAAAAAATATTTAAGTATACAAATGTAGCCTAAAATTTTATATACTGCAATGACTTTAATTAAAGACTCAAATTTTCTTTAACTTTTTAATTAAAGATGCAATCAATGTCAATGAAGTGACGAATGTTAATATTCTTTACACTGGAATTTAGTGAGAAACCATGAAATGATATCACTCGTCACGATAAATGCTAAAAATGAGATGAATGTTGAAGTTAAGGATGGATAAAAAGTGAGAATGTTAAATTTTATTAATTGATAAAATATCAAACTTTAAATAAAAAGAGCGTCCCATTATTCTTCCCCCCTCTACCTCTTCAAATCGATAAACCCATTGTTCTGGTCCGAGCTGAAACATAGTTTATTAACAGAAGACTGATAATACTCTCGATTTTGCAGTAACTATTTCCTTTTAAATTTCGTTTCAACCATTAGCTGTCGAAAATGGCATCTTATAGTAGCTTGTTACCGATACAGAGCGAGAAAAAATTAACCAAAAAGGATGATTCTATATGCGTGTGTTTAATAGCGAATGGGTGATCCCGTCGTAAATTTATTTTTCGATGAAGCATTCAGATTTATTTCATAAATAAAAGAAATGGAAAATTTTAACTGGTCTCTAGAGGTGCTGCGAGGATTTTAACCCTTAATTGGAAAGGTGAAATTTTAGGACTTAACTGGGAGAAATGCGATCTATAAAACCGCATTTCATTTATACCTAAATTAATTTTTCTAATGAATGTATAAGTATGAAAAACTGTCAATATATTTTTCAGCTATTTTTCTTGATATATAGATATAATTTATAAATTTTTAAAAATAAGTTATAGTTGAAAAAAGTAAATGCGTTACAACATACAACTCCTTCTCAAATTGCATGCTACAATGAATATTACTATAATATTTTTGAAAAAACATATTACTTCATACCTTATCAATCATTTTTTCCCATATATAAAGGTATATAGAAACAATGTAAAGTAAAATTCAACAATTATATGAAAAAAATTGGCAATGAGTAAAATTAGCCCACTTTTTATCGGCTTGCGTGATTTTCATAGCACGGTGTTCAAGGGCATTTTAAATATACAGGTTAAGAACTAGAATAAAAATCAACTTATAAATTCTGTATAAACACTGATGGGAAAAAATCCCAACACTAGGAAGGAGCTGTGCTAGATAAACGAAATTTGGTAGGCGTTATAATACATCTGAAAGATGACGTCGACTCAAATTTCGAGCTACGCGCGTAAGTGTGGCGCTAGTAGCGAAACTATGAACATGCAAATGAGGTTTGCTTTAAATAAGCTCTGTAAGGTTCGTGATCGTTATTTACAGTTGAGATTTGACGTAGTGGGTTAATGTTAGTCAAGGATGTCTCTGAGAAGACGAAGAAGCCAATATCAACAGCTCACTGAGTTTGAACGAGGTCGTGTTGTAGGGCTACGAGAAGGTGGGTTTTCTTTCCGCGATATTGCTGAAAGACTTGGCAGGAATGTATCCACTGTGCATGAGTATTGGCTGCAGGGGTCAAGAGAAGGTACTGCCTCAAGAAGACCAGGTTCCAGGCGGCCACGTGGTACTACTCAGAGAGAAGACCGGCGTATTCGGCGTATGGCTGTGGCTAATCGTACTGCGTCTGAAGCTGAAATACGAGCTGCAGTTGGCACCACAGTTTCACAACGAACTGTTACAAATCGGTTACTTCAAGGACAGCTCCGAGCCAGACGCCCTGTACAGATCATTCCACTGACTCCAAACCACTGACGTTTGCGACGTGAGTGGTGTCAAGCTAGAGCACATTGGAGGACGGAGTGGAGATCTGTTGTGTTTTCTGATGAAAGCCGGTTCTGCCTTCGTCGCAGTGATAGCCGTTTGCTGGTTAGAAGGAGGCCAGTTGAATGCCTGCTAGTGACCTGTTTGCGCCTAGACACACAGGGCCTACTCCTTGATTTATGGTTTGGGGAGCAATTTCGTATGACAGCAGGAGCACTCTTGTGGTTATCCCACACACCCTGACTGCAAATTTGTACGTCAGTCTAGTGATACAACCTGTTGTGCTGCCATTCATGAACAGCATTCAAGGGGGTGTTTTCCAACAGGAATACGCTTGCCCTCATACCGCTGTTGTAACCCAACATGCTCTACAGAGTGGCGACATGTTGACTTGGCCTGCTAGATCACCAGATCTTTCTCCAATTGAGCACGTATGGGACATCATTGGACGACAACTCCAGCGTCATTCACAACCAGCATTAACCGTCCCTGCATTGACCGCCCAAGTGCAACAGGCATGGAACACCATCCCACAAACTGATATCCAACACCTGTGCATGCACGTTTGCATGCTTGCATTCAAAATTCTGGCGGTTACAACGGTTACTAATGTACCAACATTTCACATTTGAAATGACTCTTCTCGCCAATTAAATATGTTACCTAGACAAATGTATTCCTAAAATTTCATTACTGTACAATAATTTTTTCTTGGTTTTGGGATTTTTTTCCATCAGTGTATTTATCTTGGTATATTAATATTGGGTTGGGAAATAAGTTCATAGCGTTTTTATCAAAAACTTTTTTTGAAAGAAAATCATTAGTAATAACAATCGATTATGTATTCTCCACTGTTGTTTACGGTCTCCTCCCACCTCCCGACCAATTTGTCGAGGCCGTTCCGCCAAAAAGCACCCGGTCTTGTTTTAAAGGCCCTCTTTATTGTCGAAGGTAACGCCCATCATATAGTTCGACCAAGAGCGGAAAAGATGGTTATCCAACGGCGCAAGATCCGGAAAATACGGGGAATGCTGAAAGACCTCTATTCAGACTCTTGGAGTGTGGCTTTGACGACGTGCAACATGGGGTCTGGCGTTGTCATGAACGAGTATGGTTTGGCCTTGTCGATGGGGTCTTTTCAGTCGGTGCGGTGTAGCTGGGCTATGTAGAGCGGCTTGGTGACAGAGACATTCCTTTCGAGCATTTCCCAGAACACCATACCCTCCCAGTCCCCTCTCAAACGCAGATCATGGTCTTTTTGGGATGGAGGCCATGCTTGACCATTTCTGTGCTGCAGACTTGCTTATGACAACTTCTCCGTATTCGTTGTAAATGTCTCGAGACGCTTAAGCCGCTTTCTGGCCTGGATGAAAAGCGAAGAAGGTGTCGAAAATGTGGATTTTTACTTCCTGGATATTCCATTTCTAAGCCTTAAAAGTAAGTAAAAATTAAATTACTCAAAAAGACGATTAGCACAGTTTTATAGAGCAGAAGGAGCTCTATCGAATGAATACTATACACTTTGTCAAACAGCAAAAAAAAAAAAAAAAAAAAAAAAAAAAAACGTTGGAAAACAACGTAAATATGTAAAATATTTACGTTGTAAATACGTAAATATGTAAATACGTAAAATATTTATAAATATATAAAATTTATATATTTATAAATTTTTCAACATACATTGTCACTACAAAAATTAATTATACTTGAACATACATATCAGAATGAGTTGAATACGATTTTTCATTGAAAAACTCTTCTGCACAATTATCCTTATCACTAAAATCATTTTCTGCTTCATTTAAGTGTCTGGAGTACTGCTTCATAATAGGAACAGTAAATATTATGATATTTCGAAGTCTAGGTTTTAGCGCCATTTGCTAAGCCTTCTTTATCATTGGGACACTAACAGGAAGATGCGGTCTTAGTAGACTGCGCTAAAAGAAATAACTTTATTATTTAAAAAAGAATCTGATGAAACCGGTTGAAAAGTACACTTGTATTGAAGGTCATGAAAAAGGAAGCTATAGGATCAATTCATTCAATTGAGCTAAAAATAGAAAAGGGCTGACCGAAAGTCCTTCGCTAGTGGTCTCACAGATCGCATGTCTCCAGTTTAGCGTTAATGTACTTTTGAAATGTATTTAGAAGATTAGAATGACCCTAGCGTTGGCATTTCACCAGGCTGAAGTGAAAACGTTTGATTTTCGTGAGAGAATTAACTGAATCAGGTTCATACTCACTGCCATATTTTAATTGTTTCTTTTGAAATATGTAATTTGTAATTAGAATTTTATAATTGAGTCAATTGAATCATCCAAGAATATGATCAAAATCCATATCTTAATTTTAAACAATAATTTTCTTTTAGATGCACTAAGAGATTAAGACTATTTTCAGAAAGCTTCACATGGGACTATTTTTGTTAATTTTAATCATATCCTAAATCTCTGGAATTTTAAAATATCAAAGAATTTTTAAATTCTTAATCAAATTTTTTGAAATAAATCCTTAAAATATTTCTTTTAATCATTTTTAAAAAAAAGAATAACATTTAATGTTATTAATTATTTTTGATGTCGTGATAAAAGTTTGATGCCTCCAAATAATTCTTTTATATTAAAATAAAACATTCTTTTGTATTTGGGAAGTGTATTTTAAAACTAAGAAAATAGATAAAATAGAAGACTTTAAAACAGTGGAGAGAAACAATAAACAAAAGCAAATGAAACTGCATATTGTATTCGTTGTCTTGTTCATGAAAATGGAAAATCTTAAATGATAACAAAGGTCTGGAGGACCCGTGCCGCCAACTTTGGCGATTCAGGATTGCAAAGGATCTCTCGAAGTGGATCCAATATCGGTAATCATCCAAGGTTTAAGATATCTGCAGTTATAGTTGGGTACTTGAAGATTTGTCTAGCTGCGAGCTCAGTTTCCAGACAGTTCTTGCAATAAATATAGATTCTTATCCCATCAGAAAAAATCTTCATTCTCTTATAGTGATTTGTTCTTAATCTGGTCAGAGAAGTCGTTAAATTTCTAGGAAAATCAAGCCTCAACTATTAAAGGCTTCCTAGAGGGCTAAGCGTCTCTTAAGTCTACAACTGGTCCTAAGCCTACATCCTAAGTCTAAGGGCTCTGAAGTCTATATCTGGCCATAGCGTTCGAATCTGCAAATGTGACGGTGGAACTAATTTGGATAAGATTTCTTGCTGCTTTGGCCAAAGCATCCGCACACTCATTACCCCGATGTTTACATGTTCAGATATCCACTTCAGATCACAAGATTTTCTCTTGCAATCTAGTAAGTCATTTATAGTCGGGATGATGTTTGCGTCTCCGTTTCCGATGGTCTCGAAGGCTGATTTCGAGTCTGAGAAAACAACCAGCCCCTCAGTTAGGTCTATAGCTTCAGAATTAATCAAGTAAAAGGCTAGGACTTCTTTGATTGCCAAAAGTTTCCAGATGAAGTTGGAGGCAATCACACCTGTGTTAGTTTTAAGATTGACTTTTTCACCATGTGGAAGAAAAACTACTTGTTAATATCAGTAAAAGAATTTTTGAAACTTTTCCTTTTTTTGTATTTTATTGACTTTATAATAATTCTTTTCCTTCCTTTTGCATGAAGTAGAAATAAATATTAAAATTGTGTATCGAACATACGATTAAGAAAGAAAAGCCTTTTAAATGGAAAAGGTGTCGAAGGACTTATTACATGATCATTCTGGAGATTTTGGGCCTGGTCAATAGTTTTTTTTCTTGCCGATATGGTTTGTCTGTTTTAGGATTCAAGCTCAACAGCATTTAGAATTCAATTAGGATCAACAGCCCGTACAAGGAAAGGCAGTCACTGGCTTTGTGCTTTTCCAGCTTTGTCGCTTACCTTGGTGCTAATCAGAACCTTCATTCTCTCTTGAGACAAATAGTATTGTCCCAGAAGACGGATCATTGTCCTTCATAATGTCAAGCTCAAGAAAATAATATCTTTGCTTGGATCTTGATTACTCACCACTAAGTGGTAAGCCGCCGATTAAATTGATATACTGGGAACCCTTATGCCCTTTTAATGTAACCTTCTGCGCAGCAAACGGAATTTTTAAAATTCTTCACTACCTGTAAGCCTATAGTTCCTCTTGGAGGGATCTTCCCTCAGGTGGACAAGCGAATCATAGAAATAAACCGAAATATCACAACAGTAGAAAAGTAATTTTAAAACGACCAAAAATATCTGGTAACCTCATATATGAGACTCTAAAGCTCATTTAAAGAAAAGTAAGGCCGGGAGGGATGAAAGTTGACCGAATATCCGCAGAGAAACTTCATTACTATCAATATCGGCAGACACTCCTTAATTGTATTATCAAGTTATTCAATGCACATCTTTTGTTGCCCAACACACCATGTAGTCCAATGATATTTTCTACGATCACGGATAATGTCATTTAGTTATTTGGCGATTTTTTTTCTAATGTAAAATTATTTTTGGTGGGATACCAATTGGAAAGTGTCAGAGTATTAATGATAGTGTAATAGCATAATAAGATTAAGTGGCGTAGTATTTCTTTTATCCCCTTTGTTAAATTTGGCATTTTAATGAGTTAAAAATAAAATTAAGTATTAAACTGAAAAAATGTTCAAAGAACTCAGTGTGGAATGGAACAAGACAGGAGTAAAAATGGCGTCAATAACAATTTTGAAACCACGAAGAATTCTGATTTAAGCGCTACGAATCCAGACGATTCTTTCACTTTTCTTCCAAATTTGCCCCAGACTTCCTCCTTTCCACATGAGTTATGTCTCAAATGTTCTTCCCAACTCCAGATCGAATGAAAAAATAATGTACACTTATAAAAGATAGAAATCCTTCTCATGTGGGAAAAAAAAATATTCTGTAGGGAAGACATCAGCGAGGCGCCATCGGAGCTAAGTGAAATCTAAGTTGCACACTAGTCCCATCCACAACAAAATTAATTCCCGAATATCGTGAAAAATTTTCGATAGAGTTGATTCTCCGATTGACGTCAAACGATCTACGAAGGACAAATCCCCGCCCTCTTCTCACTGACGTCACGAATCGCTGAATGAATAAAAATCGATCAGTTTCGCCAAGAACTTCAAACGTCGCCAGCGCAGGCGCTGTCCTGGCCCACGTGTCGCCAAAAACTCTTGGATTGTAAAATAACGTTAGATACGCACGCGAGTGAACAATGTGGGTCTTTCTCAAATCTACTTCCTCGATTTTCGTTTTAAGTAGCTAGTGTCTATAAATTTTTTAAGTTTATTTAAACCAAATTTATGTGGAAACAAATTTAATGCTAATAATATTGATTTTTTGTCGACTTTTTTTACGTTAAAGAATCTTATATTCTTCTTTACAGACGGTCAGCAACAGCGATATTAATATTTAATATGTCTCAAAGATATGTCAATTGACTGAAACTTTTGTTCAATAGTGTCGACTAATTAATATAATATTTATGTGTTAAAACGTATTTATGGTATTTAAAACGCCTAAATAATGACATAATTGGTAGTAAAGAATTAAATTGAAATAATTGTCGTTAATTTCAAGAAAATAATTCTGAAAGTAATTTTAATCTGATAATGATATATGAATTGTTTAAATGTAAATTATAAAAAAAGGTTATTATATCCATAGAAACTTTCGAATACAATTCATATTAATAATTTTATTGCAATGATATTAAGACAATGATTGGTGATTTTTTATTGCTATGCAAACCATTTAAGTTTTCTAACTTGGATTGCATAAATCAAGAAATCTTGAAATCTCTGGATTTAAAATCATAACAATCAATAAAAGTTTGTGGAAGTATAAAAGTCCAACAACGATAAAAGATACTAATAAGAGAATCTTAAAGACGTCAAATATTGATTCAAAAAGAACAAAAACTAGTTTAATGGGATTTTTTTAAAAATCATTTGTGATGAAACCAAACATGATTTTAAAAAAATGAGCTAAAGTGCCACACTTAGGTTCATTCTTTGTATGATGATGAACATTTCAGAATCAATTGGGATTCTTGCTTTAATTATGTTTAAAGACACTTATGATATATTTTAAGAAAGCAATTTCCTTAACTGGATAGATGACCCAATTTTTTAGACTGTGTTTTCCAACTCTAAATTGCTTTTTCCAAAATGTAAATAACATTTTTTTAAAGATAATTTTTTCTACTTTTTTTATTAAAAGGGGTTCTCTAACATTATATATTAAATATATTTAAATGCTTCAATTTGGGAACATTCACTTAATAAAAAATTACTTTTAAAAGAAAAATATTTCAGGACATCAAATTATCAGGTTTTGTTTAAATTTCATTAATTATTTTAACCACATTCTTTATTAAGTATTCTTTATTAATATTATGTAAAGGTCATAAAGCATTTTTTCCTATTTTTTTCGAATATTCTGTTTTTTTAAAGCTGGAAAATCATTCAATTATTTCTTTTTGTTCGATAATATTTTACCCTTTACGATACAATTTAAGATTCCTAAATGATAATATTAATCGAATATGTCATTCCAAAGTATTGATTTATGTTATTATCGAGTTATATAATAAAAAAACCTTTTAAAAGAGAAATAAATGGAAGTCATTTGGTTTTGAGTAGCTGAAAGTATAGCAATAAATTTTGATCCTCTAAACAAACTTAATATCTTCTTAAAGGTAACATCATAACTGATTTACAAAATTTCCAAGTATCGTGTTGAAAGTGAGAACAAATAAAGCTCCCTTTTTTTTCCTTCCAACTGTTAATATGAGAATTCTTTAACACTTAAATCTTTTATGTAATAATTTTTGAAATATGTAATGAACATCATAACTGCTTTACGAATTTTTCAAGTATCATTTCATCCTTTTTTCCATCCAGTTGTTAATAATTAAGTATTCTTTAACGCTGCAATCTTTAATGTAATAAATTTTAATATGTAACAAACACCTTAACTGATTTACGAAATTTCAAAGTATCGCGCTAAGAGTGCGAACATGTAAAATTCCCTTTCAGATGTTAATAAGAATTTTTTAATACTCTAATCTTTTATATAATAATTTTTTAATATCTAACGAAAAACGTGGAAAAGAACGTAGAAAACTAAGGCTTATTTTAAAGACTTGTATTCAAAGAGAAAAAGCCATTTATTGGATTGTTTGAACAAAGCAAACAAATTGAGTCGTTAAATAATTACAATATTTTAGAAAAAGATTATTTTCCAAGCTTTACCTCTGTTGATAATAAAGGAGATCATATATTTCTGCCTGTATGAGTATTGGCATTTCAGGATAAATCATTTTATCTGAAGTTGCAAAACTTGGCATAATTGTATTTCGAAATGGGAGTATATGCATGCGTTTTAAAGTGTTTAAAAAATTATTTGAATTTTATATAGTTAAAAGTTAAGCAAGATTCTGGTGCTTTAATAACTTCAGAAAATATTATTTCTTGAAAATTATTTTTAAGTATTTTAAAATTCAAATAAATTTCTGTCTAATGATATAATTTCTGTAATGCGATTTTTTTTGAAATCTCAGATTTTTTTTTTTTACTTTTAAACAACAAATTTTACTTTTATGAGGGCAATCAAATAGTTTTCATTATTTTATCAGACATTTATTCGTGTGCTCTTCGTGCATTGTTGAAAGGTCAAAGTACAAAAAATTCTGTTTATAATGTACACGTATTATAAACAGAGAGGTATAGAAAGTTTCAGTAGAGCGGAAGACAAAGCGCATATAGAAGATGAACTAACAGTAGAGTTTTCATTTTTAATGGCACTACAATGTTGTTGAATTCCTATCGGAATTTCATACACAGAAAAAAAACAAAGCAGTTGTAAGTCTACTAAAATATCTTTTATGTCATCATAATTTGATGCCTACTGATATTTTGTCATAGGAATCAACATCAATTTATGCTTCAGATTTAATTGAAACTAAAAGCAACCAATATTCTAGTCGAACTAGCTAGTAGCCAAAGGTGTCTAGAGTAAAAATAATAAAATATTATGAATTTTGTTGCTGAATTTTCCTAACAAATATTCCTTAAAATAATTCATTTTCCAAGTCTTGAATTCAACTCTGAAATATGTTAGTGATGTTGGTTCCACAACTTTTCATTGTTTAATAGTTTCAATATTATGTATTTTGTTTAGATTTTTATAGATTATGCTTAAATAATTGATTACATAAATAATATTTTTCTCGAGGGAACTTTGAATAAAATATAATGTTTAATTAAGGTGAATTTTCAGTTACAAAATTAATGAACTATAGCAAATACGTAATTAATTATAAACAAAATGAAATATATTTTGAGAAATACTACACGATTTTCATGTTATCTGAAGCTTACAATAAAAATTCCAAAAAGAATTATGTTCAAAACCGTAAAAATTATATAAGGTTAAAATTTGAAGGGATAAAAATAAATATTGAATCACTTAATTAATTAAATCTTCAAACTCATATTATAAGGAGATACCGATAGAACTTTTATCGAAGCTTACATACATTTTCGATTCACTTAGTTACTTTAGTTCTTCAAACTAAAACAATATTGAACCAAGTAAATTTGGATTGATAAATTTGAGATTGTATTATTTAATTTTAGAATTTCCTCTAAAAAATTAATTTCTTCAGTTTCTTAATCATGTAAGAGTTTTGAAAGTTATTTTTAGTGGCATTTTTGTTGTATCTGCATTGTTAGTGATACATCTCATAGATAAAATGTAATTTCGCATTGAAGGTACTGACGATATTGTCTGTATGCTTTGTCTATCATATCATTTATTTACATAGATTGCTACATCTACAATATCTTAAGCAAAGAATATTTTGGAAAACTTTGCTTCGCTATAAATTTTAGAATTTCCAATAATATCTATGTGATTCTAGGTCGGTATGCATTTATGTAGGCATTTTTGAAGTTTTGGATTTTGACCAGTCTTTTAAAAAAGGTTAAAATATTTTTTAAATAAAAAGATTTTTTTCCTAAAATAAACTTGTTTTTAAAAATACTTTATTAGTAAAAAAAGATAATATACTATAAATCTTTTAGCTTTATTTTGGTTTATTTTACAGCAGAAAATTATAACTTTAATGTAATAATTAAACAAATGAATAATGATTTATTAATTTTAAAATATAATTCAATCATAACTTTAATTAATAGCTAAGCTTTTATAATAAATTAATAACTTTTAGTTAATAATATGTTTTCGAGATAACAATTGAATAAAACTATGAAATCAACTAATAAAAATATGCTTTGAAGATTTTTATTTTAAAAGAAATATTCTCATAAAGCATATAACAAAATTTTGCTTAGTTAAATGCAGAAATAAATAAAATAAATGGCCGATTTTGGTTCTAATGTAATAAACGCCTTAATTTAGTGATACTTAAAAAATATTTCTCCGAAAAAACATTCATTTCATTCATAAAAATAAAAGGTTAATTGTTATCACGAAACACTTAAGTTATAAGCAATGACTTAATTTATAATTAATAAAAGACGTGTTCACTGCTGTTTAAGGTGTAATTGCCAGTAATTTTTTTTATAGCCATCATTTAAGAAAAGTAGGAGTTCTTAATTTAGAACCAAATAAAGACCACGAATCCCATTTCTGTTTAAAAATGGAGTAACATTTGTGACGCAGGAAAAAAAGGAAAGAAAGGAAAAAAAAAACATTTTTAAGAAGTGAGTTGGAAAAAATAAATGCAAACAAGATCTTTTGGAAAGAATCTGGAAGAATTTTACTTCTTTACGAGTAAGGATGATTCTTTCTCTTTTCAAAATACTTTCCTCGGATAAGACAGAGAGAGAGAGAGAAATGTTGGATTTTTCTTCCCGATTATATTTTTTTCCTGCCACTTAAAGAATGCTTTAATGACCTTCATTACATTCCAAGATTCTTTCGTTTCTCGAAGTTCCCAGGAAAGCTCCAGGCAAGGGGAATAAATCTTATTGGATATCGAAGAATTATATGAAATCTAAAGATTGTGCAAATGCTACAACAGTTTTGCTGACCTGCAGTAAAATTCTCTGTGAAATGATTAATCGATTCAGAATATTTTGTGATTCATTGATTTGTAAGACTTCCATTTCGTTTCCAAAGTCATACTAAGATACAGAAATATAAAAGTTTCATTCTTTTGAGATAACACAGACGATATTATCGAACTTCAAATTTTGGCTCTCAAAAATATTTTTGTCACTCTTAATAAATTTTATGTCTCCTGTTCGTTTTCAATTTAGAAGTTGCATTACATTACATTCCAATTTGGAATGGGGCTACGAAATCTTAAGTTAAGTCAAATTATGCTGTATAATTTTAAGTTTATCTGCAAGATCTTTACTGGATATAAGGGACATTTTCCTAATGAAGAGTTTCTACACTGACCTTGAGTCACATCCTGCGTTCCTGTTTGCAAAAAATAAAAGATTACACGCAAGAAAAATCAGAAAACAATTGTCTTGACTAGTCATCCAATTATTCACATCGAGCCACTCCTTATTTTTGTACAATTTCCGGTGAGCAATTCCATACCCCGGTTACGAATATTTATTCAAGATAATAAAAATTATTTTGTTCATAAACTTCTAATTTCACTATAAACACACCGATTTTCCACGTGATCGTTAAAATAAATTTATTCTGCTTTACCTCTACTCAACGTAAACGTCTACTTTTCTTGATTTCCAAGCAAACAAGAATTCTCCTCTGCATGACTTTCAAGGCAATAAGAATGCACTGCCATTTTGTGTTATGAATAGAAATTAATTCCAGCACTTTTAATCAATTTCTCAATTTATATGTCTATATTTTCACTAAACTGTTTGTGTTGAGCAAAATAATCTGATTTTAAAACGAAAGTAGAGCTCTGAGTTATAGTAAATATCTTAAGGAGCACTTTTCTCTTATGCTCATCATGGCTTCCATGAAATAATTTTTTGAATCAATGATGTTGCAAGTCTAGAGCCATAGGCTTTGCCACCTATCTTTTTTAGAATCAAAATGATTTTTGCCACCATACATATTTACAAAACCAAATGTTTTATGAATTATACAAGTGGAGGTTTTATTTTGTTATTGAATGAGAAAAAGCAGATTTAAAGTTGTATATTTACCGAATGACAATAAATATAAACACAAAATGTGTGATACCTTTATCTAGTTAGAGGTCATGCGGGAAACTTGATGGGGCAGCTACAGTGCAAGCCTACCTAGGAACGAAAGAACGAATTACACTTGATGACACTGGATCCTTGCAAACAATAAAGAACCCTCTAAAGAAAACGCATAATAGTACAGAAAGAAAATGGGGAGGGGGGAGTATATTACATTTTACATCACATAATAAATTAGGGAACATTAAAAATGCATAAAATACATTAAATGAATGTTAATTTTTTCATTAGGAGGAAGATAATGACAAAAGCTTTGATAAAATGTATAGAAGATTTAATGATTGACATTTCTTATGAGTTCTTCGACGTCAAGAGATATCCAATTTCTTAGCTATCTGAGTGTATTTTCGCCATAGTGCTCCGACTTTGATCACGTGATTTAATAGATCCTTTTTCATTCCACACTGACAAGCCGAGATTTGATCAAAGAAACGATTTTTATGCGCAGAAAATACATCATGGCCATTCCAGGGAAAATATACCAGGGCCAAAAATCATGGTGCACTAAAAAAACTCTATGATTTTTGTATTAACCAAGTGATTTTTGTACTTGGTTAATATAAAAGTCACCCTCGATTCGGTTGATTCAAATGTTTTTCAAATGTTAGGTTGTTTACCGCTTGATGGAATTATTCCATCTATCCTGCCAATTCTTAATTAAATAATAAAATTATAACTATAAACACAAACAATGCATATCTCGAAGAGAAAATCTTAATTCTACGCATTCAACAACAGTTTTTCCTGTGCTGTACGTCAGACACTGAATCGAAAGTGTATTTCTTGTCACACATGAAGTAATTGATCTCTTCAGTTATTGAATTCACTGTGGCAAGAATTCAATCTTACAGATTTTGAAGAATAGCAAGAGTTATATTTAGGCTCAACACACATATATTGGTTGCAATATTCAAGCTTTCTTCCTCTGCTTGTGAATTTCCATTGGTTGCGTTTGAAAGCATTTCAGACACGAGCAGCATTTTCATCTGGCATGCGAGGACGATCAAAAAGCTTTTCCCCTTGCATATGAAACCATCTTCTATGAATTTCTTTTGCTATCTCTAAATTTGTATACGACGAGACGTCTATTTGCTGAACTTCCTCCAAAATATATTCTGTAAATGCAATAACAGATTTGCGGTACTTTTCTGTTGAAGTAGATGGCCGTAAAAACATCGCTAAACTAGTTGCGTGATGTTTAAATAATTTATTTAAACATAATTTAAGTCATTATTATTTAATTTTAATTTGATTGCGTCATCATTACGTCATTGTGGTAAACGTAACACGATTCATTACTACACTTATGGCACGAGGTTGTATAAAAAAATTTGGCAAATTCGTTGATATTTTGGCGACTTGACGAAAATAATTTAATTGTCGCCAACGGAAAAAGGAAAAGAGCATTTTCCCCTTACTACAGCACACAAATCAACTTTTCCTAATCCATTGCTATTCTTTGCAGTCAAAAATAGTCTCACTTTTATCCAAACATATTGAATCTTTCTTATTCAGCGATGTATCGTATAAGCCTCTATCTACTATCGTACATTAGAAATAAATATTTTAAATCTGCTCTATATTGATTAACCCTATATTAGAAAACAAAATAATAATTTTTTTCACAAGCATCCTGACAAACTTATGTGTAACTTTACATTTTCTATACTTTTTTTCCTGGGAGCTAATATTAAATCCAAATTTCTTTTATTCATTTCTTTTATTCTTCCGAATTTCACTTATTGAATTATTATTTAAATCACTTATTGAATTATTATCTAAATCACTTATTGAATTATTATCTAAACCACTTATCGCTTTAGGCGTCAATAGCTGTGTTTTCTTTGTTCTATTGACGCGTTGGCAATGTTCAGATCTTCTTGAGAAGTTCTTTCTTGTTGTGTAAAGTAAAATTGGACTAGGGCTGTTTAAAATATTTCGAACTCGGCATAACTTCCTGACATTTATTCTATTTGCAAATAGTGTCTAGGATTTAAAAGTCATTCTTTATAAAGATGATTTTATTTCGAATTCCGTATTTTGGAGCTTAAGTCAGATGAGGAAATTTGATCCTTGATAGATTTAAAGAGAACTAATATGTTTTACAGATCTTCAACTGTATCTGTTTGTTGATATCTCTATAATGTAAAGAAGATTAGAGTATTTATAAAATTGTATCTTGTTTGCGAGATAAATAAATAAAATAAATAAATAAAGCTTATAAAATAAGTTTAAAAAAAAACTCCTGTAGACATTTCGGCCATAGAGTTTGGATTAAGGAATGGAATTTTTCAGGAACTAGAATCATGCCTTAGAAAGGTTGCAAAAAGTTCCGCAGAAAAAAAAAGCTAAAGAAGATTATAAAAAGATTTTAAAAAAATTCTGCGTGAAAGTTTATTGATTTATACCTAAACAAATTTGACTGAAAATTTTTTAAGATCTCCAGAAACTTTCTTTTAATGTTATACTTTATTTCAAAATAAGTGAAAATATTAATGGAATTTCAAATAGTTATCTTGTTTAATTAAGAATGATAGGAAGAATATGAGAAGCATAAATAGCATTCATTCTACTTTTATTATTCTATTCTGCAGACAATTTTCCTTTTTATATCTTAGATTTTTGTATTCTTTTAGAATTTCAAAGCTTCATGTTCTTTCAGAATGGTAATGAAAGAAATTATTTATTTTATCTCGTGATCCGTTTAATATTCGTTTCGAATTCTCAAATTTAATTTTAGAAAATGTGATTAAAATGTTTTATTTTAAAATTGATTAAATATAGAAAACGTATTTATACTATGAAATCGTTAATATAATAGAAAAGATAATTTTTTGAAAACTAAGATGATGCAAAATTATTTGTACTATGATATTTTCGGAAGCTACTCCTAAAAACACTAACATTTTTGGATTAAAATTTCAAACGCTAAGTGTGTGGTTAAAATTTCAAACCTATAAGATTGATTCCTCCTAAAATTTTCGCGCACACTCCCTAACAAAACAATTACCTCAGATAAAGATCTATATTGCATTTATGCATGATAGACACGAAATATTAATCTCTAGCTTGAATTTAGAATAAATATATAATCAGTTGTATCTATTCGGCGAGTTATTTGGTGGTTGATAGATGCGGTAAATAGAACTGAAAATATATTTTGTACTTAAGATGACTGTATTATTCCTATAACCTTCACGTAACTGCAAGCAATACGTAGTTGAAGAATTATCGGAATCGGATGAGCGGCATGGTAGTGCATAAGAGACATACAAACATTCATTTTTATTTATATAGATATATATCTTTGATTATTTTTCAGTCTTTAATCCTTAAATCAATTTCCCCCACCCCCGAAATTCACTTCGAAGTTAATTCCTTAGTAACCAATAAAACTTAATTAGATTAATGATAAATCGATAATTTAGATTTATAATGTTAAAATAATATACTGTCATTAAAAACACATAACAGCACAATTTTCAGATTTAGAATATCTGGAAGTCAGGGAAAAATGGAATAAAAGTCGCATTTGCATAAACATGAAAGTATCCAAATTAATTATAAGACAGATAGATTCCAAATAGATAAATCAATATACTGAAAAAGATATTCATACGACATATCAAAATATTATTACATTGTAGTCATGAAACTTCGTGATTAAGAATTAACATGCTGTTGACAACCGTCAGAAATATTTTGTTTTAAGATGATTTGGTACTGTAAAATTTAATTTATTTTAAAAGTATGTTAAGGTAGATTTGGAATTGAGAAAATTAATTTTATTTTTATTCTGACTATTACTAAAGAGTTCGTAAGGTTTCTTAAAAATACAGGTAAAATTAAAATGTCTTCTGCTTCAACAAAATGAGGCTATGCACCTGCCTGTATATGTGTATCTGTTGGCCCTTTGTTGATTCAAATTTTATTCCTAAAAGTTTGTTGAAATAGTTGCTCTCTCTCTCTCTCTCTCTCTCTCTCTATATATATATATATATATATTTGTTTGAGTGTGTATTGGCGCTCTACCGGGAAGATTATTTGACCTAAAGCTGTCAAATTTAATACAAATACATACTTTGGAAAGTATGAATGGAAACATGAGAGGAATTGGTAAAAATTCTGATTAATTTAAAATTGAATTACTTCTTGGTGTCATCCGGAAATACCTTCTAAAATATTTCTGCGCAAAAAATTTTATGCAATTTTAAAATTGATTAAATTATTTTTAACATTACGTTTTTAAACATTATAATTGAATTCTAGTATTATTTTCTCTTTATTATAAATATCGCCTGATTAATTTTCAACAATTATGTCATAGTTGCAATGGAAATTGAATCAGTTTCGTTTTTCATCAAATTTTTCATCGTTTCTTTTCCAGTGTTAAATTATATTGGTTATGTTTATGATATGTTATAAAATCCGGTGTGAATATTATGTTTATATTTTTATACTTTTTAGAAATATGCCATAAAATTATTTTTCTTCTATAATTTGTTTGTAAAATCTATAAACTTATTCCATTATAATATTAAATACACTGAGATGAATTTTGACTTGTGGAGTGATTGTATTTGCTCTTTAATTTTCGATGCAGATAAAATGGATGGTTCACGTGAAATATAGTTTTACTCAAATTTAATATTGTAATAAAAAACTAATGAGAATAAGAAATTGTATCGACAGCTTGCAACTAGACGTTTGATAATGTGGTCAATCATGATTTTCATCTACTTTTGATCTATGACCCCCTTAAGAAATTTCGTATACACAAAGAATAGCACTTATCTAAGATAATTAGAACAATTATACTTGAATATCTCTCTTTATCAGTAAAAGAAGCTCGAAAACAGAATAATGAATATCGGTACATGCATAAAATATTTAGTTGAAATCAAACACAATTTCTAATTCAACTGATCGCAAAAGAGGGCCCTTCAAGAATTTAATGTATGCTTATAGGACAAAATAAGTTTTATGTATCTGATTATATAGTATCTGTAATGCTTTTGGTACTGTGCATTGTTAATCCAAGTCAAGAATAGGGTGAATTCAGGATACTTTTTCAATATAATCTTGGTTATATTTTAGTAATGACAATTATTTACAGGATTAGTTTCTAGCAGAAATTTATTAGCTCTACTTGGAGATCTGCTCTCTTATTTCACAGCAGTCTCTTATACGACTTCGTTTTATCTTTTGAGTGGTTATTTACCATATTTTTCCTTTTCGAAATTTGAAACTCATCTTAGATCATACTTTATTTCTAATGGGTTATCATTGTTATCAACAAACGAAGCCATCCAAGGGTTATACATCAGAGATTGATTGCAGGGTTGCATCCAACTAAGACTGATTGCAGGGAAATGTTACAATACAGATTTATTATGTTAGCTTATACATCAGATATATTAATATTATTTGTATTCTTAACTAAAAATTGCACATTTAGAAAAAAATAAAGAACTAGATATAACATAAAATATATGACTTTCAATAATGTATAGAATAATAACAGGAAAAGTTAATAATATATATCAATTTTAACAATCTATAGAGTAATGATATTATAGGATTTTTAGTAATGTATAGAGTAATAATATTTGGGATTTTAAATTATAATTCTAGAATTTGGCAGGTATTGAAATGACTTTCGACTTTTTGAAGATTAATATCTCAGTTGGTCATTTATTCTTGTGAGAAATAAATGTAAGCATTTGTGATTATAAAACAAAAGAATATTGATAATGCGACTAAATTCCCAAAGGAAATAATTCGTACGATTTCTAACAATTCCCTTGTCAAAATTTATCAAATGAGATAATCGTGGTTTCAATTATTTATCAATTATATCATAGATACTAGAGATATTTTAATAATGAAAACTTTTTTGAACTAGAATAAATCGTGTTTTGCTCAAATTATTCTGAAAAATAATTTCTCTCATCTTTTTTTCCTTTTCTTGGATTTATTCACAAAAATGTCCAAAAATTATATCTAGTTTTGAAGAAATTCTATAAATAGATGTAACAGATTGTTTTAATTGCTTTTTGAACTTTTGGATAGAAATATTGTGATTGTCCCAGATGAGTTTGCAGAAATATTTAGTAATGATCTAAGACAAGAATACTGAAATGGTATATTCTTTATTTACATAGTAAAAAGAAAAATAGATTGATTTTTGGAGGCAGCGAAAATAGTTTAGAGTATATCTGTGGAACTAATTTCAGCCATCAGAAATTCTGCAAGCTGAGAGTAGTGTCTTGATATGAAGTTTCCACTCTAGATTTTATTGCAACATGCTTATAACTTTTTACTCCCAGGCAGGATCAAAGCCTATCTCACTTCACCGCTTGAAATCAGTATAGAAACTAATTGTTCTCACAGACGAGTTTATTTTCTATCTCATCGTTATTGGCTAACCATTGATGATACTGAGTGCCGTGAAAGACTTTATATGGGCACTTACAGACGCAAACAGTGTGGGCCAGCACAGGACATAATGGTTTGTTGAAGGATTCCAAATGTTAGAATTCATTTATGGAACTTTCATCTATCGGAAGTTATGCAACTTAAGAGTATACTCTTAACTTACGTCTTGAACTGAAGTTTCCCCTCTAAATATTACAGTGATATGTTTACCACTTACAACATCCAGGCAGTATCAAAGCGTATTTCACTAGAACCGTGAATGTGTTGAGTGGAAGTCAGCATAGAGCCTAATAGGGCTCACAG